>CM053275.1:79046298-79484727 GCA_028583415.1 Protea cynaroides
TCTTTATTAATCATGCACGTGTTTCTCTTTTGTGATGCAATAATTGAACATCGATTATTATCAATTATTGTAGAGAAAAAGATACTCAAACCACAGAGCAAGTATAAATAGGTATTACTCCTTTCCAGTTCCTCTTCAAGTACTTACCTTATTTTTTCTCCTACAGAGTACAATGCTGGGAACCATAGCAAGCTACCTTCCCCTAACCTCTTTCCCTCATTCAATGGTGCTCAAGAATCCTTCATTCAGGCTGAGTAATGATGTCACAATGCTCACTCCAGTTGCTATACGCCTGTCCTCAGGGTACCAAGGTAATTACACAAGCCTTTTGAAGAATACATTACAAGTTTTTTAAGATGTGTTTTTCTTGTTGACACCGTTCTCTCATCTTAAATACTAAAATATTCTTGTATATTGAGTTTTCCATGATAACCTAATGACATTCTATGAAAGGGGAATCGGTGTCAATTCAGACTATCCAGTATCATATAGAAAGCTCCTTTTAAGTTTACTTACGCTTGCATTGAACTTGTGTGTAGGTAGGAGGACATACTCAGTGAAAGCTTCATATGGAATTGTAGAAGCACTTAAAGTATCAAAATCTAAGCCTGTATTGGTCTGTCCCACAATGAAGACTTACGATGAGTTTTATTATTTGTCACCTTTGGATGAGGCACTAATGGGTCCTCTTGATATTTTATTTTCTTTCGAGATGGATGGAAAGAGAACAGAGAATCTCTTTGAAACAATCAAAAAAGCCTTGGCTAAGGCTCTGGTGCATTTCTATCCATTGGCAGGGAGATTTAAACAGGATCCAGATGGGAGATTTATGGTGAAATGCACAGGAGAAGGTGTACCATTTGTTGAAGCAGTTGCAAATTGTGACCTTCGTGAGTTTGGCGATTTTGCTATCCCTGATCTCCCAAAACAAAGACAACTCATTCATGCTTGCAGTGAAGCAAAGAATCTTTTCGATATACCACCGTTTGCGGTGCAGGTAATCTATACATTTGTAAAGTTTCCATTCCAAAAGTTGATATGATCCAATTACTATGTCAGCATAAGTAGTTATGTTTTTAGTGGCTAGTCATAAACTATCTTCCTGTAACAGCCATTGGTGGTACGCCGTTATCTAATTAAAGATGTGAAAGTATATGAAAGGGTTTTGGTTCTAGTAAACACACGTGCGTGCGCGTGCACACACACATTCTTATGAGTGTATTTTGAGATACAAAGCACCTGTGCGCACACTCACACACACGCACACATTCTTATGAGTGTATTTTGAGATACAAAGAACCAGAAGGGAACCCGATCATGTACACACACACACATTCTTATGAGTGTATTTTGAGATACAAAGAACTAGAAGACAACCCGATCATGTGGAACTCATTATGGGGTCACAGCGGAGTTGTTGGAGACGAAAGCTTGATCATAGATGGGATCAGCGGCTGCACAGTTAAGCTTCTGCAGAAAGCTGTGGTATTCCTCTTTTGTTCATATCTTGATTGTATGGTTGAACTAACATATGGTAACAGAGCTTCCTGATATGCTCTGGGTACTTTCATTCCGGCTTACAAATGTTTCTTGCTTAGGTTATATATGTATGCTTTACTGTTATTCAGAGTTTTCATTTTAATCTCTGCAATATGGATGTTGGGTAAAGAACTGAATCAGTTCGGGGTTGCTTGTTTGAGAGCCACCTTAGGTTGCCACCCCTGCAAATGGCGAACCATGGCTGTGGCATTCTTCTCTCCCTTGTATATCCGGGAGCTGAAGGTTCAAAAAAAAATTATGGAGCACTAATTGTGTAGAGTTTAAACTCTGATATCATGTAAAATTTCCATCTCAAAGGTATAAACTTGTTTGATTTTAGATTATTTGGTAATTGGTGTAGAACTAAACACCCAACAACACTAATTGTGTATTTTCCTTTGGTTTTATGAACATCCTAAATTTTAGTCTTTTGATGCAATTAGGTGACAAGGTTCCTATGTGGAGGCATTGTTCTTGGAATAGCAATCAATCATTGCATGTGTGATGGAGCAGCTTTGATGGCATTTATGAAGTCATGGGCTGAACTTGCAAGAGGCTTACCTTTAAGTGTTCCTCCATTTTTAGATAGATCTATAATGAAGCCAAGGCAACTTCTTAACAATGTATCTCCAATGAGGGAAGATGTATTAAGGGTTCCCTTATTACGTCGAGATGAACAATCTTTATTCAAATCCTTCTGTTTTGATCCCCAAAAATTGATGCACCTGAAGAAGATAGCTATGGAGGATGGTACCATAAAGAGAGTAACAGATTTTGAATTGATCATAGCATTTATATGGTGTGCAAGAACCAAGGCCCTCAAAATCAACATTGCTGAGCCAGCAAAGCTTCTAATTGCTATGGATGGACGCAAGCGATTAGGTTCATCATTACCGAAAGGGTACTTCGGCAATGCCATTTATTTGCCATGTTGTGAATGTAGTGCAGGAGAACTAATTGAAAGGCCATTGTCTTTTGCAGTTGGTAAGATTAAAAGCACAATTGAATCAAAACACATTCAATTGCTTGATAACAAGATAGAAGTAACAAGCAAAAAAATATCATTAGATGAAGCTTTTTTAGTCAGCAAATGGTCTAGATTGCCTTCCAGTGATATTGATTTTGGTTGGGGAAGTCCCAAGCAATTTACATGGGCAAGTCCTCAGAAGGAAATAGCTATTGTTAATGCCGAGAGCAAGGGTAGTAAGAACAAGATCCTAACACTGGGTTTGCCTCCTCCTGATATGAAAGCCTTAGAGGAGATTATGGAATCAGATATGGGAATGAGAGCATGTATCTAATCCACTTGTTGATGATGAACACTTATGTCTCTCATTATCATATAAAGAATAAAACAAATAAAATGGTTCTTCTGATAAATCCTAGTGTTTCTTCTGGTCAATGTTGTCATAATCCCAATCACTGAACACTATGTTCAAGCACTTGGTAGAAAATGCCAAGATCTTCTTCAATGTTATGTAGGATTCAATTCTTCTCATGTCCCTCATGTTGGAATGAGAAAATTCTGTGGCTGTCATCTACATTATACATCTTAGACAAAGAAAAAATAGGTAAAATAATACAACACAAAAATAATGATGAAATAATAATCAATTTGAAGGACTACCACAGTACTCGTGAGGGATCGGGCTCCACTCAAGTTCAGAATGAACTTGAGAAAAGCCAGTGTCAGTTGGATGGCCGCCACCTGACACTCCCTCACATCCAACGATATGAGAGTTTTTGTAAAAAAAAAAAAAAAAAAAAAAAATTGCAAAAGAACTTATTAACTTTCATACCGTTAGATGTGAGGAAGGACCAGATGTTGGCCATCTAATCGACATTCGCTTTTGTCAAATTCCATTTGAACTTGAGAGGAACCCAATCTACTCGTGAGCCATCTAATGCAGATATGTCCCCATGTGTGAGTGTGTTTTGAGAGCTGTGAATAATTATTATTCTTTAGGGGGACCACTATGTTACTTGTGAGCCATTTCCTCGTTGAAAGCTATATGGTACTTGCGAGCATGGACAAAAGTTGGTATCGATCACTCTAAATAAATATCAAATCAATGAGAGTGTCCCATGGATGATATTATATCAAAAGGTTCTAAATAAGAAGGTATAGGGTATCATATTGGTATCAGTCACTGTCGATATTGATATAAATTTGAAAATGATGAGTGTCATTAAAGCTATCTAGTATTTGTGATCGCATTGTTGGAAGTGGTATCGATCACTTTGAATTTGGGATTGATATTGAATCGATATGGAATTTCAAAGCAAGAGTGACACTTGAATGATACTATATTAAAAAATATTAAAAAAAATAAAGGTATCAAGTATCATATTGGTAAAGGTCACTGTTGATGCAGATAAAGAATGACTTTCATATCTAAAACGATAAGAGTGTCTTAAAAAGCTATACTTGTGAGCATGATTGGAAGTGGTATTGATTACTTTCAACATGGGATTAGTATCGAATCGATACAGAATCAATGACAAAGTGACACATGAATGATACTCTATTAAAAGGTATTAAAAAATAAATAAAGGTATCACTGTTGATACCGATACAAATCGACCATGATACCAAACACAATAAGAGTGTCTTTAAAAGCTATACGGTACTTGTGAACATTGTCGGAAGTGGTATCGATCAATCTGATTATGGGATCGGCATTGAATCGATATAGAATCAGTGACGGTGACACATGGATGATATCATATTAAAAAGTAGGGAAATTTTTACCCCCCCCCCCCCACCCTTGGTAACAGTTCCCTGCTTTCCCCATTTCTGCAAAAACAAGAATTGGAATCGCAGCTCACTTACATGAGTTCTTCTCTTACAAAATCAGTTACTGCTCACCCCAACGATCAGTTTCGGCATTCCTAGTTTATCAGAAACAATCTCCCACACAAATTTTAGATCTGCAAACGAAACATTAAAATGGGCATTCCATAATGAACCTCTAAAATCAAGCAAAGAGAAATATTAGCCATGAGAGAAAAATGAGAAGCGCAAACCATGAGCAATCACCAAATAAATTTAAAGCATTATTCCACCATTAAGGATAAAATCTTACACCACAATCGATGCATCAGGTTCACATTATTGTAAGTATAAAAAGTCAATCTTCCAATAAATTGAGAGACCATTCAACAAAAGGGGGGAAAAATATACCCCACTGGTGATAACCACATCAGTGACGATTGGTACTAGCGCACCATACGTGGCCCAAACTTCCCTCTTAAATATCACCAGATACTCTGTTGGAACCTTGGCCAAGTTGTGCTGTAGACAATAACTTTGTATGTGTTGTCATTGTTGGCAACCTTTAGACGGTTGGCAGGATGATATGGAGGAGAGAGAATGTCAGCAGGACATGCAGGAAGACAGCAGGAAAAGCAGACAGAGTGGACAGCTCAGCAGACAGCTCAGCAGCACAGTAGACTGAGTGGACAGTAGACTGAGTGGACAGCTCAGCATGCATGGTTGGACAGTCAGAAGCCCAGACAGTAGCAAGCATGGCCAGACAGTTGGAAGCCAGCTCCTATCTTAGAAAGAAGAGAAAGAAGAGGAGAGAGAGTGTCTGTAGGACCCTCTAACAATTAAGGTGACTGGGTTGATGCAGCAGTCGAAGAGAATGAAGTTCAGCTAATGAGAAAGACCAGATGAAGAGAGAGAAAGAAGAGAGAGAAAATGAGGAGAGAGTGGGTGGGGACCAGGTGGGTCCCACCTTGGGTGGCCAGGCCAGCATGGCAGCCAGCCCAGGCCAGCAGGGCCGATGCCCGCGACACCAGGCCAGCAGGCCATGCTAGCATGCCCAGCAGCATGCACAGCAGGGGCCATGCACACAACACAGCCGCGCACATGCCAAGCCCATGCGCACAGCACAACAGGTGCAATGCCGCGCACATGGAGGCAGCCTCGTAGCAGGGGCCTTGCGCGCAGCAGCACCTGCGCGCCATGGCATGCCACAAGCCAAGCTCAGCAGCAGCAGCATAGCGCAAGCATTGTCGCGCACGCGCCGTAAGCCAACGCAAGGTGACATTCAGCATGCGCATCAAGTATTCGACCTAATGCCACAAAGAAATCCATGTTTCGGACCCTACTGGAGTCGAACACCCTGCAGGTGATACTCCGGTTACAGCGGCCATTTCCAATATTGTGAAGGGTCCTTTGGTCATTTTAAAAAGAGGCATATTCGATATGGGTGGCTTGGATCAAGCCACGACAACAAGATTCCAGATCGAGGATCCTCAAAAAGGCGGGCTATGGTGTAGCGCAGAAATCACGCTTAGATTCTATCGCGAGCTCTCTCATTGGCTGGGGGCAATATTTTATGGTGATTTGCGTAACACGGAACCAGATCCGTGATTCTGTGTTTGCACGCGCATGATGCGCAGGCGCTGAAGATTCCAATCTGAAGGATAGTATTGATGCCGAGTATCGCTGACGGGATCTGGCCGATCGGAAGGTCCAGAAGAGATCCCGCCATTCACTGACCGATCCAACGGTTTAAATCTGATGATGCCCTCTCTGTTAATCAGAGATCGACAGCGGCGTATGGTACGTCAATAAGGGCGGCGATAATGTGTGTCGCGGCGCATAGAATCAAGCTGGAAGATTCCATTTGGAATGTTATCAGTGGCCGAACGTCTTTTGGACATATCTCAGCCGTTCGATCTCGGATTGAGGCCTATAATATGTCAAACTGAAGGTATTTCGAAGAAGAAGCTCTTGGAAGAGGTTTAAGCTCGAGCAGAAAGCCTAAAATGGTGATTTTGATGAAAACCTTACATTGAAGCTTCTCGAAGAGAGATAGTGACTCCTACTACCTGTGTGAGGCCATGAAAGCTTCGTCGAAGCTTGAGTAGAGTGTTTGGACCAGCTGTGAGCGTCCAATGGAGTCATGGTGGTGAAGAATGACCTGTGCAGCCCGAGAGGAGACCGAAATGCTAGCACAGAGAGCCTTGCATCAGTAGTGAGCAAGACCTGGAGGTAATCTCGCACACAAACTCTATTTTCTGTATCAGTGCCATATGGGAAGGGTTTGTAATGAATATTTAATATATATTGTGTGACCTGTCAAGTGGGGTGCTTGACTAGAGTTGGGGTTGGTGCCTAGGACACAGTTGTAGCTATGAATGCGTTTGATGTTGTAGCATCGGGGTTGTAGGTGCAACCATAACATTATTGTTGTGTATTGGGTATATACGAAACCCTGATTAGGGTATTGCCCCGTGGAGTAGCCATCACAGTGTGTGATTGGTGAACCACGTTATATCGTGTGTCTTGTGCATGTGTTTATGAGTGTGGATTAGAAGTCTGTGTGTTGCAGGTCTGGGTGTACACACTTGGTAGGCCAAGCCCCTGGTATGGATACTTATGGATGTGTGGTTGGTATATACACAAAATTTGTTCGATAAATTAACTGTGAGAAAATCTCCAGTAGTCAGCTCAAGGTAGCACAACACAAAGTGATCAACAGCTCTTGGCAGCATTGTCCATAGCAGTAGGCCAAATCTTTATAATGGAAAGAATTTTTAGTGGTCACTGATTCACCTCCCCTCTCAGTGTCAACCTGGGAATAACAATTGGTATCAGAGCTGAGTTCCCAAGGGAAGAAGACTGACAGCTTCGGGTACAGACAGTGAATTGAGACTGTAAAATGGCATTCAGTGAAGACCACCACAAGAATGGAAGAATTCCTATATTTGATGGGTCCAACTATAGTGTGTGGAAAGTAAGAATGGAAGCATATTTGATAGCTCAAGGCTATGGAGTATGGTTAGCAGTGAAGAACGGCTACAAGCACACCACAGAAGACATCACTGATATAGTGGAAATGAAGAAGAGAGAAAATGAAGCCAAGGCAGTCACAGCCCTTCTGGCTTCACTTGTGAACAATGAGCTCACTAGAGTTATCAGCTGTCCTACATCCAAAGAAATCTGGGATAAGCTGAAGAGTGTACATGAAGGAGATAGCAAGATCAAAGAGGCAAAATTGCAAATCCTTAGATCACAATTTGAGAGTCTAAGGATGTCTGAGGGAGAAACCATTGGGGTCTATCTCAACAGAGTAAATGGAGTCACCAATGCAATTAGGGCACTGGGGGAAGAGCTGAAGGAAGTTCATGTTGTCAAGAAGGTATTGAGAACACTGCCCAAGTTATATAATGTAAAGGTATCTACACTTGAAGAAATTACCACCTTGGACAGTTTAACCATTGATGAGCTACATGGCATCCTGACCACGTATGAGATGAGAATGATAGAACCAGTGCAAGTGGAAAAAGAAACTGCTTTTGAAGTTATAAAGAAGTTAAAAATTAAAGAACCAGCAGAGAAGTCAAGAGCAGAAGACAACAGTGATTCTGATGACTCAGATGATGAGCTTATAGCTTATCTAATCAGAAAATTAAAGAAAAGGATTGAAAAGTATAAAGGTAAGTCAACCATGAGATGTTTCAACTGTGGACACTTTGCGTCCAAATGTCAGAATAAGGGAAGAGTCTATGACTGATGATGAAGAACCCAAAGAGAGTCAAGACCAGAGAGGAAAGAAAAAAATTTGTGCCCAAGAAGAAAAGTCTGCTTGCAAAGAAGAACAAATATTCCTCAGATGAATCAACAGAGGATGATGATGATGAGGTCCTCTTCATGGTCCTTCTTGATGAGCTTCAAGGGAAGAAGAAAAAATCTAAAAAGAAAGATGGAGTTGAAGAAGAGCTTGATCTTGAGGCTGAATTATTTGCAGCTCCTACAGAACTCAGAACAGAGAGGAAAAAGAACAAAAATTTAAATGATCAGTATAATGAAGCAACTGATCTGATCAATCAACTGAAAGTCACCACTGAAGAATCAAAGAAGATAGCAAATGATCTGAATATTGAGCTATCCTAAAAATCAGATGAATGTGCAAAGCTTGAGGAAGATATTCTGAGACTAGAAACTGAGCTTGCAAGCTCTGTGAGGGAGAACAGGAGTTACATGGAAACAACAACATCATCTCCATCAGTATCTATCCCAAAATCAAAGGAGAAGACAGTAACAGATCAGGAGATTGAGGATGACTGCTCACAAATGGAAGAGGAGAATATTCTAGATGAGATTCTAAGCTACCAGAGGTCATCTCACATCAAGTCTGGACTTGGTTATGAGAAGCAGAGGACAGAAAAAGCTCAAGGTAAAGGGTCTGTTGAGAACCCCATTGTGTTTGTCAAAGCAAAACAGATGAGGTCACATGTTGAGAAACAATTTGAGAACAGAACTGACAGAGATGGCATCAGTACAGTTAACCAGCACAAGCAAAGGAAGCAAGACAAAAATCCTAGGCAAAGAGAGAGCTTCAGAGGGTACTATTATGGCTGTGAAGGTTATGGACACAAAATTGCAGAATGTAGAAGACAAGTTAAGCAACCAGTGTTCACAAGCAGAAACAAATTTGCTCCTTTGGTAGAAGACAAGATAGAATGCTTCAGGTGTCAGAGATTTGGTCACATAGCCAGAAATTGTCAGACACTCCTTTCATATCAAAGGCAACCAAGAGGGAATATTAGAAGAAATACTCCCAGAAGACCAGCTCAAAGATAAGAGAGAGTTGTGAAAGAAAAGGCAAGAAAACCCATCACAGTGAAAGAAAAAGCAGTATGGGTTGAGAAGAGCAAGAAAAAGGGAACTAAATCCTTGATTGTACAGACAACTCTTAAAATAAAAAATAGACCTACACCATGGATCTTGGACAGTGGGTGCTCCACTCACATGACATGGGATAGAGAGATTTTTTCAAGTCTGAATACTGAAGCAGGTGGTTCAGTTAGATTTGGAAACAATGATGGTGCAAGGATCAAAGGAAGAGGAACTGTCAACATCTGTAGTGCATAATTGAAATCCAGAAGGTTCTACTTGTCAATGGCCTGAAACACAATCTCTTGAGTGTGAGTCATGTTTGTGATCAAGGAAATGAAATAACCTTCACCAAGAATGGTTTTACAATGAAAAATGATGAAAAGGGGAAAGTAGTGGCACAAGGGACAAGAACACAGGGCAACTTGTATGTTCTTTTAGAAAATTGATTGTCTACTAGCTATGTGCTTGGCCAGTCTATTGATGACAGAAAGGGCACTAGTGACAGTGCATACTTTTTGGAAAGTTTTGTGGCCTAGCAAAGCAGGAGCAGAGTTTAGTAGCTACAGTCAGTGGTGATCAAGTGGCAGATGTCTTCAGAAAGATCTTCTCAACGAACTCAGTTGAGTGACTCTCAAAGTCAAGTTAAGAGTTGTGACTCTAGTACTTTGGAGATGGTACAGATGTAGGGGGAGTTGGTGTCTGCAATGCATCATTGTTCATCTTTAGAATTGGAAAGATGCGGTGGGCACTCCTACAGGTGAGGCTATGTAAGAAGAGTTCTTATGAAGGAAGAGCACCAATGAAGGGGGAGCATTTTTAGGGGGAGTCTATATGTTGTCACACCCCAATTTTGATCCAACCAGAATGGTGTGAGTGAACCGTCATTGAACCAACGGTTCACACCAGGATCTCGAATAGGTCGTGTCCATTCGTACAAACCATTACACATAACCACAATCAGAATATAAATAATACAGCAGAAGTCTTTAAAACATAATGAACTGAGAATCTATTGATAAATTTAAATAAAATATTCAATTATTCAAATTCAAACATATAATATAATATCCTTACATCCATTTAGTCCAACTGAAAATAACTGAAATAAATAAATAAAACCAATCAAAGGTACACGCAGAAAGGACACTCGCATGAAGCGTCATGCTCGTCCTCTCCTGCCTGTATGTCCAACGCAGCAACACCACTATAAGCCGGGGCATTCATGTAGTCATCCACAGTGTAACCTGTATCAACATCTAAAACAATGTACGTACAAAGGGTGAGCTCACAACATAGCTCAGTAAGACAATCAGACAGTTTCACAATATTATGCATGAGTAACAATCATTTTATGCTGTGGTCTGGTTTTAAGTTTGCAATGTGCTATAAAAAGATTTGGTGGCCCCCGCACCTCTATACACAAGTGTGTGGCACCTCATGGATCACACCCCCATTGGCCCACATGCACCCATCATGGAATAGAGATAGAGCTAAGATACCCCCGTACCTCCCCTGATGCTCTACCCATACCAGTACCTAAGCCCCTACTGGCCAGGGCTCACAAACTGGGCTCGCAACTAACCAATCCTATATGTCATCAATGTATGCTCTATCCCAGCACAGCCATCTACGGCATAGAGATAGAGCTAAGGCATTCCCACACCTCCCCTGATGCCCTAGCCGTAACTAACCCACTAGGATAGAAACAATACGCAGGTAGACCCTATCCCAACATAACTCCCTACGGCATAGAGATAGAGCTAAAGCATCGTGGACAAGCCAACATCAACTCGGAGACCACAGTGCCACATAACCATGGCCAGGCCAACATCAATATCGGAGACCACCGTACCACGACCTTCCCCTGATGCCCCACCCGTACCAAGCATGTTAAGGTAGAATACTACAAAAGGTGCTAGTGTGAGGAGTGATCTCAGGCCCATGCCCCACTCCACACACTAACGAAAACAATCACATGCTTAACAATCACATCCTATCAATGCATGAACAATAATAATAACTGAAAGTAAAGGATGGCATGTGAATATGCCCAAACATCACATCATAGATATTCTGGTGATTAACAACAATTTACTGTCCATTAATTATTAGGTTTAGGTCAGATTCCCTTACCTGCCGCTCGTTTGTTAGCTTGCTCCACATCGCAAGATCCAAACGGAAAGTCACAAAGTCTTACAATATTATTAGGTTTCATTAGAATATATTGTTTAGGGTTTCATGTTGGTCGGAAACCAACATGGTTACAAACTACCCTCACAGAGCTGACCAGTGGCATGTACCGGTTGCAGCTCTATGGGGAAGACTGGCGACCGATATGGTCAGCCGGTCCCCACAGACCAGCCTCTCGAGGGATACCGGTGGCAACATACCGGCCGCATTGTGTGCAACTGGTATAGTCGACCAGAATGTCTCCGGAAGACCATGCTTGGGTTTTTCGACTGCCGTCGATCGATCTCTATGGATTTCCAGGGTTTTTCCTATCCATTCTAAGTCTAATCTTTGAGTTAGAGTTATCCCCAACCCATTCAAGTCTTATTTCGATGAATATCATCTCGGAACTCGTATCTAATGTTTTACGGCAACTTAGGGTTTATTGGCCAATTAGGGTTTTAGATCAATACCTACTTCGCAAGGTCTTGATCCACCCACACAGCTATTCTAGAGTCATAGGGTAAGAAGAGTGGTTAAAACACTTACCGTTGACTGGCGTAGCGTGAGCATCGTCGAACGGTAATGGCGACACCTTCTTCTTCTTCCTAGCTCCTTCTCCTTTCCAACCTCCTTCTCTTCTCTAGAGTTTGTGAGAGTTTATGAAAAGGATTTGAGGAGGTTTAAGGGTGTATTTATAGGCTAGAATTAGGGTTTAGTAACCCTATTAAGATTAGGAAAGTCTTAGATTCGAAATCAGGTAAGTGGGACCCTCAGAAGTCAATTTTTGGATCTCCGCACTCAGCTGCGCAGAGCTGACCGGTCGACCGGTACCAAGACCGGTACCATCGACTGGTCAACATAAAATGATGACTAATTGACCATCTTTGATCCGATTTCGTACCTATTTGTCATCCGCTCATCCCGTCTGGCCCGGTGATGATCGAAAGACCTGCTACGACACAAAGCCAAGGTTTAGACCGGGTTTACGGAGTGCGGGTTTTACAACTCCTCCACCCTTAAAAGAAATTTCGTCCCCAAAATTTGCATGTAGGTCTCACAACTCCCCCATCCTTAAAAGAAATTTTAGCCTCGAAATTTAAACGTACCTTAATCGTCGAAAAGGTTAGGGTAGTCCTTCCTCATTGTGCTCTCCTCTTCCCAAGTAATTTCCTCCACATTTTGGCTTCTCTAATGCACCTTCACATAATGGATGTCCTTGGTTCGAAGTTGCTGTACCTTTCGACTTGAGAGCATCACAGGTACCACTTCGAAAGTTGAGTCTTCAGTCAAGTCTGGGGGATCAGCGGTCAAGATGTGCGATGGATCTCTGACATACTTCTTCAGTAATAATACATGGAACACGTTATGAACGCTTGACATAGATGGTGGTAGAGCCAATTGATATGCTACATTACCACGTCGGGTCAATATCTCATATGGTCCCACATACCTGGGGCATAGCTTCCCCTTCTTACCAAATCATTTCAGATGCCACATCGGTGATACCTTCAAGAATACTTTGTCACCCACTGTAAACTCCAGATCTCGACGTCGATTATCCGCATAGTGCTTCTGTCGAACTTGAGCTGTCTTCGCTCTCTCCTTGATTTGATCAATCACTCGACAAGTTTCTTCAACAAACTCCGGTCCTACAATTCTTCTTTCTCTCACCTCGTTCCATAACAGAGGTGTACGACACTTCTTCCCATAGAGTGCTTCATATGGGGCCATTTGAATTGTAGCCTGATAACTGTTGTTATAAGCAAAGTCGATAAGTGATAGCTTCTCATCCCAAGCTCCCTTGAAATCTATTGCACAAGCTCGGAGCATATCTTCTAAAATTTGAATAGTTCGCTCTGACTGTCCGTCCGTCTGAGGGTGAAAAGCTGTACTGAACTTCAACTTCGTTCCCATAGCTTTCTGTAATCCTTACCAGAACTTTGATGTAAAACGGGGATCTCTGTCAGATACTATACTCTCTGGGACGCCATGAAGTCTGACTATATTATCAACATATAACTTGGCCAGTTTCTCCATGGTATACTGAGGTCTGACCGCAATAAATCGAGCCGTCTTGGTGAGTCGGTCGACTATAACCCAAACTGCATCCACTGACCTTGGTGTCAAAGGTAAGCCCGTGACAAAATCCATGGTAATGCAATCCCACTTCCATGCAGGTTCCGGTAATGGCTGTAGTAAACCTGCGGGTCTCTACCTTTCCGCTTTAACTTGTTGACAATTCAAACATTGGAACACGAAATGAGCTATATCTACTTTCATGCCCCTCCACCAATATAGTCTTCTTAAATCATGCTACATTTTGGTACTTCCAGGATGTACCGAATATGGAGTGTAATGAGCTTCAGTCATAACTCAATCTCTGATATAGCAGTCTTTACTCTCTGGTATACATAACCGTCCACGATACCTGAGTACCTTGTCTGAATCCAAGGTAAAGTCAGGATTGCTCATACCCTTCTCTAAGTCTTCTTGCACTGTCTTGAGATGTGGATCCTGTAGGATTTCTACCTTGACTTCATCAACTAGATCCGGTGAGATCTTCAAAGCTGCGAACATCATGGTGAACTTATGAATTAAGCCTTGCTCAACTGGATCTTCTGCAGTCTCTATAATATACTCTTCATCACCTTCGATTGAACATGAGGCTGCGGCACATAATGCAGCATTTGTACTTGGTCCTGCCTCAGGTTTCGATGCCCACTTTCTGCTTAAGGCGTCAGCCACAATATTTGCTTTACCCGGATGGTATTGGATGTCACAGTCATAATCTTTTAACAATTCCATCCATCTCCTCTGTCTCATGTTCAGATCCTTTTGAGTGAAAAGATAAGTTAAGCTCTTGTGATCTGACTTAATCTGAAACTTCTTACCGTACAAGTAGTGTCTCCAAGTTTTGATTGCATGTATAACCGCTGCTAGCTCCAAGTCATGCGTAGGATAGTTTTTCTCATGCTCCTTTAACTGTCTTGATGCGTAAGCAATCACCTGTTCTCCTTGCATCAATACACACCCAATACCCAACCCTGAAGCATCCGTATATAAAGTAAATGGTACGCTTGGTTCTGGTATGGTCAAAATAGGTGCAGAGACTAGTCTTGACTTCAAAGTCTGAAAGCACTTCTCACACTCATCTGTCCATATGAATTTCTCTCCCTTCTTGGTCAATCTGGTGAGTGGAACAGTGATCCTGGAGTAATCTTCCACGAATCTTCTATAATAACCAGCCAACCCAAGGAAACTACGAATCTCCGCAACAGATTTTGGTGCTTCCCATCCTACTATAACAGCTATCTTACTTGGATCAACCTTGATACTGTCTTTAGATACAACATGGCCCAAGAAAGCCACTTCCTTCAGCCAAAACTCACACTTTTTGAACTTTGCATTAAGTTTCTCCTGTCTCAGTGATTGTAGGGCTGCCTTCAAATGTGTTGTATGAGCCTCCATGTCCTTTGAGTAGACCAATATGTCATCGATGAATACGATGACCGAAGTGTCCAACATATCATGAAACACTCGGTTCATCAGTTCCATGAACGATGCTGGAGCATTTGTCAACCCGAAAGACATAACTAGAAACTCATAATGTCCATGCCTCGTCCTGAAAGCAGTCTTCGAAATATCTCTGGCCTTGATCTTCAGTTGGTGATACCCCGATCGGAGATCAATCTTCGAGAAAACCTTTGCACCCTGCAATTGATAGAACAGATCATCAATTCTAGGCAAGGGATACCGATTCTTGATCGTCAACTTGTTCAGCTCACGGTAGTCAATGCATAGCCTTACACTTCCGTCTTTCTTATTGACGAATAATACCGGTGCTCCCCAAGGCGATATGCTAGGTCGTATGAAGCCCTTATCTAACAATTCTTGTAATTGGGTCTTCAACTCCTTTAACTCGGTAGGGGCCATTATGTATGGTGCTTTGGACACCGGCGTCGAACCTGGCATAAGGTCTATTACAAACTCTGTAGCTTTGTCCGACGGTAGACCTGGAAGCTCCTCTGGAAATACATCTGGGAACTCTCGAACCACATCTATATCTTCCATCTTGTGCGACTCCGCCGTGATGTCGACTATAGATACTAGATACCCCAGTCCCCCCTTCTCTAAGCATCTCTTAGTTTTTAGGGCGGAGAGAATCAGCTTCCGCTTCCTAGATAGCTTGATCCCAGTGAAGCTATACTCCTTTCCCTTTTGTCAGTAAGCACAAGCTTCCTCACACCACATAATAGGATGGCCGAATGATGGCCTAGCCAATCCATTCCCAAAATGACATCAAAGTCTGCCATCTCGAGTAGTACTAGGCTTGCTTCTAAGTCTCGGCCCTTAATACATACAGTGCATGGTCCAATATATTCGGTCAAAGCCACTTTGACTCCTAGTGGAGAGTGAACTATCAAGCTTGGGTTCAAGTGCTTGATTGGTAACTCCATTCGCTTCCCAAAAGAAATCAAAACAAAGGAGTGCGTGGCCCCAGAGTCAAATAGTACTCTGGCAGGTATACCAGCTAAATTTACAATTCCTGGAATTTTTATTATCCCTTAGTTCTACATGCGCATACACACAATGAAAATTAGTAAGCCAAATAGTAAGGGATAGAGTCATACCAGTGACCACATCCGGTGATGCGGCTGCCTCTTCAGTGGTGACCGCATAAACTTTTCCTTGCTGAGGAGGTTGCTTTTTCGGTAGAGTGCAGGTCCTTGCAATATGACCCACTTACTGGCAGTTGAAACACTTTATATTCGGGTTGTATCCGGCATTCTGTGGCATAGGGGGTGCCGTGTTGTTCCTCGCGGGTACTGTAGCGGTCTGAGTCTTGTATGGGCGGAAGAGTCTACTGTTACCGTCACCCGAACTCTCAATAGCGGGTCTCTTCACTCCCCTGTTCTGGGCGAAGAAGCTGTCCCTCTGACTGGACTCTATCACCCTCGTAACCTGCACAACCTCATTGTAGATCTTCTTGTCCAAACCCAATATGTGCTCTCTGATGCTCCCACGTAGTCCCATGGTGAACCTACGTGTCTTGGTCTCTTCTTCTTGCATACTTGTCGGTGCGAAGAAGAATAGCTCTTCATACCTCTGCTCATAAGCATCCACGGTCGACTGAGATTGCTGTAGATTGAGGAACTCCTTCTCCATTTGATCTCTGAAACTCTTTGAAAAATAATTATCGAAGAAGGCAGCCTTGAACACTTCCCAATCAACCTGTGTATGCTTCGTCTCCAGGTATGCCCGTGTAGAATTCCACCAAGCATTTGCATCTTCTTTCAGCATGTGAGTGGCAAATAAAACCTTTTCCTCCTCTGTACATGTCATCAGTCGGAAGGTTTTCTCCATCTCAGCAACCCACTGTGCTGGCCACAATGGTCTCCCTGCCTTACCGGTGAACGATGAAGGCTTTAACTTCAGGAATCTATCCACCGCTCTGCTCAGATCATGCTGTCCCTGAGTGTTCACTCCGTACCATGGTGGTGGATACGGATAGGCTCCCGGGTACACAGAAGGCGACAGAAACTAATGCGGTGGTGGTACATTCTGTGCTTCGCCCATCGGTCTTGGGCTATCCTGCATCGGTTGCGAAGCATTTTTCTCTCCAGACTCAGGCGTATCTCCAGTGGGAACAAAACCCGGTGGCCTGAGCATCTTCAGTATCTCGCTCAGGAATTCTTTCTGCTGAGCTTGCATCTGATAGACCAGGTTTGTAACAATGGTCTCAGAATTCCTGTGAGGTGGGCTAGGTAAATTTTTCCGTACTTCTGGAACCTGTTCCTCCTCCACTTCCGGACTTGGCTCTCTAACATGGCCTTGATCAACCTGTTCTTCCTCTTCGAGGCGCATTCTATCCTGGTGACGCTTCCGACCCCTACGACCGTTTTCGCCCACCATTTCAGACTATTCTGTTTGAATCTGAGAAGAAGACATAACACCTGAGAATGAAGCAATAGTGGTGTTAGTCTTGAACAATATAAGGTGAAACAGTCATAAAAAGAAGTAATTAAGTCTACAAATTTTTAAAATTTTTCAGGGTCTTTCTGGCTTTTCAAGTATTGACCGGTCGCAACATACCGGTCGACACTCTGTATACAGGGTTGCGACCGGTATAGTTGACCGGTCAGAATTAGCATTCTGACCGAGACATAGCGGTCGCACACCTGGGGAGATACCGGTTGACCGGTATAGGCAAAACCGTCGACCGGTATGCCCAGAATTGGCTTTAAAATCGCGAAAAGTGAGAAAATTTCTCACTTTTCCTTTCTTCCTTCTCTCCGGCGGCGATTCCTCTCTGGCTCCTGAGTTGCTACAGTCCAGCCGGTGACCTTTGAAGCCGATTTCTTCCGTTCAAAGCGTAGAACATCGTCTCCAGGTAGGTCTCTTCCTTCTCCTTCAAGTTTTTAGATATTTTCCATATCGTCTTTATGTAAAAATTTAGGTTTTTCTTTGATTGAGATGTTCCAACCGTAGGAACTCTTTTCCTTCTGCTTAGAAAGGGTTTAGGGACCCCCAAGAGCAAAAGCCCTCAACCAATTTGGGGTTTCACCGAACAGTTTTCATAAAAATCAAATTTTTACATGTTTTGACCTTGGTTTTCCAAAATTTTCGAAAATTCTTGATTTTTCTTAATTTCTTGAAATTTCTTGTTGTAAATGCTTGTGATTGATTTGTTGAAGAGTGTGGGGGTTACGTAAGTCCTCCTCCCCATGTTTTGGGTGAGTTTGAGGCTTTTTCCCAATTTACTGTCGTTATGCTGCCAAAATTTCGACAATTTCTAACCTTTTCTTCTTGTTTTCTTTTGTTTTTGCAGTTAAAATGGCTCCCCGACGTGCTCTTGGGAAACGTCCTCATGGCTCGAGTTCACGTGCTCCCCAGTCACCAGTTCCCCAACTTGGCGAACACTGGTTTCGTTCAATAGAGGCACAAGCTCGGTTCTCGTGGTTCGACAACAAGAGCATAAAATCTGGATGTCGGGTTAACTTGGAACAATTGGACCGGTTCGATGTACGAGCGGCTTTCGGCAGGCTTGGTTGGTTGCCTGTCATTTCTTACACCGATACCACCCGTCCCAATCTGGTTAAGCATTTCTATGCAAACCTGGAGCTGCACGGAGATATTAACGATCCCAACCAGGGTAGGGATTTGCACATCACCAGCTATGTCAGGGGTGTACTCATTTCATTCAACACCCACCAGCTGGCCGACCTTCTCGGGGTTCCAAATGATGGAGACCTAGTGTATTGCCCTCCCAAAGCGAAGGGCTATCTGACTGAGGATCTGCGCCGAGAGATAGCACATCAGATACTAAACCCTAGAGCTCCTATGAAGGCGGCTAACTTGATACCTGTACCTCGGGTATACAGTCGCATCATTCAGCACAACATCGTGCCCCAGAGCGGTCACTATAGCGAGTTATCCCAGCTCACTCAGTACATTACTTATTGCGTCTGCACTGGGGAGCGGGTCTCTCTCCCTTATCTCATCATCAGGACCATGCATCAGGCGACCCTGGCCGATCAGGCCAGTAACCTTCCATACGGTCGTCTCATTACCTTCCTGTTACGTCGCCTGGGCGTAAACATGAGAGGCGAGGTGACCGTTGAGGATACTATGACGTCCGACATAGACTGGGACGCCATTCAGAGGATGCAGATGGTTGACCTGCCTGTTAGCGATGACGAGTTGGAGGCTCGCCCAAGTTGTCACACCCCAATTCTGATCCAACCAGAATGGTGTGAGTGAACCGTCATTGAACCAACGGTTCACACCAGGATCTCAAATAGGCCGTGTCCACTCGTACAAACCATTACACATAACCACAATCAGAATATAAATAATATAGTGGAAGTCTTTAAAATATAATGAACTGAGAATCTATTGATAAATTTAAATAAAATATCCAATTATTCAAATTCAAACATATAATATAATATCCTTACATCCATTTAGTCCAACTGAAAATAACTGAAATAAATAAATAAAACCAATCAAAGGTACACGCAGAAAGGGCACTCGCATGAAGCGTCATGCTAGTCCTCTCCTGACTGTACGTCCAACGCAGCAACACCACCATAAGCCGGGGCATTCATGTAGTCATCCACAGTGTAACCTGTATCAACATCTAAAACAATGTACGTACAAAGGGTGAGCTCACAACTTAGCTCAGTAAGACAATCAGACAGTTTCACAATATTATGCATGAGTAACAATCATTTTATGCTGTGGTCTGGTTTTAAGTTTGTAATGTGCTATAGAAAGGTTTGGTGGCCCCCGCACCTCTATACACGAGTGTGTGGCACCTCATGGATCACACCCCCATTGGCCCACATGCACCCATCATGGAATAGAGATAGAGCTAAGATACCCCCCGTAACTCCCTAATGCTCTACCTATACCAGTACCTAAGCCCCTACTGGCCAGGGCTCACAAACTGGGCTCGCAACTAACCAATCCTATACATCAATGTATGCTCTATCCCAGCACAGCCATCTACGGCATAGAGATAGAGCTAAGGCATTCCCACACCTCCCCTGATGCCCTATCCGTAACTAACCGACTAGGTTAGAAACAATACGCAGGTAGATCCTATCCCAACATAACTCCCTACGACATAGAGATAGAGATAAAGCATCGTTGACCAGCCAGCGTCGACTCGGAGACCACAGTGCCACATAACCATGGCCAGGCCAACATCAATATCGGAGACCACCGTACCACGACCTTCCCCTGATGCCCCACCCGTACCAAGCATCTTAAGGTAGTATACTACAAAAGGTGCTAGTGTGAGGAGCGATCTCAGGCCCATGCCCCACTCCACACACTAACGAAAACAATCACATGCTTAACAATCACATCCTATCAATGCATGAACAATAATAATAACTGAAAGTAAAGGATGGCATGTGAATATGCCCAAACATCACATCATAGATATTTTGGTGATTAAAATTTAAAGACAAAGAAGGAGCAGAATTCAGTTTTACGGGAACCAAACTTCCCCGTAAACGCAAGCTCATACTCTCAGCACTAAAGGCTAAGAAGTGCCTTGAGAAGGGAGCAGTCGGGTATCTAGTATCAGTGGTCGACCTCACCAAAGAAGCACCACGGATGGAAGATATTGATGTCGTGCGGGACTACCCCGATGTATTTTCTGAGGAACTACCAGGATTACCACCCGACCGAGCCACAGAGTTTGTGATAGATCTTATACCTGGAGCTGCACCAGTATCAAAAGCACCTTATCGATTGGCTCCTACTGAACTAAAGGAATTGAAAGTACAACTACAAGAACTATTGGACAAGGGTTATATTCGACCCAGTATATCACCATGGGGAGTGCCAGTATTATTAGTAAAGAAGAAGGACGGTAGCGTGCGATTATGTATCGACTATCGAGAACTGAACAAACTAACAATCAAGAATCGATATCCACTACCTTGGATCGATGACTTATTCGATCAGTTGCAAGGAGCAAAGGTATTTTCTAAGATCGATCTTTGGTCAGGCTACCATCAGTTGAAGATTAAAGAAGGTGATATTCCTAAGACAGCTTTTAGGACCAGATATGGACATTATGAATTCTTGGTCATGTCTTTTAGATTAACAAATGCACCAGCAACTTTCATGAAACTTATGAACTGGGTTTTCCATGATATGTTGGATACGTCGGTTATTGTATTTATTGATGATATATTGATATATTCCAAGGACAAGGCAACCCATATTAAGAATCTAAACGTCACTCTACAGCGTTTAAGGAAAGAGAAGCTATATGCTAAATTTGCCAAATGTGAGTTTTGGCTAAGTGAAGTTACCTTCCTAGGCCATGTAGTATCCGCTGAAGGAATCAAAGTAGATCCCAGCAAGATCGAGGCTATTGTAAAGTGGGAAGTACCAAAGAGCGTTGCAGAAATTAAAAGTTTTTTGGGTCTCGCTGGTTATTATTGGTGTTTTGTGGAAGACTATTCCTGGATTGCCGTACCTCTCACCAGTCTGACTAAGAAAGGAGAAAAGTTTGTGTAGACGGAGAAATGCGAGAAGAGCTTCCAATCCTTGAAGACCAGATTGATATCCGCTTCGATTTTGGCTATTTCTGTTCCTGGACAGCCATTTACCCTATACACTGATGCGTCAGGACTGAGATTAGGATGTGTGCTTATGCAAGGAGAACAAGTAATTACGTATGCCTCAAGACAGTTAAAGACACATGAGAAAAATTATCCCACTCATGATTTGGAGTTAGCGGCAGTAGTACATGCTGTCAAGATATGAAGACATTATCTATACGGAGAGAAGTTCTAGATTAAATTGGACCATAAAAGTCTTACTTATTTATTTAATCAAAAGGAGTTGAATATGAGACAAAGAAGATGGCTGGAACTACTGAAAGACTATGATTGTGATATCCAGTATCATCCGGGAAAAGCTAATGTAGTAGCGGATGCGTTGAGCAGAAAGGCAATGATAAAATCTCAAGGAGAGGTTAGCACAACTGCAGCAATGTGTACTACTGGAACGGTATTCAATCACGATAATGAGCAGTACGTGATAGATACAACGGATGGATCAGCCAACCAAGGGTTTATTCATCGGTTTTCAAATATGTTCGCTGCATTGAAGATTATACCGGATATAATTGATGAAGTGAAGACAACTATCAAATCAGACCCTTACCTAAGAACGGTACAAGAAGATATCGAAAAGGGTAGAACTAACCCTGAGTTCACCTTGGACAAAGAAAAGGTATTGAAGTATAAAGGAAGAATAAGTGTACCCGAAACAGAAAGAGTGGACATTAGACACCGACTGATGAAAGAAGCCCATACCACCATCTATTCGATACATCCTGGAAGTACAAAAATGTATCATTATCTAAAGAAACTATATTGGTGGAGAGGAATGAAAGCAGACGTAGCTAAGTTCGTGTCTCAATGCCTAAATTATCAGAAACTAAATGCTGAACGACAAAGACTCGCAGGACTATTACAGCCATTACCAGAACCAGCATGGAAATGGGACTGCATCACTATGAACTTCGTCACAGGGTTACCACTGACTCCTCGAGTAGTTGACGCAGTTTGGGTGATTGTAGATCGTCTGACCAAAATAGCTCGCTCTATACCGATACGACCTCAGTATACACTAGAAAGGTTAGCAAAGATGTATGTGGATAATATTGTTCGATTATATGGTGTACTAGAGAGCATTGTGTTCGATAGAGATCCACAATTTACTTCCAAGTTTTGAGAAGGATTGCAAAAGGCTATGGGTACAACAATGAAGTTTAGTACTGTATTCCATCCATAGACAGATGGACAGTCAGAGCGTACAATTCAGATTCTAGAAGATATGCTACGAGCATGTGTAATTGATTTTAAAGGAACATGGGATGAAAAGTTACCACTGATCGAGTTTGCTTACAACAACAGCTATCAGGCTACCATACATATGTCACCCTATGAAGCAATGTACGGCAGAAAGTGTCGAACTCCGTTGTTTTGGAATGAAGTTGGGGAACGTAGTATCGTTGGACCAAAATTTGTTGAGGAGACTTGTCGAGTGGTCGACATTATCAAGGAAAGAGTGAGAACAGCCCAGAATCGTCAGAAGCAATATGCTGATACTCGACGCAGAGATCTTGAGTTTGTCGTGGGTGATAAAGTATTCTTAAAGGTTTCGCCTATGCGAGGTCTGAAACGGTTCAGACAAAAAGGGAAACTAAGTCCAAGATATGTCGGGCCATATGAGATTCTAGCTAAGCGTGGGAAAGTGGCTTATCAGTTAGCACTACCACCATCTATGTCAAGTGTGCATGACGTATTTCATATTTCCTTATTGAAGAAGTATGTCAAGGATCCAACGCATGTTCTGACAGTAAATCTACCTGATTTGACTGATGATTTGACCTTTAAAGTAACACCAACTAAAATCACCAGCCGAAAGGTTCAACGACTACGCAATCGAGATATCTATTATGTTAAGGTCACTTGGAGAAGTAGAGACATGGAAGAAATTACATGGGAAGAAGAGAATGCTATGCGAAAACAATACCCTCATTTATTTGACTCTGAAGGTATGAATAATTTTGAAAACAAAATTTTTATAAGTAGGGGGGAGTTGTAAGACCCGTAGCAAACTAACCCGGTCTACCCATCATGGTCGAGCCAATTGGACCAAGTGTGTGAAGGAGATCACGATCCCAGGTATTAAACTGACCCAAAAATACTTAAAATAAGGGGAGCGTCGCATACCTAGCAAGGGAGGGTTGGACCCCCCCAGTATAGAAGTCAGACCCCCAGTTTTATATGGGGGGTCGGACATTTTAAGGACCAGGGGTCGACGGGATCTCCGACCCCCCTATCGACCCCTGGTACTCGGTAAAAACTGAAACTAGGAAACTTTCTTAATTTCAATGGGATTCCTTCCTAATCTCAATGGGACTTATTTTGGGAATTTCTACTCTATAAATAGGACGTCCCTAAGCCTCTTTCACTCCTTTTACAACCCTTATTGAATTGAGAGAAAGAGAAGAGAAGGAAGAAAAGAGGAAGAGAAGGAAAGAAGAGAAGAAGGCAAAAGGGAGAAGAGTTGCAGAGAAGGAGTAATCTTTTCAGGTATGATTACTATTTCCATGAGTTTCTAAAGACCTTAGTATAGATAATGAAGAGGGTATGATCTCGAAGAAACCCAAACCATCAACCCATGGTTAAGTTTTCATGAAAAATCATGGGGGAAATCATAAAAACTATATAGGTGAATGAATCATGGTTTTAGGCCATAGAACATGTGTGGAATAGACTGTAGGAGCAAGCCGTTGGACCCCAAACACGAAGAATGGGCTGAAGGAAGAAAAATCGACAAAACCCACAGGGGGTCGCATGGGGGGTCGATGGCCAATCGACCCTACCAGACCCTGAGCATCGACCCCTAGTGTTCGGGAAGCCCAGAATAGGGGTGGTCGCACCCATGGTCGATCAAGACTCCGACCCTAGCTCCGACCCCCAGTTAACAGCAAGGTTTTTAAATTTAGAATTAATTCTAATTAAATTCTATCGACTTTGTTAGGTCTTCTAGCAATATAATAACAATATAAAGGTGATTTTAAAGCTTGAAAGATGATCTATTAGCAAGCTAAGGTGAGGAAACAGGACTCTAAACTAATTGGTTAATAACAAACTATTTTTATTTTCTTGAGTCCAATGCTATGCTTGATTCTTTGCGAACATGCTTGTAATGTGCATTCAACATGTCATCCAATATTTCTATTATTTATTCATGCATATTTACTTTATTGTTTATAACATGATAATGATGATGATGATAGGAATAGGCATGTGAATGTATGTGTGTGGTTGGTGTACTTGATGCGAGCGAGTATCAGGGGGTGTCATAGGCTGGGCCTCAACACTCTAGCTCTATCTCTAACTCAAAGTCTTGTGCATTAGCATCGTCGTATCGCCATTACTTTAGCAGAACTATTACGTCGTAGAGTATCGGGGAGGTGGTCTCGGTCCTTGTAGTCTCTGGACTCTATGGGGGGCCTTAGCTCTATCTCTATGGACGTTCGAGGGATGCTTGGGGTGAGGCCTTGGATACACTGTTTGGCATTAGGATTGGTTAGTTGCGAGCCCAGTTTACAGCCCTCGCCAACAGGGGCTTACGTATTGGTATGGCACTGTACAACAATAAACGTTAACCTTTGTTGTACAATGTTCATGATTTGGGTGCTTGTGAGTCGACGATAAACGTTACCTTCGGGTGGCGTCACACACTTATGTATAGAGGCGGGGTCAATAAACGTTAACCTTTGACCACCTAAACCTTTCTATTGCATATTGCAAACTTTAAACCAGACCAAAGATATGAATTGACTGCATGCATATGTATTGTTGCATTATTTTGTTTGCTCACTGAGCCATGATGTGTGCTCACCCCCTTGACGTCGAATATTTTTAGTTGATGATGCAGGTACTACCGTCGAAGATTATGTCAATGCTCCAGTGTACGGGCACATGGCGGCGATGGAAGTTGAAGATGAAGTGGATACGCATGACTCCTTTTGCGAGTACAACTCATGTGTATTCGATTAGATTTTATTTTTATTATTTGGATTAGTAAAGACATGTAATTGATATTTATTTATGTCTTAGTTGATACAGAATAATTTGCTATTTAAATATTAATATCATAGTAGATTCTCAGTTCATTTTACTATAAGACTTCTGCTATTGTGCATTTATTCTGATTAAGAATGTGGATGTATGAGGTTTAGATAAAACAGTTGGTTTGCTAGCAGTTCATCACACCATTCTGAAGTGTGTAGAATTGGAGTGTGACAGCAGGGGCCATGGACATAGCACAGCCGCGCACATGCCAAGCCCATGCGCACAGCACAGCAGGTGCAATGCCGCGCACATGGTGGCAGCCTCGCAGCAGGTGCCTTGCGCGCAGCAGCACCCACGCGCCGTGGCATGCCACAAGCCAAGCTCAGCAGCAGCAGCACAGCGCAAGCAATGCCGTGCACGGGCCGTAAGCCAATGCAAGGAGACATTCAGCATGCACATCAAGTATTCGACCTAATGTCACAAAGAAATCCAAGTTTCGGACCCTACTGGAGTCGAACACCCTGCAGGTGATACTCCGGTTACAGCGGCCATTTCCAATATTGTGAAGGGTACTTTGGTCATTTTAAAAAGGGGCATATTCGATATGGGTGGATTGGATCAAGCCACGACAGCAAGATTCTAGATCGAGGATCCTCAAAAAGGCGGGCTATGGTGTAGTGCAGAAATCACGCTTTGATTCCATCGCGAGCTCCCTCATTAGCTGGGGGTAATGTTTTATGGTGATTTGCATAACATGGAACCAGATCAGTGATTCTGTGTTTGCACGCGCATGATGCGCAGGCGCTGAAGGATAGTATTGATGCCGAGTATCGCTGACGGGATCTGGCCGATCGAAAGGTCCAGAAGAGATCCCGCCATTCACTGACCGATCCAACGGTTTAAATCTGATGATGCCATCTCCGCCAATCAGAGATCGACATCGACGTATGGTACGTCAGTGAGGGCGACGATAATGTGCGTCGTGGCGCATAGAATCAAGATGAAAGATTCCATTTGGAATGTTATCAGTGGCTGAACTTCTTTTGGACATATCTCAGCTGTTCGATCTCGGATTGAGGCCTATTGTCACACCCCAATTTCGCACCATTCGGAATGGTGTGATGAACCGTCAATAAACCAACGGTTCAACCAGGGTCTCGAATAGGCTATCCCACATATGATAAACCAAAACACATTCCACATTAATCAGAGGTACTAAAGTAAATAGCGGAAGTCTTACAGATAATGAACTGAGGTCTAATCATATTAAATAGTTAATATTCCATTTATTTCCAAGTAACCAAAACATAATTTAATACATATTACAATATCCAAATACGAAAACTAAACATTAAATGTATCCACCGTTGAAATGCTCGCTTAACGAACATTGTTCATCATCCACAGCTTGCTCACCATAGCCGCCACATGTTCATATGTTGGCGTGTCGACATAATCTTCAATCATAGTACCTACAACATCAGAAACTAAAAAGAATTGCGTGCACGAGGGTCAGCTCTCCAACTTGAGCTCAGTGAGAAAACAAAACAATGCAATAATACATATGCATGCAATCAATTCATATCTTTGGTCTGGTTTAAAGTTTGCAATGTGCAATAGAAAGGTTTGGGTGGTCAAAGGTTAACTTTTATTGACCCCACCTCTATACACAAGGTGTGAAAGTCTGCCCAAAGGTTAACGTTTATTGTCGTCCCCATCCACCCTATCATAACATTGTACAACAAAGGTTAACGTTTATTGCTATACAGTGCCATACCAACACGTAAGCCCCTGCTGGCGAGGGCTTGCAAACTGGGCTCGCAACTAACCAATCCTAATGCCAAACAGTGTATCTAAGGCCTCACCCCAGTATCCCTCAGAACGTCCATAGAGATAGAGCTAAGGCACCCCGACAGAGTCAGAGACTACAAGGACCGAGACCACCTCCCCTGATACTCTACGACGTAATAGTTCTGCTAAGGTAATGGCGATACGACGATGCTAATGCACAAGACTTGAGTTAGAGATAGAGCTAAAGTGCTGAGACCCGCCAAAGATTAACGTTTATTAACGTCCTCATCACACCTCCCCTGATACTCGCTCGTATTAAGTATACCAACCACACACATACATTCACATGTCTATTCCTATCATCATCATCATCATCATGTTATAAATAATAAAGTAAATATGCATGAACAAATAATAGAAATATTGGATGACAGGTTGAATGCACATACAAGCATACACACATAAAATCAATATGGCACTGGACTCAAGAAAATAAAAATAATTTGTTATTAATCAATTAGTTTAGAGTCCTATTTCCTCACCTTTGTTTGTTTGTAGATCCTCTTTCAAGCCTTAAGAATCACTTTTATATCAATATTATATTGCTAGAAGACCTAACAAAGTCGATAAAATTTAATTAAAATTTATTCTAATTTTTACAGTTTGCTATTAACTGGGGGTCGATGCCTAGGGTCGGAGGTTCCATCGACCCTAGGTGCTGCCCCTCCTTTCCTGAACTTCCCGAATGCTGGGGGTCGATGTTAGGGTCGGAGGATCCATCGACCCTAGGTGCGACCCCCATGGTTTGAGTTGAAACTATCAAATTTCGTCCATTCATTCATGTTTGGGGTCTTATGGCTTGCTTCTATAGTCCATTCCATACATGTTCTATGGTTTATAACTAGTCTTTATTCACCTACATGGTTTCAATGATCTCCTCCATGGTTTCCATTGAAACCTAACCATGGATGGGTGATTTGGGTTTCTTCTAAGTCATACCCTCTTCATAAACCATTCTAAGGTCTTAAATAAATCATGGGGAATGTATTCATACCTTAGGTTTGCTGAGATTCAGAGTTTCCTCTGAATTTCCTCCTCCTTGGTCTTCGTCTTCAATTCTCTTTATCTTCTCCTTCTCTTCCTTCTCTTCTCTTTATCTCAATCCAATTAGGGTTGTAAAAGGAGTGAAAGTGACTTAGGGACGTCCTATTTGTAGAGTAAAAGCTCCCAAAATAAGTCCCATTGAGTTTAGGAAAGGTTCCAATTGAAATTAGAAAAGTTTCCTAATTTTTGGTTCGTGCTGTTTTTCCTGATTACCGGGGGTCGATGGGGGGGTCGATGGGGGGGGTTCGGACAATTCATAGACCCTCGCGACCCCTGGTCACGGGTCGATGGGGGGGTCGGACCTGCTTATTAAAACCTACGACCCTACCCTCATTTTGATTGTTTTTGAGTAAATTTTCATATTGGGTCTTGGTTTTTCTTCACACACCTGGTCCACTTGGCTCGACCATGATATGTAGACGGGTCACGACACGAAATGTAAGGTTAGACCGGATTCGTGGCGTGCGGGTCTTACAACTCCACCACCCTTAAAAGAAATTTCATCCTCGATATTTGAACGTACGGATCTTACAACTCCCCCATCCTTAAAATAAATTTTGTCCTCAAAATTTGAATTTACTTCAGAGTCAATAGGTGGGAATTCTATTTCCGCATTGCATCTTCTTCCTCCTATGCACTCTTCTCCACGTCTTGTTTTCATCAGATTATCTTTATATAATAATTATCCTAGCTTTGGAAACATTGTACCTTCCAACTAGTGAACTAGGCTAGTACCACTTCAATAGTTAAACATTCTATCTAATCCAGTGACTCCGTGGTCAATTCTTTTGATATGGATCTCCAATGTACTTCTTCAATAGAGACACACAAAATACATCATGCACACTAGACATGGATAGCGATAATGCTAATTAATATGCAATTTTTCTACGTCTCTCCAAAGTTTATAAGATTCGACACATATATAGAATACAACATTCCTTCTTGTCTAATCGTTTCAAACTATGCATAAGTGATATCTTCAAAAAAAAAAAAAAACATTTTGTCACTTATGGCGAACTCGAGGTCTTGGTGTCTCTCCTGACAATCCTGAGCTGTCTTGGCCCCTTTTTCTTTGATCTTGTCTGCCACTAGACAGTTTTCTGCAATTGACTTAGGTCTTAAAACTCTTCATTCACTAACTTCATTCCAAAAGAAAGGAATTTGACATTTCTATCGTATCTACTTCATAGGTAACATTTACATGGTAGCTTAATAGCAACTTCAATTCACGGTACCTTCTCAACTCATGTTCCTTGAAATCAATTTTACAAGCTCAGAGCATATCTCTTAGGATCTGTATAGTCCGCTCCGACTGTCCGTCGGTTTGAGGTAAAGTGTGGTACTAAACTTCAACTTTGTCCCCATTATTTTCTGTAGATCCTCCCAAAACTTTGAAATAAGGCATAAGCCTCTGACCGATACTAAGCTCTCATGCATACCATTCAACCTGGTAATATTATCTATATATTGCTTATTTAGCCATTCCAAAGCATACCAAGGTCATATAGAAATGGAATGAGCTATTTTCATAAGGCGATCAACGATCACCCTAACTTCGTCAATCGATCTGATAGTCAGTGGAAAATCAGTGTCATAACTCATTGTAATGCAATTCCATTTTCAGACTAGATCCGATAGATTTTATTGTAAGCCATGGTGGTCTTTGTCTTTCAGCTTTTACTTACTGATAATTCAGACACTGGAACACGCACTAGGCCACATTTGTTATCTCTTCAGGTCATGATACATATTGGTACTCCAGGATATCGTGAATATGGAGTACAATGGGCTCTTATCCTTATCCTCTTCATGATATCCGAGTCTTTACCTTCATGTATTCAGAGTCTACCTCTGTATCTGAGTACCGTCTCCGCATCCAAAGTAAGTCAGGGTTAGGTTTTTCTTTCTCTAAATCTTCTTGTACCATTCTTATATACAGATATAATAAAATTACTACTTTTTCTTCATCCTTAAGTTCTCGTTCAATTGGATCATCACGAGTTTCTATTATATGTTACTCTTCTTCCAAATCTGAATCTGTTCTTTGCGGAACATAAGGCAGCATTTATACTGGGTCCTTCTTCGGACTTCATAATTCCCTTTTTGCTTAAGGCCTTAGCTTCTACATTAGCCTTGCTCGGGTGACATTGAATATCACAGTCTTAATCCTTCAAGTATTCCTAACCATCTCCTTATCCTCATGTTCAACTCTTTCTAATGAAGAGATAAATAAAACACTTGTAATCCGATCTAATCTAAAATTCTTCTCCGTTTAAATAATGTCTCCAAGTCTTGATTGCATGAATCACAATTGTTTACTCCAATCATAAGTTGGGTAACTCTTCTCACGCTCTTTCAGTTTTATTAAAGCATATGAAATCGCTTATTTACCTTACATCAACCCGCATCCTAGATCCAATCCGAAAGCTCCGATGGATAGGGTAAAAGGTTTCCCTGGTGCCGAAATGATCAAGATGGGAGCTGATATCAATCTTACTTTATAAATCTGGAAATATTCTTCACCCTTGTCAATCAAATTAAACTCCTCTCCCTTCCTGGTTAGCTTGGTAAGAGGTTTTGCGATCTTAGAGTGGTCCTCCAAAACCGTCAGTAATAACAAGCTAAACCCAAGAAACTTCTGATCTTCGCAATACTCTTTAGGTGTTTCTCATGATATGATTACCTCTATCTTAATAGGGTCCACTTTAATCCCTTTTTATGATGCTACGTGATCTAAGAAGATCATTTTGTTTAATCATGTCTCATATTTCTTGGACTTGGCATAAAGCTTTTCCCTTTTCAACTGTTGTGGAGCTACTCCAAGATCCGTTGTATGAGTTGCTTCATTCTTGGAATAAATCAAAATATCATCTATGAAAACTATGACCAACTGTGAGGACAAAGATGGAAAATCTTTTGAAGTCGCCACCTAGATTTAGGTCTAGGACCTTGGAAATGTGAAATCTCACCCTAAGGTAAGACTTCGATTGACTCATGACCCTTAGATTGGAATTCTAGTCCATCAGAGATTGGGTAAGCGTCAGGTTACGATTATGGGAAGGGGTTAGGCACCCAAACCGCCCGATCGAAATCGGTCTCCTATACCTTTCCTATGCTAGACTCTATTTGCTAAGCCAAACCAAACCAAGGGGTTTGATATCATTGAACCGAATCTGTATCCATCAGATTGCCTACGTATCACGGAATTATTCCGAAAATCAGGTTCACCATCGTAGTTCAGGTGTGATTAAAGTTTATGGATGTGATTTATGCTTGTGCATGATTAAGTTTATTGTTCAAGTTGAAATTTATGCTTGAAAGGTTGAGAAATCCTATGGGTTAGGATCTGGATAGTCCATGTGGACTGATAGATAGTCCTAGTGGATCTAAGAATAACCCTATTTGGGTTCGAATGTGGATAATATCCTAGTGGATCTATGGATAGTCCAAGTGGACTAAGGTGTGGATCCGAATTTGGGTTTCTCCCAAATGGCCTACGTATCCTAGGGTCTGCCCTAGGAATCAGAATCCGCGTAGTTCGGGATGGTTGGTGGATATGGATGGATATCCTAGTGGATCTATGGATAGTCCGAGTGGACTAAGGTGTGAATAAATATATCCTAGTGGATCTATGGATAGTCCGAGTGGACTAAGGTGTGATTAAATATATCCTAGTGGATCTATGGATAGTCCGAGTGGACTAAATGTGGATAACCCTATTTGGGTTAAAATATGGGGGATGTCCTAGTGGATCTATGGATAGTCCGAGTGGACTAAAGTATGGGTAAATATCCTAGTGGATCTATGGATAGTCCGAGTGGACTAAGCTGTGGATCCGAATTTGGGCTTCTCCCAAATGGCCTACGTATCCTAAGGTTTGACCTAGGAATCAGAATCCGCGTAGTTCGGGATGGATAACCTGTTCTAGGTTAATGATTGAGAACCTATTCTAGGTTTAGGGTTTAGAACTTATTATAGGTTTAGGGTTTGCCGAGGGGCAAATCGTCCTAAATTACCCTTTTCATTCTGAATTCTAATTTTGGAAGGTTTGGCAAGACATTCTCTTTCTTCATTAAGATTTTTTTATCATTCCCATTATGCCCTTCCCAAGAATGTGGGTGCCTAAATGCACGTCCCCACACCTATGTTGTCTTCTAGAAGTGTGCATATATGGCAGTTTGACTAGGGTGTTGCATAAAATAAGTTATTGCCAAAAAATAGAATATTCTATCTAGACATGGCACATAAAACATTTATGGCAAGAAATTCACATATAGTAAGATTGTTTAAAGATCTTTCAAATGTGGCATGTATTGCAAATAAGGCAAGAGCCTAATATAGTAAGATCTAGTATGCTATCTTCTAAGCATGGCAAGACCCTAATTGCTATTTTCTTTCCATATTTAGGGTTTTCTACCCTAATTATTATTTTATTTCCATTTTTAGGGTTTTCTACCCTAATGTTACATTCTTTCCATTTTAGGGTTTTCTACCCTAATTATTATTTTATTTCCATTTTTTTTTTAGGGTTTTCTACCCTAATTATTATTTTATTTCTATTTTTAAGGGTTTTCTACCCTAACTGTGACTTTCTTTCCATTTTAGGGTTTTCTACCCTAATTATTATTTTCTTTCCATCTTAGGGTTTTCTACCCTAATTATTATTTTATTTCCATTTTTTAGGGTTTTCTACCCCTAATTGTTACATTCTTTCCATTTTAGGGTTTTTCTACCCTAATTATTATTTTCTTTCCATCTTAGGGTTTTCTACCCTAAATGTTACTTTCTTTCCATTTTAGGGTTTTCTACCCTAATTATTATTTTATTAGGGTTTTCTACCCTAATTATTATTTTCTTTCTATTTTAGGATTTTCTATCCTAAATGTTACTTTTCATTTAGGGTTTTCTACCCTAAATATTATTTTATTAGGGTTTTCTACCCTAATTATTATTTTCTTTCCATTTTAGGGTTTTCTACCCTAAATGTTACTTTCTTTCTATTTTTAGGGTTTTCTACCCTAATTATTATTTTATTAGGGTTTTCTACCCTAATTATTATTTTCTTTCCATTTTAGGATTTTCTACCCTAATTGTTATTTTCTTTCTATTTTTTAGGGTTTTCTACCCTAAATATTACTTTCTTTCCATTTTAGGGTTTTCTACCCTAAGTGTTATTTTATTAGGGTTTTCTACCCTAATTATTATTTTCTTTCCATTTTTTAGGGTTTTCTACCCTAAATGTTACTTTCTTTCTATTTTAGGGTTTTCTACCCTAATTATGACAATAAGCATTTAATATAGCATGTGAACAATATAGCATCAAAATATGGCATGTGATAAACAATCAAGGCATGTGAATCAATCAATCAAAACGTATTTTAGATCTACGGTTTAGATTCAATGCATCGATTATCCACAATGTAACCGAAATCACACTTGATTGATGATTGAAAGTAATACAAGATCTTAAAACAGTTTAGATCATATACCCTCAATTGATAAGACTTTAATGGCTCAAATTAATTCATCATTGGATCATCTTCAGATTAAGATCAATGGTTCCGATTAATTAACCATCCATTCACATGATTGGATCTTAAAAGATCAACGATTCAGATTAAATTCACATCAACTAATCAAGTTCATTCATTCAAATATCAATGGACAAATTTTTATCACATGATCAAGACAAATTTCATATTCAATGGATCAGATTTTGAATGGACATCATATTAACACGATAAAGAATCAAAAATTCAGATTTTTTTTTATTCAAGCATATCATGATCATAGGTTCACTCAATGACCCATATTTAATGGAAAGATCAAGGGTAAGATGAGGGAAGGTAACATAGCTAGGTTCGGGTAAGTGGCGTGGGGTGTTGGTTGTTGGAGTATGAGATGAAATCGGTTAGAATGCTTGGTTGTATAGGGATCAAGTATAGGCTAGATTGATGATGGAAATTGGTCAATGATGAGGTAGAATGGTTCATGAGATGGAGATTTGTAGTTAAGCAAAACAATAGAAGAAAAATAAAAGTAAAGGTAGCTTACTTAGATGCCCGTAGGTTACGCTTGCTCCTCCCTTCTTCTTCTTCTTCTTTTTTTTCAAACCGAGAGCCCAAACTCTATCAAAACTCCTTCTTCACGTTTTTCCCTTCTCTTTTCTCCTTTTTTCTCTCTTCTTCCCTTCTTTTTCCCCCAAAAGTGTGAGCCACAAAGCCTTTTTTTTTTTTTTTTTCTCTCCCCTTTTTTTCTCTTTGAAAAAAACCTCTCCTTTTTTCTCCAAAACGTAATTCCCTTTCACGTTTTTTTTTTTTCTTTTTTTGAAAAAAACCTCCCACTTCTTCTCTCTCTCACGTTCCTTTTATCTTCCCCTTCTTTCCTTTTTTTTTTAAAAAAAAAAGAAAATCTAGAAACCCTAAATTCTCTCTCTTTTCACGTCCTCGCTCTCCTTTTTTTTTTTTTTTTTTTTTAAACAACTTTTAAAACCGTGGCTCCTAAAAAAACCCTAATTTTTCTCTTTCTTCTTTCCTTTTTTTCTCCAAAGAAATCCTTTGGATTCTCTTAGAAAAAGGTCACGTTTTTCTCTCTCCCTCTTTCCTTTTTTCTCAAAATCTTTTGGATTATCTCCAAAATCGAAATCCTCATTCTCTTCCACGTTTTTTTCTCTCCCCTCTTTCCTTTTTTTTCTCAAAATCTTTTGGATTATCTCCACAATTGAAATCTCCATTCTTTTCCACGTTTTTTTCTCCCCCTCTTTCCTTTTTCTTCTCAAAAATCTTTTTGGATTATGATTTACACATATATATTATACATATATATTTAATAACATACATACACATACATACATATATATATATATATATATATATATATATATATATATATATATATATATATATATATATATATATATATATATATATATATATATATATATATATATATAATATATATAGAGACCGACTTAGGTTGACAATTGATTTGAATTGAGTTGACTGGGCGATTGGAATTCACTTGGGTTTCCTCTCCTTGTCATTTCACGGGTCATTTCCGCTGTCATCCCGCATGGAATTTTCCGATGGCCTCTATTCCAATTTTTTGCATTCATTTTGTAGAACATAAAAAATGAGGAATATAGGAACTTGAATCACCTCATTTGGAAGTAAAATGGTCAACTTATGAATTTTTGAAGTTTAAATGGACCAATTACCGATAATTTGGTTGACCATTCTGCATGAGATCCTTCGGAGGCTTCTACCGGAAATATTTTACGTCCACTTTGTAGAGCACTAAAAATGGAACATAATGAGACTGGAATCACCTGAATCCGATGTAGAACGGAAAAGATATGCGACTTGAAGTTCTGATGATAATTTTGCATGCAAGCTTGCATGGGACCCACTGGAGACTTCTACCCGGGATTTTTTACGTCCACTTTGTAGAACATCATGAATGAAGAATAATGGTCTTGAAATCATCTGAATCCGATATAAAACGGGAAAGATATGAAGCCTTGAAGTTTAACGATCATTTTGCATGCAAGTTTGCATGGGACCCACCGGCGACTTCTACCGGGATTTTTTTACGTCCACTTTGTAGAACATCATGAATGAAGAATAATGGTCTTGGAATCATCTGAATCCGATGTCAGATGATCAAGATATGATGATTTGAAATTCAAGCAATCCGACTTAGGATAATTTGCATGAAGGCCCCTGGGATTATTATTTTATAATAATTTCAGAAACCTCCCTTATATGTATCATCCGACTAAAATGATCATATCTTCCTCATTTGATATCAGAATTGAGCAATTCTGGTCTCGTTTCGAAGATAATTCTATGACCTATGCATCCATGCAGATAATAGCCCATGACCCTGTTGTGAGGATCAGTGGAGAATCACAAATCTTTGGGTTAAAGGTCTGAAACCTGCCATATTGGTTCACTTATGCCGAGGGTGGCAAAAATGGGGTGCTTACAGATGCCCCTCTTTAGCCGAGATTGTTATCAGTTGAAGGCTAAAGATAAAAGAACCACATTTTTGGGGTATGAGTGACATTGTTTATTAGGCTGCACTTAGGGTATTTCTTCCTAAATTGCCTACGTATTCTAAGGGTGTCCTAGAAATCAAGCCCAGAACGTAGTTCGACTGGCAAGAAGGTTTGCTCTTCTCGGAAGATTGGTTAGTGCTCTTCTTGTATGAAGCTAGGCTGTGAATACAAGGCTCATTTGTAGGCTGGGAACCTCTTCTTGCTGAGATGGAACTCATGATGCAAGGTACGTGCGGGCTTGGACCCGGCTTGATCCATTTGTAGGCTGATAAACCTCTTCTTGTATGAAGCTAGGCTGTGAATACAAGGCTCATTTGTAGGCTGGGAACCTCTTCTTGCTGAGGTGACTCATGATGCAAGGTATGTGCGGGCTTGGACCCGGCTTGATCCATTTGTAGGCTGATAAACCTCTTCTTGTATGGAGCCAGGTTGTGAATACAAGGCTGATTGCATGAGCTTGGGCTCGGATTTGATTTGGATGGAAAACTTGATGTCTTCTCTTTGATTGAACTGAGGCTCTTTTAATTGAGATTCTGAGATTGTTTTTTCTGAATAAGCTAGGGCTCTGCATTTGATTCATTTATAGGCTGAGATTGAATTGATCTTTGAATGAGCTAGGGCTCTACCTTCACTTATAGGCTGAGATTGACTTGATCTTTGAATGAGCTAGGGCTCTACATCTGATTCATTTATAGACTGAGATTGATTTGAACTTTGGATGAGCTAGGGCTCCACATTTGATTCTGAAATGAGTAAGAACTCAGAAGGTCACTTATAGGGTGATACTGAATGACTCATCTCGGCAGTTCCTACCAGCTTTGGACCTTCGGGATTAAAAATAGGAATATCCTTCTTGGAAGCTCTATGGCTATGAACCTTTAGGATGCTTGAAAGTGACCCATACAGGAAGGCTTTGTTGACTTTGAACCTTTAAGGTTGAAATCTGCCCCATCTTGGAAGTCTCTTGACTTTGAACCTATAGAGTGCTAGACATATTTGAAATGATGGTGAATTCCTTGGCGGTTTTCCAAGTTTTTTTTTTGCTCCTGCCTTATTGGTGAAGGCACAAAACCTGACATCGATGGAAATGGTGTCATGGACTTCTCTGGCATGATACCTAGATTTGAAATTTTCCATTTATGACCTGGTACTGAAAGTTTGACTCAATTTTAGCACAATAGGGATGACTTGGTTACTCCCTTTGAAGGGTTCCATGTAATTTGAAGATGATGATTTTCTTCAGCCAACATTGGTGTTGTTGGATTTTGGATTGAAAGAAACTCTAGCAAGGATTTGGACAAGAATGAGGGGAGCTTGACAGTCTCTAACCAAAGTGATTTATTGATTGACCTTGGTGCTAAGTCGTCGAGGGACATTCGGTCAACTAAGTTCTTTGACTGTGCACTATGGTAGACCAAATTGGTAGAACAGCCAAGTGGCGATGAAATGTGACCTGGGTTTGGCCCTTGATCTAGGCTCATGAAAAGCTCAGGGCATTGCAACATTGTTGTGCCAATTTTGAAAGATGAATGAACCATGGCCCCAAAGTAGGCACGAGGAGCAAAGGATTCGAAAGGAAGTGACTTCTTAGATAAGCCCTTCCTGAATTTTGAAAAATGAAGGAACTGATGATTTGAATGAATTTGGCTACATCCGTAACCAGGCCATGAGAATTTGCTCTCTCCCTAACATGACCAACAGGATTTGAAGATAGAGTTATGTTGAAAGGCAATGCTATGGAGCCCAACAGATGATGGTTTGTTCAACTCCTCCGAGTATGATTCATTGGAGAGCAAGAGGGGTTCCTTTCCTTATGGAGGGTAGACTGGTATGACACTTGTCTACATGAACCACTGAATTTTTTTATGAAGGGCCAATGAGGGCAATGCTTTAGGGTTGCATCAGGTCGCCTATCCCCACTGAGGTATTATAGGTTGCCCATTGAGGTTTCTCGGGTTGCCTTTCCCTTGCTTGAGGTTTCTTTTCTTCCCATTATTTTTTTTTCATTTTCTTCTTTTTTCCAATCCCATCTTGGGTTGAATAAAGAGTCCTGATGTGGTGAGGATATTGCCAAAATTATGGTCATATCCAATGGTCTGAAACCCTTAGGGGAAATCTGAATGGCATGACCTTCTTGACAAATGGGTAGCCTTGCCCCTTGTTTAAGTTGACACCTACACGTATTGATAGGCGGGCAGCTATTTGAATCATCACTAAAAGTGATCTTAGGGAAATGCAGTCCCACACCAAAATTGAAAATGGTGCCAAATTATGTTTTCCTTTCTTGGAGATGTTCAGATGGAACACGTGTCCCAACAAGCTATATCGAGATTCTAAATCAGTCACGATCATATTTGGGCCTGAAACCTTTAGGTTTGTTGACAAGTATTGATGTTGAAGGTCCAAGAGGACTGATGTGAAACTGTCCACATGGGTCTACCATTGGGAGAGTGTTTGGTTATTTATGTAGAATGGGTTTATCTTACCGAGAAGATCCCATTTTATTGGCTTGAGAAATGAAGGGCTTATGGGAACCTTTGGGAAGCCGTTGGATGTAATGAACGACGGATGAGAGTTCCAGCCAGATTCATGAATTTATACATAAAATGATGACATGATCACGAGATACAATGCCATAAAAAATGATAATCAAAAGAAGGGCTTGTGATAGAGACTCCTTGGAAGGCCGTCGGATTGATGGACGGAGAGAGAGTCTAATGCCGGTGAGAAATCTTTCTCGATGAAGAAGTGATGAGATCGTCTCTGTAAAGGCGGGATGTAATTGGCCAAAATCAAAAGTCCGGTCCAACATGTTGTAAATCTCGACGAATGATCGAACTTGCTATCAGGCTTTGGTTGGAACTATCATCCTCTTGAAGTGAGAGGGACAATTGGCTTACTTGTCGAGCTCCAATGCCATTCAACATCTTACTATTTTTTTTCTTTTCTTCTCTTTTTTTTTTTTTTCTTTTTCTTTTTTCTTTTTTTTTTGGATGTGAAGGCCACATAATGCGGTGCTTCGCTTGATCGCGAAGTTGAATCCCTGACTTTCAATATTGGATTTGAATCTTCTTCTTCCAAACATTTCCAATAAGATAGAACATCTTTGCCCCTGTTAGTACTTTGATCTTTTGTAAACTTTATGAACATTTGTATTTGCTCATCTAGTATCTGTTTTATCCGAACGGTGAATCGTATGTCTGTCTTCTAGAAGTTAATCATCACCTTCTATCCGATGTGATTGCCTTCCCATTATTGATGTAGATAAAACATAGGCTTGAATTTTTTTTTTTTTTTTTTTTTTTTTTTTTTTTTTTTTGGGTATCCCCGGTGACCTCATTCTTTGATTTTGAGATTGATCATTCATCATGTATCTCTTGCTTGCGGATGATATACTTTGTAAGAACTTTGGTATTTCCATCTTCTTGGTGGCACATCTTTCCTCCACTCATTTGTATTGATTGGCTGACTGTTGATATGATCTGTTATTATGTAATGCTTTCCTTGGAATCTTTTCACAGGTAGAACAAATGGCAGCTTCTCCAATACATGTTTCTTGAGACTACTCTTGTGTCTCTCGATTGATCATTTAAAGCTTTCCCAGACGGGTTGGACCTTTCTTTCTCAAGAGGCCGGGTGGCGTAGAAGTTCGAGGGACGACTCATCGTTTCAATCATCTTGGAGTCGGAATTGATTGCGCACGTAGAATAGGAGGATGTATGAAGCGGGAGGAAATGTATGGAAGAGACAAAGCACGAGTTTGAAATCCCAAACGGGGTGATTTTCTTTTTATTTACTGGCGGATTGGGCTGGACTTGTCAACAAGCATATTAATTTTGGACCCAGACATGGATGACTTATCGAATACCGATAATAGAAAGTTGAAACCACTAGTTCGTCCAAGCAGCTCCAGTTGGGCATAACGCCTTCGACGACCACCTTCAGTCGTTGCGGGAATAAGTCTTCCTTCAGATCTCTAATAGCAAGACTCATCATGCCCCTCTATCAATAGGTGCAAGATACCTACCTTTTCCATATAATTCTCCCTCTTTTTTCGGTTTGAGATCCATTCATAACCGGACTATTGCTTTTTAAGCTCAAGGTTACTCGGTTCATGCCCCGGTTGGGGTTCAGGTGGATTCATCGATGGACCACTTCTAGTTGAATTCAGATCATTTTGGCTTATGCCCCGCTTGGGGAGCAAGGGGTATCGCCATTGCACTACTCCATTTTGAGCCCAAGATTAGACTAGTTTATGCCTTGGCTTGGGGGGTTCAATGGATTTCTTTGTTAAACCACTCTCAATTTGGGTCTAAGGTCAATTTGGTCCATGCCCCAGTTTAAGGCAAAATGGCTTTCCTCATTAGACCGCATTCAGTTTGGGTCCAAGGTCAATCTGGTTCATGCCCTACTTAGGGCTCAGGGCTTCATCATTGGACGATTCCCCAGCTGTGATTCTGGTTCTTATCCTAGCCTGGAGCACATTAGATCTCATCTTTGGTCTACCCTATTGCTCAGGAAATTCCGTTCCCTCTCTTTGAATAATGAGAAATGTGAGGGCAACTCTTCGGATTCTAACATTTTCCTGGCCAATGGGATAGAAATGCCTGTGATGGGATAACACTGTCATAGTTGAAGTTTCATGGTCTCCTGATGACTCTAGAATCTGGAATTGATCTTTATTGACAAGCAATGAGTAATGCTTATCATTCGTCATTCCCGACGAGCGATCCTAACTTGTAGCACTGGGCTATGATGGACATGGATCGGGCTCTAATTGATAGAGCCAGAGATTGATTTTGAATCGGTCTCCGATTGATAGAGACAAGATTGACTTTGAATTGATCTCTGATTGATAGAGATCAAGATTGATTTTGAATTGGTCTCTGATTGATAGAGATCAAGATTGATTTTGAATTGGTCTCTGATTGATAGAGATCAAGATTGATTTTGAATTGGTCTCTGATTGATAGAGATCAAGATTGATTTTGAATTGGTCTCCCGATTGATAGAGATCAAGATTGATTTTGAATTGGTCTCGATTGATAGAGATCAAGATTGATTTTGAATTGGTCTCGATTGATAGAGATCAAGATTGATTTTGAATTGGTCTACGATTGATAGAGATCAAGATTGACTTTGAATTGATCTCTGATTGATAGAGATCAAGATTGACTTTGAATTGATCTCTGATTGATAGAGATCAAGATTGACAGTCAAGGACTGGGCTCTAGTTGCTAGAGGCAAGGATTGCTTGAGTTGGGCTCCGATTGATAGAGGCCAAGGAAGATAATCATGGATTGGACTCTAATTGCTAGAGATGATGGAATGACTGAAATTCTCTTTGATTCCTTTATGAAGTGGAACATGGACCAAAGGTAATGATTGAACAGGCCTAGAGGCTAACTCATGCTCACATTGAGTTCATATGAATGGAACCTTTCTTAGTTCCGACATGAATCAGAACCTGAACTGGAGTTGACGGTTGGACAAGCCTAGGGGCTGATTAAATTCAAATGAATGGACCTCTTCTTAGTTCCGACATGAATCGAACTAGAACCACCAGTTGATGGTTGGATAAGCCTGCGGCTAATTGAATTCAAATGAATGGAATTTTTCCTAGTTCCAACATGAATCGGAACCTAAACGGAGGTGAAGGGGCGAAAAAGCCTAGGGGCCGTTCATTTTAGCATGATCCGGGAGTGATGATTGAACTCGCCTAAAGGTTAAACCCTTCTTTAATTTCGAGATGAACCGGGAAATGGTGGTTGAATCAAGGGCTGAATATTTCTTTGATTTCGAGATGAACTGGATGTGATTGAATCGCCTAGAGGCTGAATCTTTCCTTCATTCGGATGGACCGAAATGATGATTGGACCTACCTAGGGGCTGAATCTTTCCTTCAGTTCTGAGATGAACCAGAAATGGTGGTTGGACCTACCTAGGGGCTGAATATTTTTTTTATTCTAAGATGAACTGGATGTAATTGAATCTGCCTAGGGGCTGAATCTTTCCATAATTCTGGATGAACCAAAATGATGATTGGACCTGCCTAGGGTCGAACCTTTCTTCGGGTTACGGAGACGAACCAGAAATGGTGGTTGGACCTGCCTAGGGGCTGAATATTTCTTTGATTCTGAGATGAACTAGATGTGATTGAATCTGCCCAGGGGCTGAATCTTTCTTTAATTCTGGATGAACCAAAATGATGATTAGACCTGCCTAAGGGCTGAATATTTCTTCAGTTCTGAGATGAACCAGAAACGGTGGTTGGACTTGCCTAGGGGGCTGAATATTTTTTTGATTCCGAGATGAACTGGATGTAATTGAATTGCCTAGGGGCTGAATCTTTCCTTAATTCCGGATGAACCAAAATGATGATTTGACCTGCCTTAGGGGCTAAATCTTTCCTTCGGTTCGAGATGAACCGGAAATGGTGGTTGGATGCCTAGGGGCTGAATATTTTTTTTATTCCGAGATGAACCTGGATGTAATTGAATCTACCTATGGGCTGAATCTTTCCTTAATTCCGGATGAACCAAAATGATGATTGGGCCCGCCTAGGGGCTGAATCTTTCCTTCGCCCGAGATGAACCAGAAATGGTGGTTGGACCTGCCTAGGGGCTGAATATTTTTTTGATTCTGAGATGAACTGGATGTAATTGAATCTGCCTAGGGGCTGAATCTTTTCTTAATTCTGGATGAACCAAAAACTATAATTGGATTGCCTAGGGGCTGATCTTTCCTTAATTCAGAGATGAATCAAGAACGGTGATTGGATTTGCCTAGGGGCTGGATCTTTCATTATTTCAGAGGTGGATGGAGAATGATGATTTTATTTGCCTATGGATTAAATCCTTCCTTAATTCTGAGATGAATTGAGAAGTATGATTGGATTTGCCTAGGGGCTGAATCTTTCCTTAATTCAAAGATGAATCGGGAACTATGATTGGATTTGCCTAGGGGCTGGATCTTTCCTTAATTCAAAGGTGAATAGGGAATATTGATTGGATTTTCCTAGGGGCTGAATCTTTCCTTAATTCAAAGGTGAATAGGGAACATTGATTGGATTGGCCTAAGGGCTGAATCTTTCCTTAATTCAGAGATGAATCGAGAACTATGATTGGATTTGCCTAGGGGCTAAATTTTTCCTTAATTATGAGATGAATTGAGAAGTATGATTGGATTTGCCTAGAGGCTGAATCATTCCCTAATTCAGAGATGAATCGGGAACTATGATTGGATTTGCCAGGGGCTGAATCTTTCATTCTTTCTTATAAAATTTGATATTCAATCAAGATCTGGATTCATGACTTCCATTGATTCATTTGGAAAGATAATATGGATGGATCTCGAGATGGGAGATCAAGACAATTCCCTAATTGTAGGGGCCTCTCACCCTAAAAGGGTGGATATGGTTGCAGTTTGATTCTCTTTTCCAAAGGCATTGAAATCCAATGGAGGAATATTGAGATTCAAGACATCTAGGGGAGTGGAAGAAGTCACATGCACAATCAAGGATGACTCAACCAAACAAGAGTTAGATCCCTCATAAGGGCAATTGGGTAAACATTATCCAAGTCAATTTAATTGAATTTGATTAAGCCATGTGTTCAGTCTTGGGACCTCATGATTCCAAAATGGATAATCAGTGGTACCAAGGTCTGGCCAATTGGATTACCGAATTCGATGAAATTGAAATTGATATATTAATCCGTCGTCCTTATTAGGGATGGTTAGCAAAAACGGTTCATAGATGAACAAACTAGTAAATTTCTTCTTGACCATGGTATCTATGTCTTGACAGGGATTTTCTGTTCGTTTTTTGAAATCGACGTGTTAACATTGAGAGATTCGACACATCGAGCTTACTTAATGGAGGGTGTATAGTGACCGTCTACTATGATGTAGAACAGGTGTATACATACCTCATACTCCCAATGGGTGAGAGTTCAAGATGCTCATCGTGTAGAATCTAACATGTTGACCAACCGAGGACAAAAACGGGCAGAACTTTGACGTCTCGAACATGGATGTCATGGTTAAGCCGATTTTACTGGGTCGGTTCAGGGATGAACCAAAAAATAACAAACATTGGGCTCCAATCTGGGTTAGGACAGAAAAGGCCACCTTGACGAGGATGGGGTAACCTATCACCAAATGCTCGATGAATAATGGACCCCCAATCCCTTTATATACTATGTTGCAAGGATCCAAGCGACGTGGAGTAGCATAACGCATTCCCAGGCGGACCCAAGAAATGCTCGTTAGAGGCTGCTCACCGGTCGTGGTCTCACAAAGTACAGGCCAAGGCTGTGTGTTTCTCCTAGCGGGCTGCCCCATATGCATGGGACCCGGTTCGGCTACTCGCACGAATGTGTGACTGAACCCATTCCCCCCCAAAGCAATAATATACAAGCATAAATATAGTATCCTAAAATCTAGCATCCAATTCACACAAGGAAAGTTTTCATTTAGGAGTTTGACATTTATATCCCCAGTGAAGTCGCCACTGTGAGGACAAAGATGGAAAATCTTTTGAAGTCGCCACCTAGATTTAGGTCTAGGACCTTGGAAATGTGAAATCTCACCCTAAGGTAAGACTTCGATTGACTCATGACCCTTAGATTGGAATTCTGGTCCATCAGAGATTGGGTAAGCGTCAGGTTACGATTATGGGAAGGGGTTAGGCACCCAAACCGCCCAATCGAAATCGGTCTCCTATACCTTTCCTATGCTAGACTCTATTTGCTAAGCCAAACCAAACCAAGGGGTTTGATATCATTGAACCGAATCGGTATCCATCGGATTGCCCTACGTATCACGGAATTATTCCGAAAATCAGGTTCACCATCGTAGTTCAGGTGTGATTAAAGTTTATGGATGTGATTTATGCTTGTGCATGATTAAGTTTATTGTTCAAGTTGAAATTTATGCTTGAAAGGTTGAGAAATCCTATGGGTTAGGATCTGGATAGTCCATGTGGACTGATAGATAGTCCTAGTGGATCTAAGAATAACCCTATTTGGGTTGGAATGTGGATAATATCCTAGTGGATCTATGGATAGTCCAAGGGGACTAAGGTGTGGATCCGAATTTGGGTTTCTCCCAAATGACCTACGTATCCTAGGGTTGCCCCTAGGAATCGAATCCGCCGTAGTTCGGGATGGTTGGTGGATATGGATGGATATCCTAGTGGATCTATGGATAGTCCGAGTGGACTAAGGTGTGAATAAATATATCCTAGTGGATCTATGGATAGTCCGAGTGGACTAAGGTGTGATTAAATATATCCTAGTGGATCTATGGATAGTCCGAGTGGACTAAATGTGGATAACCCTATTTGGGTTAAAATATGGGGGATGTCCTAGTGGATCTATGGATAGTCCGAGTGGACTAAAGTATGGGTAAATATCCTAGTGGATCTATGGATAGTCCGAGTGGACTAAGCTGTGGATCCGAATTTGGGCTTCTCCCAAATGGCCTACGTATCCTAGGGTTTGCCCTAGGAATCAGAATCCGCGTAGTTCGGGATGGATAACCTGTTCTAGGTTAATGATTGAGAACCTATTCTAGGTTTAGGGTTTAGAACCTATTATAGGTTTAGGGTTTGCCGAGGGGCAAATCGTCCTAAATTACCCTTTTCATTCTGAATTCTAATTTTGGAAGGTTTGGCAAGGCATTCTCTTTCTTCATTAAGATTTTTTTATCATTCCCATTATGCCCTTCCCAAGAATGTGGGTGCCTAAATGCACGTCCCCACACCTATGTTGTCTTCTAGAAGTGTGCATATATGGCAGTTTGACTAGGGTGTTGCATAAAATAAGTTATTGCCAAAAAATAGAATATTCTATCTAGACATGGCACATAAAACATTTATGGCAAGAAATTCACATATAGTAAGATTGTTTAAAGATCTTTCAAATGTGGCATGTATTGCAAATAAGGCAAGAGCCTAATATAGTAAGATCTAGTATGCTATCTTCTAAGCATGGCAAGACCCTAATTGCTATTTTCTTTTCATATTTAGGGTTTTCTTCCCTAATTATTATTTTATTTCCATTTTTAGGGTTTTCTACCCTAATGTTACATTCTTTCCATTTTAGGGTTTTCTACCCTAATTATTATTTTATTTCCATTTTTTTTAGGGTTTTCTACCCTAATTATTATTTTATTTCCATTTTTAAGGGTTTTCTACCCTAACTGTGACTTTCTTTCCATTTTAGGGTTTTCTACCCTAATTATTATTTTATTTCTATTTTTTAGGGTTTTCTACCCTAATTATTATTTTATTTCCATTTTTTTAGGGTTTTCTACCCTAATTGTTACATTCTTTCCATTTTAGGGTTTTTCTACCCTAATTATTATTTTCTTTCCATCTTAGGGTTTTCTACCTTAAATGTTACTTTCTTTCCATTTTAGGGTTTTCTACCCTAATTATTATTTTATTAGGGTTTTCTACCCTAATTATTATTTTCTTTCTATTTTAGGATTTTCTATCCTAAATGTTACTTTTCATTTAGGGTTTTCTACCCTAAATATTATTTTATTAGGGTTTTCTACCCTAATTATTATTTTCTTTCCATTTAGGGTTTTCTACCCTAAATGTTACTTTCTTTCTATTTTTAGGGTTTTCTACCCTAATTATTATTTTATTAGGGTTTTCTACCCTAATTATTATTTTCTTTCCATTTTAGGGTTTTCTACCCTAAATGTTACTTTCTTTCTATTTTTAGGGTTTTCTATCCCTAAATATTACTTTCTTTCCATTTTAGGGTTTTCTACCCTAAGTGTTATTTTATTAGGGTTTTCTACCCTAATTATTATTTTCTTTCCATTTTTAGGGTTTTCTACCCTAAATGTTACTTTCTTTCTATTTTAGGGTTTTCTACCCTAATTATGACAATAAGCATTTAATATAGCATGTGAACAATATAGCATCAAAATATGGCATGTGATAAACAATCAAGGCATGTGAATCAATCAATCAAAACGTATTTTAGATCTACGGTTTAGATTCAATGCATCGATTATCCACAATGTAACCGAAATCACACTTGATTGATGATTGAAAGTAATACAAGATCTTAAAACAGTTTAGATCATATACCCTCAATTGATAAGACTTTAATGGCTCAAATTAATTCATCATTGGATCATCTTCGATTAAGATCAATGGTTCCGATTAATTAACCATCCATTCACATGATTGGATCTTAAAAGATCAACGATTCAGATTAAATTCACATCAATTAATCAAGTTCATTCATTCAAATATCAATGGACAAATTTTTATCACATGATCAAGACAAATTTCATATTCAATGGATCAGATTTTGAATGGACATCATATTAACACGATAAAGAATCAAAAATTTAGATTTTTTTTTATTCAAGCATATCATGATCATAGGTTCACTCAATGACCCATATTTAATGGAAAGATCAAGGGTAAGATGAGGAAGGTAACATAGCTAGGTTCAGGTAAGTGGCGTGGGGTGTTGGTTGTTGGAGTATGAGATGAAATCAGTTAGAATGCTGGTTGTATAGGGATCAAGTATAGGCTAGATTGATGATGGAAATTGGTTAATGATGAGGTAGAATGGTTCATGAGATGGAGATTTGTAGTTAAGCAAAACAATAGAAGAAAAATAAAAGTAAAGGTAGCTTACTTAGATGCCCGTAGGTTCTGCTTGCTCCTCCCTTCTTCTTCTTCTTTTTTTTTTCAAACCGAGAGCCCAACTCTATCAAAACTCCTTCTTCACGTGTTTCCCTTCTCTTTTCTCCCTTTTTCTCTCTTCTTCCCCTTCTTTTTCCCCCAAAAGTGTGAGCCACAAAGCCTTTCACGTTTTTTTTTCTCTCCCTTTTTTTTTCTCTTTGAAAAAAAACCTCTCCTTTTTTTTCTCCAAAACGTGATTCCCTTTCACGTTTTTTCTTTTCCTTTTTTTTTTTTTTTTTTATTTTTTTTATTTTTTAAACAACTTTTAAAACCGTGGCTCCTAAAAAAACCCTAATTTTTCTCTTTCTTCTTTCCTTTTTTCTCCAAAGAAATCCTTTGGATTCTCTTAGAAAAGGGTCACGTTTTTTTCTCAAAATCTTTTGGATTATCTCCAAAATCGAAATCCTCATTCTCTTCCACGTTTTTTCTCTCCCCTCTTTCCTTTTTTTTCTCAAAATCTTTTGGATTATCTCCACAATTGAAATCTCCATTCTTTTCCACGTTTTTCTCTCCCCCTCTTTCCTTTTTCTTCTCAAAAATCTTTTGGATTATGATTTACACATATATATTATACATATATATTTAATAACATACATACACTACATACATATATATATATATATATATATATATATATATATATATATTTATAATATATATAGAGATCGACTTAGGTTGACAATTGATTTGAATTGAGTTGATTTGGACCGATTGGAATTCACTGGGTTTCCTCTCCTTGTCATTTCACGGGTCATTTCCATTTGTCATCCCGCATGGAATTTTCCGATGGCCTCTATTCCAAATTTTTTGCGTTCATTTTGTAGAACATAAAAAATGAGGGAATATAGGAACTTGAATCACCTCATTTGGAAGTAAAATGGTCAACTTATGAATTTTTGAAGTTTAAACGGACCAATTACCAATAATTTGGTTGACCATTCTGCATGAGATCCTTCAGAGACTTCTACCGGAAATTTTTTACGTCCACTTTGTAGAGCACTAAAAATGGAATATAATGAGACTGGAATCACCTGAATCCGATGTAGAATGGAAAAAGATATGCGCAGTTTCGATGATAATTTTGCATGCAAGCTTGCATGGGACCCACTGGAGACTTCTACCCGGGATTTTTTTACGTCCACTTTGTAGAACATCATGAATGAAGAATAATGGTCTTGAAATCATTCGAATCCGATGTAAAGGCGGGAAAGATATGAAGCCTTGAAGTTTTAACGATCATTTTGCATGCAAGTTTGCATGGGACCCACTGGCGACTTCTACCCGGGATTTTTTACGTCCACTTTGTAGAACATCATGAATGAAGAATAATGGTCTTGGAATCATCTGAATCCGATGTCAGATGATCAAGATATGATGATTTGAAATTCAAGCAATCCGACTTAGGATAATTTGCATGAAGGCCCCTGGGATTATTATTTTATAATAATTTCAGAAACCTCCCTTATATGTATCATCCGACTAAAATGATCATATCTTCCTCATTTGATATCAGAATTGAGCAATTCTGGTCTCGTTTCGAAGATAATTCTATGACCTATGCATCCATGCAGATAATAGCCCATGACCCTGTTGTGAGGATCAGTGGAGAATCACAAATCATTGGGTTAAAGGTCTGAAACCTGCCATATTGGTTCACTTATGCCGAGGGTGGCAAAAATGGGGTGCTTACACCAACGTATCCAACATGTCATGAAACACCCCGTTCATCAGCTCCATAAAAGATGTAGGGGCATTGGTTAATCCAAACGTCAAAATCGAGAGCTCATAATGTCCAATTTCGATTCTAAAGGTATCTTCGAGATATCGCTGTCCAAATTCTTCAGCTGTTGATACCTTGAAGATTAATCTTAGAAATTTCCTTTGCTCTTTGCAACTGTTTAAACAAGTCATCGATCCGAGGTGATAGATCTCGATTCTTGATCGTGAGATTGTTCGATTCTCGATAGTCTATATGCAGACAACCCTATCATCCTTCTTCTTTACGAATTGGCACTCCCCGTGATGCAATACTTAGCCAATTGAAACCCTTGTCTAATAACTCCCGTAGTTGAGTCTCAATCCCTTCAACTCCATAGAAGCTACTCTATAGGTGCCTTTGACACAAGTATCATCCTTGGTAACAAGTCGATGATGAACTCGGTCGCATGATTAGATGGTAACTCCAGGTAAGTCTCCTAGAAACACATCAGGGAATTTTTGCATCACATCAATAGCTTCCATCTGTGGTGCTTCTTTAGTAACGTATACTACATATACCATATATCCAACTCATTACTCTTCAAAGCATCTCTTCGCTTTTAGCATAGAGAGGACCAGATTTCACTTCTTGAGCAATTTACTTCTAATAATACTAAATTATATGTCGTCTTTATTCTTGAATGATAACCTCTTCTATGCACATAACAACTTTATAGAGTGTTGAGACAACCAGTCTATTCCCAAGATGACGTTAAAGTCTACCATCTCAAGTCTAATTAGGTTACGTCCAAATTTCATCCATCCATTAATATGATTCAATCATTGTTCATAACACTCATCTAAAACAACATTTAGTCCCAAAAGGGCTTAAACTAGAGAAATCTGATGTAACGGTCTTAAGGGCTTGTCTAGTTCCTTCATCTCTTAGTTTTTCAAAGCCTATCATCAAAATCTCATATTGCACTCATTAGCTTGTATTTCTTTTATCCTTGCTGTTCTACCTTGCTCTCTCTTCCATATACCTCAAAAAATATCTTGTGATTGTTACTTCATATCCCAAGTCTATCTATAAGCATTAGGGTATATGCTTATAATTTCATTAATTCAACCAACTCTTTTGGTCTTTACTTAATCATCTCAATCGACATTGGGCATAACTCAGTATTACTTATACTAATCCTAATACTATCAATGCCATGATTTTTAACTTTATCCTTGTATCCACTCTTAGATTTGTTTTTAGGAATCTTCTACCTTGTCAAAATTTATACCAATATAACCATCTTTAACTTTACTTGAGTGCTATCTATTTCTTTATTGGCTACCTTTGATAGTTCTCACTTTTGCTCATGCACTCTTTTATAAACATAACTCATATCCATCCATTCAGTAATCTCAAAATGGATTCTCCATTACTTTATCTGAGGTCTCTTGGCTATAGAATCTTAATCTGAATCCAATCATCTTTCTTCCAATAATTCCATTATCACTAAACATCTTATTAATGGATGTCGAGAAATGTAAGAATCAGAATGTTTATCCAACACAATTCATTTCCTTCTTTCAATTTAGTATGACGACAAACACTTTCTTTATCTAATGAACTTAAGTTTAAAAGATCAGGAGTAAATCTGTGGTAATCCAACCAGCATTAAAAGATCGTCAAGTTACACGGTGGTTCAAATATATGAAAATAGAGGTTTTACAACTCTTAACCTCATGGTTACAGGTTCTATTGAGTATATATAATGCCATTGGTCAAGGCACTATAGGAATAAATCTGGAGAAAGTTTTCATACATCAGTAAATCAGGTAAAATCGAAAAGATGTACGTTCAACATGATTAAACATTTAACTGTTCATTCAGTTCATAACTCTGTTAATGTTGTCGATCATGAGAATGGTTCAGATTGGTATAATCAGGACTAATACTAAAGAAACAATATCTATAACTCCAATTGACAGGTTAAATCAAGAAGGTATCCTGTCAAGGCCCAAGAAATTTAAATCTGGTATGTGCATCCTCTATAATCATAAGAGTAAATCAATAATGCACCGCATCCTATATAAACCTATTTAGATATATGGCCATAATAGATTTTATCCTTTGCTGAAAATGTCTGAGGTATCATCTTCAGAAGACATTATTCAATCCTTGTCGGATCATTCTGTCATGATGCAACTATCCCATACATCGGTGGCTGATAAGGTTAACCACCTTGATACACTGCTTGTTGTGCACCAAACTTTTGCACTGGGATGTGCATTACTGGGACTTGCTGTATGGTAGGCACTGTGTTATAGCTAACAGGTGTTGGGGTACAGTGATGCTACCAATTGGTACCGTACTTGGTTTGACCCGGAGGTATTGATGTAGCATCAGCAACTTGGGTAGTGATTTACATAGCAACTTGCATAGTCAGTCGCATCTGTTGTTGCTCTTGTATTTTATTGGGTCAAGTTTATGACAACCATAACCAAGGTACTTAATAGTCCAGGTGGTTGGCTGGAGTGGTCTAGTTGTTCACCTCCTTTGATTTGCTCCAATCTGATTATCATTATTTAGCATCTACTCAGATGAGTTTTTATTACCCATTCTCGACCCAGATAGTGGTGGGGTCAAGTTGCAACATCCTCTTCTTGCTTAGTGGGCAATAGATCAGCTTCTAATGGATCTCACTCTGAGTCTCCACGTCACCCAGGAGTATAGCTTTATCTTCTTTATAGTTGCTCTTATTCTTAATGTGTGTCCATTATTCTCCTATCTCTATTGGATTCAACCCGAGATCTTTCCCATTACCTCTACAGGGATTTAGGCATTACTAGCCATTTTTCTTCTTTTTCTGTTATACATCGAGTTTCACATCTTGTGAGTACCAACTAGGTATTCTAATTTTCTGTTGTACAGATGCTTCCTTCTTGCCACTGTACTATATCACTTGTATACTTAGATAACTACCCAACTTATAGATGATACCCTATATTATTTGTTTATCAGGATAAATTTTGGTCTTCTCTTTCTGTTTGAATGTATATATATGGTTCCACCTTTTATATGTACATTATTGTCTTGTTTAAGTTCTATCTCAACCAACACAGGTTCTTATTGTGTGTTTGTATTAAAGCTTTTAATTTATCCTAACTCAGTTCATGGACTCTAGTGGAAGTATTTAGGTTTTATGGGAAGGCCTGAGAGAGCTCTGATACCAAGTTGTCACACCCAAATCCCACACCATTCGGAACGGTGTGATGAACCGTCAATAAACCAACGGTTCAATCAGGATCTTGAATAGGCTATCCCACATATGATAAACCAAAACACATTCCACATTAATCAGAGGTAATAAAGTAAATAGCGAAAGTCTTACAGATAATGAACTGAGGTCTAATCATGATTAATAGTTAATATTCCATTTATTATCAAGTAACCAAAACATAATTTAATACATATTACAATATCCAAATACGAAAACTAAACACTAAATGTATCCACCGTTGAAACGCTCACTTAACGAACATTGTTCATCATCTACAACTTGCTCACCATAGCCGCCACGTGTTCATATGTTGGTGTGTCGACATAATCTTCAATCATAGTACCTGCAACATCAGAAACTAAAAAGAATTACGCGCACGAGGGTCAGCTCTCCAACTTGAGCTCAGTGAGAAAACAAAACAATGCAACAATACATATGCATGCAATCAATTCATATCTTTGGTCTGGTTTAAAGTTTGCAATGTGCAATAGAAAGGTTTAGGTGGTCAAAGGTTAACGTTTATTGACCCCGCCTCTATACACAGGGTGTGAAAGTCCGCCCAAAGGTTAACATTTATTGTCGTCCCCATCCACCCTATCATAACATTGTATAACAAAGGTTAACATTTATTACTATACAGTGCCATACCAACACGTAAGCCCCTGCTGGCGAGGGCTTGCAAACTGGGCTCGCAACTAACCAATCCTAATGCCAAACAGTATATCCAAGGCCTCACCCTAGCATCCCTCAGAATGTCCATAGAGATAGAGCTAAGGCCCCCTGGTAGAGTCAGAGACTACAAGGACCGAGACCATCTCCCCTGATACTCTACAACATAATAGTTTTGCTAAGATAATGGCGATACGACGATGCAAATGCACAAGACTTGAGTTAGAGATAGAGTTAAAGTGCTGAGACCCGCCAAAGGTTAACGTTTATTGACGTCCTCATCACACCTCCCCTAATACTCGCTCGCATCAAGTACACCAACCACACACATACATTTACATGCCTATAACTATCATCATCATCAACATCATGTTATAAACAATAAAGTAAATATGCATGAACAAATAATATAAATATTGGATGACATGTTGAATGCACATACAAGCATACACGCATAAAATCAATATGACATTGGGCTCAAGAAAATAAAAACAGTTTGTTATTAATCAATTAGTTTAGAGTCCTATTTTCTCACCTTTTCTTATTTGTAGATCCTCTTTCAAGCCTTAAGATTCACTTTTATATTAATATTATATTGCTAGAAGACTTAACAAAGTCGATAGAATTTAATTAGAATTTATTCTAATTTTTACAGCTTGCTGTTAACTGGGGGTCGATGCCTAGGGTCGGAGGTTCCATCGACCCTAGGTCCTACCTCTCCTTTCCTGAACTTCCCGAATGCTGGGGGTCGATGCTAGGGTCAGAGGTTCCATCGACCCTAGGTGCGACCCCCCATGGTTTGAGTCAAAACTATCAAATTTCATCCATTCATTCATGTTTGGGGTCCTATGGCTTGCTTCTATAGTCCATTCCATACATTTTCTATGATTTAGAACTATTCTTTATTCACCTACATGGTTTCAATGATCTCTTCCATGGTTTCCATTGAAACCTAACCATGGATGGGTGATTTGGGTTTCTTCTAAGTCATACCCTCTTCATAAACCATTTTAAGGTCTTAAATAAATCATGGGGAATGTATTCATACCTTAGGTTTGCTAAGATTCAGAGTTTCCTCTAAATTTCCTCCTCCTTGGTCTTCTTCTTCAATTCTCTTTCTCTTCTCCTTCTCTTCCTTCTCTTTTCTTTCTCTAAATCCAATTAAGGTTGTAAAAGGAGTGAAAGAGGCTTAGGTACGTCCTATTTGTAGAGTAAAACCTCCCAAGATAAGTCCCATTGAGTTTAGGAAAAGTTCCAATTGAAAATAGGAAAGTTTCCTAATTTTTGGTTCGTGCTGTTTTTCTCGATTACCGGGAGTTGATGGGGGGGTCGATGGGGGGGGGGTCGGACAATTCATAGACCCCTGCGACCCCTGGTCACGGGTCGATGGTGAGGGTCGATGGGGGGGTCAGACCTGCCTGTTAAAACCTGCGACCCTACCATCATTTTGACTGTTTTTGAGTGAATTTTCATATTGGGTCTTGGTTTTTCTTCACACACTTGGTCCACTTGGCTCGACCATGATATGTAGATGGGTCACGACACAAAATGTAAGGTTAGATCAGGTTCGTGGCTTGCGGGTCTTACACCTATAATATGTCAAACTGAAGGTATTTCGAAGAAGAAGCTCTTGGAAGAGGTTTGAGCTCGAGCAGAAAGTCTAAAATGGAGATTTTGATGAAAACCTTACTTTGAAGCTTCTCGAAGAGAGATAGTGACTCCTACTGCCTGTGTCAGGCCATGAAAGCTTCGTTGAAGCTTGAGTAGAGTGCTTGGACCAGTTGTGAGCATCCAATGGAGTCATGGTGGTGAAGAATGACCTGTGCAGCCCGAGAGGAGACCGAGATGCTAGCACAGAGAGCCTTGCATCAGTAGTGAGCAAGACTTGGAGGTAATCTTGCACACAAACTCTATTTTCTGTATCAGTGCCATATGGGAAGGGTTTTTAATGAATATTTAATATATATATATTGTGTGACATGTCAAGTGGGGTGCTTGATTGGAGTTGGGGTTAGTGCCTAGGACACAGTTGTAGCTATGAATGCGGTTGATGTTGTAGCATCGGGGTTGTAGGTGCAACCATAGCATTATTGTTGTGTATTGGGTATATACAAAACCCTGATTAGGGTATTGCCCTGTGAGTAGCCATCACAGTGTGTGATTGGTGAACCACGTTATATCGTGTATCTTGTGCATGTATTTATGAGTGTGGATTAGAAGTTTGTATGCTGCAGGTCTGGGTGTACACACTTGGCAGGCCAAGCCCCTGGTATGGATACTTGTGGGTGTGTGGTTGGTGTGTACACGAAATGTGTTCGATAAATTAACTGTGAGAAAATCTCAAGTAGTCAGCTCAAGGCAGCACAGCACAAAGTGATCAACAGCTCTTGGCAGCATTGTCCATAGCAGCAGGCCAAATCTTTATAGTGGAAAGAATTTTTAGTGGTCACTGATTCACCCCCCCTCTCAGTGTCAACCTGGGAATAACATACTCAAACACAGCTGTGAAGAAAGGAATGATGGCTCTGCCCGATTAAAAGAGAAGGCAGATACAGAAGAGAGATGTTTCCACTGACAACAGACCTACAGATGACAACACTCAAAGAAATGATTTTGAAGAACTGGATCCTTGATTTGATCCTCGGAAGATGAACAATTTTGATCACAGCGATGCAAATGTAATTGAGAAGGGCACATGTTTGATGATTACAAGAACACCAACGTTCGTCATCATCAGTGCCATTAGTTCATGCTGAATCAAATCGTGGCACTCCACTTGTCACCAGAGATTAGGGCATGTTCTTCTCCATCACCTTCCATCTAGAGATGATTGAGAAGCGGAGAGTTTCAGGGGTTGGAGATAATAGTCGGAGGTGATTGGTCTAGGGTTTTCTCACTTTCTTTTTTTGTTTCTTCTCTATAGTTTGGGATAGGATAAGACAATAACTTAACTAGTTTCTAAGGGTAGTTTTATCATTACCAAATGATAAACGATACCACATCATCACTCTGTTATGGTAGGGCCTATGTGATACATATATAACAAATGAAAGAGATTGCATTATAAAATTAGGGGTTGAGTGACTTAAAAGCATAAAAGCATAGTATAAGGGGTGGGTGAAATTTTCCCCAAAAGTTATTAGAAAAATAAAAGTATTCCATAATCATATTAGTATTGGTCACTGTTGATACAGATCGACCTTGATACCTAAAAAGTGTCACACCCCAATTCCGCACTATTCAGAATGGTGTGATGTACAACTAACAGACCAACGGTTCAATCAGGATCTCAAGTAGGCTATATCCATTTTATCTAAACCCCATACATCCATATTCATAATCAGAGTAAATACACAATAGCGGAAGTCTTATAATAAAAATGAACTGAGAATCTATTGTGATATCAGTATTTAAATAACCAATTATTCTGTATCAACTAAGACATAAATAAATATCAAATACATGTCTTTAATAAATCCAAATAAATAAACTAAAAATCTAATCGAATACACATGAGTTGCACTCGCAAGAGATGTCATGTGTATCCACTTCATCTTCAGCTACCATCGCTGCTACGTTCCCGTACGCTGGAGCATTTAAATAATATTCAACAGTTGTATCTGCATCATCAACTAAAATATTCGACGTCGAAAGGGTGAGCACACATCACGGCTCAGTGAGAAAACAAAATAATGCAACAATACATATGCATGCGATTCAGTTCATATCTTTGGTCTGGTTTTACGTTTGCACTATGCTATAGAAAGGATAGGTGGCCACCGCACCTCTATGCACGAGAGTGTGGATACGCCCGTTGACTCTCACCGTTGCCCACAACGCCCAATGAACATTGTACAACGAAGGTTACATTTATCGATGCACAACTCCATACCAACAAATTAACCCCTGATGGCTAGGGCTGCAAATGGGGCTCGCTACTAACCAATCCTAATGTCAACCAATGTATCCAAGGCCTCACCCCAGCATCCCTCAGAGCACCCGTAGAGATAGAGCTAAGGCCTCCCGATAGAGTATAGGACTCAAGGACCGAGACCCTCCTTGATATCCTACGTCGCAATAGTTCTGCTAAGGTAATGGCGATACGACGATACTAATGCACAAGACTTGAGTCAAAGATAGAGCTAAAGTGTCCGGATCAAACACCGCATAACACCTCCCCTGATGCCCTACTCGCATCAAGCACACTAACCACACACAAACATTCACATGCCTATTCCTAGCATCAATCATCATCATCATGTTATAAGTAAACAAAATTAAATATGCATGAACTATAATAGTAGGAATATTGGATGACATGTTGAATGCACATTACAAGCATATACACATAGAATCAAGCATGGCATTGGACTCAAGAAAATAAAAGTAGTTTATTATTAACCAATTAGTTTAGGTCTTGTTCCCTCACCTTAGCTTGTTATAAGATCCTCTTCCAAGCTTTAGAATCACCTTTATAATGTTATTATATTGCTAGAAGACCTAACAAAGTCGATAAAATTTAATTAGAATTTATTCAGAATTTAAAAACTATTCTGTTAACTGAGGGTCGGAGGTAGGGTCAGAGTCATGATCGACCCTGGGTGCGACCCTCCCCAATCTGGACTTCCCGAACACTGAGGGACGGTACTCAGGATCACATAGGGTCGGATGGTCATCGACCCTCTATGCGACCCTCGATGTATTTTGGTCAATTTCCTTCCTTTTAATCCATTCTTCGTATTTGGGGTCCTATGGCTTGCTCCTACACTCCATTCGACATTCAATGGTCTAGAACCATGAATCATATACCTGAATAGCTTTCATATAATCTCCCATGGTTTTCCATGAAAACCTAACCTTGGGTTGATGGTTTGGGTTTCTCCGAGATCCTACTCTCATCATTATCTAACCTAAGGTTTGTAGAAACTCATGGAATTAATATCCATACCTGAGAAGATTACTCCTTCTCTGAAACTCTTCTTCTTCCTTAGCCTTTTCTTCAAGTTTTCCTTCTCTTCTTCTCTTCCTTCTCTTCCCTTTCTCTCAATCCAATTAGGGTTGTAAAAGGAGTGAAAGAGGCTTAGGGACGTCCTTTAAATAGAGTAGAAACATCCTAAAATAAGTCCCTTTGAATTTAGGAAAGAATCCAAATAAAAAATTAGGAAATTTCCTAATTTCAATCTCGACGGCAGCTGAGGGTCGATGGGAGGGTCGATGATCCCGTCGACCCTAGGTTCCTAAGATGTCCGACCCTCCCTATAAAACTGAGGGTCTGACTTTCTGTTTTGGGAGGGTCCGACCCTCCTTAGCTGGGTATGCGACCCTCCCCTTAAACTGAGTGTTTTAGGGTCGATTTGATACCTGGGATCTCGATCTCCTTCACGCCCTTGGTCCATTTGACTCGACCATGATGGGTAAACCAGGTTCAAGGTGATAAGACCGGGTTAGATTGACACGGGTCTTACAACTCCCCCTACTTATAAAAATTTCGTCCTCAAAATTGTACGTACCTTTGGAATCAAATAGGTGAGGGTATTTCTTTCGCATAACATTTTCTTCTTCCCATGTAATTTCTTCCATGTCTCTACTTTTTCAGGTGACCTTAACATAATGGATATCTCGGTTGCGTAGTCGTTGAACCTTTCGGCTGGGGATTTTAGTTGGTGTTACTTTGAATGTCAAATCACCAGTCAATTCTGGTAAATCTACTGTCAACACGTGCGTTGGATCCTTGACATACTTCTTCAATAGGGAAATATGAAATACGTCATGCACACTTGACATAGATGGAGGTAGTGCTAACTGATAAGCCACTTTTCCACGCTTAGCTAAAATCTCATACGGCCCGACATATCTTGGACTTAGTTTCCCTTTCTGTCTGAACCTTTTCAATCCTCGCATAGGCGATACCTTCAAAAATACTTTATCACCTACGACGAACTCAAGATCTCTGCGTTGAGTATCTACATATTTCTTCTGACGGTTCTGAGCAGTTCTTACCCTTTCCTTGATAATGTCGACCACTCGACAAGTCTCTTCAATAAATTCTGGTCCAACAATACTACGTTCTCCAATTTTATTTCAAAATAAAGGAGTTCGACATTTTCTGCCATACAGTGCCTCATAGGGTGACATCTGTTTAGTAGCCTGATAGCTATTGTTATAAGCAAACTCGATCAGTGGTAATCTTTCATCCCATGATCCTTTGAAGTCAATTACATATGCTCGTAGCATATCTTCTAGAATCTGGATTGTACGCTCTGACTGTCCATCTGTCTGTGGGTGGAATGCAGTACTGAACTTCAATGTTGTACCCATAGCCTTTTGCAATCCCTCCCAAAACATGGAAGTAAATCATGGATCTCTATCAGACACAATGCTCTCTGGTACACCGTGTAATCGAACAATATTATCCACATACAACCTTGCTAACCTTTCCAGTGTATACTGAGGTCGTATCGGTATGAAGCGAGCTGTCTTAGTCAGACGATCTACAATCACCCAAACTGTGTCAACTGCTCGAGGAGTCAGTGGTAATCCCGTGAAGAAGTCCATAGTGATGCAGTCCCATTTCCATGCTGGTTCCGGTAACGACTGTAATAGTCCTGCGGGTCTTTATCGTTCAGCCTTTACTTTTTGATAATTTAGGCATTGAGACACGAACTTAGCTACATCTGCTTTCATTCCTCTCCACCAATACAGTTTCTTTAGATCATGATACATTTTTGTACTTTCAGGATGTATCGAATAGATGGCGATATGGGCTTCTTTCATCAGTCGATGTCTAATGTCCACACTTTCTATTTCGAGTACACATATTCTTCCTTTGTATTTCAGTACCTTCTCTTCGTCCAAGGTGAACTCAGGATTAGTCCTACCTTTCTCAATATCTTCTTGTATTGTTCTCAGATAAGGATCTGATTTGATAGCTGTCTTCACTTCATCATTATATCCGGTATAATTTTCCATGCAGTGAACATATTTGAAAATCGATGAATAAACCCTTGGTTGGCTAATCCATCCGTTGTATCTATCAAATACTGCTCATTGTCGTGATTGAATATCATTCCGGTAGTACACATTGCTGCGGTTGTACTAACCTCTCCTTGAGATTTTATCATTGCCTTTCTGCTCAACGCATCCGCTACTACGTTAGCTTTCCCCGGATGATACTGAATATCACAATCATAGTCTTTCAATAGTTTCAGCCATCTTCTTTGTCTCATATTCAATTCCTTCTGATTAAATAAATAAGTAAGACTTTTATTGTAAGACCCGCACGCCACGAACCGGGCCTAACCTTATATTTTGTGTCAGGACCCGCCTACATATCATGGTCGAGCCAAGTGGACCAAGTGTGTGAAGAAACCCAAGACCCAATATGAAAATTTACCAAAAAACAGTCAAAATGAGGGTAGGGTCGCATATTTTAATAGGCAGGTCCGACTCTCCCATCGACCCTCACCATCGACCCTCAACCATGGGTCGCAGAGGGTTTATGAGTTTTCCGACCCTCCCATCGACCCTCCCATCGACCCTCGGCATTTGGGAAAAATAGCACGAACCGAAAATTGAGAAACCTTCCTAATTTCAATTGGAACCTTTCCTAAACTCAATGAGACTTATTTTGGGAGGTTTTGCTCTATAAATAGGACGTCCCTAAGCCTCTTTCAATCCTTTTACAACCCTAATTGGATTGAGAGAAAGAGAAGAGAAGGAAGACAAAAAGAGAAGGAAAACTTGAAGACAAGGTTAAGGAAGAAGGGGAAATTCAGAGGAACTCTGAATCTCAGCAAACCTAAGGTATGAATACATTCCCCATGATTTATTTAAGACTTTAGAATGGTTTATGAAGAGGGTATGACTTAAGAGGAACCCAAATCATCCATCCATGATTTCGTTTCAATGGAAACCATGGAGGAGATCATTAAAACCATGTAGGTGAATAAAGTATAGTTCTAAACCATAGAACATGTATAAAATGGATTGTAGAAGTAAGCCATAGGACCCAACCATGAAAGAGAGAATGAAATCTGATATTTTTGACTCAAACCATGGAGGGTCGCACCTAGGGTCGATGGTAGATCCGACCCTAGCATCAACCCTCAGTGTTCGGGAAGTTCAGATAAGGGGGAGGGTCGCACCCAGGGTTGATCATGACTCCGACCCTACCTCCGACCCTCAGTTAACAGAATGGTTTTTAAAACCTAGAATAAATTTTAATTAAATTTTATCGACTTTGTTATGTCTTCTAGCAATATAATAACATTATAAAGGTGATTCTAAAGCTTGGAAGAGTATCTATTAGCAAACTAAGGTGAGAAAATAAAACTCTAAACTAATTGGTTAATAACAAACTATTTTCTATTTCTTGAGTCCAATGCCATGCTTGATTCTATGCGAATATGTTTGTAATGTGCATACAGCATGCCATCCAATATTTCTATTACTTGTTCATGCATATTTACTTTATTGTTTATAACATGATGATGATGATGATGATGATGATGATGATAGGAATAGGCATGTGCTTGTATGTATGTGGTTGATGTACTTGATGCGAGCGAGTATCAGGGGAGGTGTGATGAGAACGTCAATAAACGTTAACCTTTGGCGGGTCTCAGCACTTTAGCTCTATCTCTAACTCAAGTCTTGTGCATTAGCATCGTCGTATCGCCATTACTTTAGCAGAACTATTATGTCGTAGAGTATCAGGGGAGGTGGTCTCGGTCCTTGTAGTCTCTGACTCTACCGGGGGGCCTTAGCTCTATCTCTATGGACATTCTGAGGGATGCTAGGGTGAGGCCTTGGATATACTATTTGGCCTTAGGATTGGTTAGTTGCGAGCCCAGTTTACAGCCCTCGCCAACAGGGGCTTACGTGTTGGTATGGCACTATATAGCAATAAACGTAACCTTTGTTATATAATGTTCATGGTTGGGTGCATGTGAGTTGACAATAAACGTGATCTTCGGGTAATGTCACACACTCGTGTATAGAGGCGGGGTCAATAAACGCGACCTTTGGCTACCTAAACCTTTCTATTGCATACTGTAAACTTTAAACCGGACCAAAGATATAATTTGATGCATGCATATGTACTGTTGCATTGGTTTGTTTACTCACTGAGCTCAAGTTGGAGAGTTGACCCTCGCGCGCGCAATTCTTTTTAGTTTCTGATGTTGCAGGTACTATGATTGAAGATTATGTCGGCATACCAACATATGAACATGTGGCAGTTATGAATGAGCAAGCTATGGAGGACGAACATGGTTCGTTAAGCGAGCGTTTCAGCGGTGGATACGTTTAGTGTTTAATTTCCGTATTTGGATATTGTAATATGTATTAAATTATGTTTTGGTTACTTGTAAATAAATGGAATATTAATTATTTATCATGGTTAGACCTCAGTTCATTATCTGTAAGACTTCCGCTATTTACTTTATTACCTCTGATTAATGTGGAATGTGTTTTGGTTTATCATATGTGGGATAGCCTATTTTGAGATCCTGGTTGAACCGTTGGTTTATTAGCGGTTCATCACACCATTCTGAATGGTACGGAATTGGGGTGTGACAACTTGGTATCAGAGCTCTCGTAGGCCTTACCCATTAAACCTGAGTACTTCCACTATAGTCCATGAACTGAGTTAGGATAAATTAAAATCTTTAATACAAATACGCAATAAGCTCCTGTGTTGGTTGAGACAGAACCTAAACAAGACAATAATGTACATATAAAAGGTAGAACCATATATATACACTCACACAGAAAGAGAAGACAAAAAATTAACATAATAAATAAATAATTTAGGGTATTATCTATAAGTTGGGTAGTTATCCAAGTATACAAGGATATAGTACAGTAGCAAGAAGGGAGCTTCTGTAAAGCAGAAAATTAAATACCGAGTTGGTACTCACAAGATGTGAAACTCGATGTATGACAAAGGAAGGAGAAAATGGCTAATAATGCCTAATTCCCTGTAAAGATAAAGGGAAAGATCTGGGGCTAAATCCGACAGAGATAAGAGAATAATGGCCATACATTATGAATAAGAATAACTACAATAAGATAAAATTATACTTTGGGTGACATGGAAACTCAGAGTGAGATCCACCACAAGCTGATCCATTACCCGCTGAGCATTAAGAAGAGGTTGCAACTTGACCCCACCACTATCAGGGTCGAGAATGGATAATGAAAACTCATCTGAGTAGATAATCAGACTGTATCGAATTAAAAGAGTGAACAATTAGGCCACTCCAGCCAACCACCTGGACTACCAAATACCTTGGTTATGGTTGTAATAAACTTGGCCCAATAAAATACAAGAGCAACAACAGATGGGACCGACTATGGAAGTTGCTACGTAAATCACTACCTAAGTTGCCGATGCTACATCAACACCTCCGAGTCAAACCAAGTACCGTACCAATTGATAGCAACACTATACCCCAACACCTGTTAACTATAACACAGTGCTTACCATACAGTAAGTCCCAGTAATGCATACCCCAGTGCAGAAGTTTGGTGCACAACAAGCAGTATATGAAGGTGGTTAACCTTACCAGCCACCGATGTATGGGATAGTTGCAATGATCCGACCAAGGATTGAAGAATATTTTCTGAAGACGAAGCCTTAAACATTTTCAGTAGAGGATCAAATCTAATTGTGGGCATATAACTAGATATGATTATATAGGATGCGGTGCATTATTGATTTACTCTTATGATTATAGAGGATGCACATACCAGATTTTAAATTCTCGTGTCTTGACAGGATACCTTCTTGATTTAACCTGTCAATTGGAGTTACAAATATTGTTTCTTTAGTATTAGTCCTGACTATACCAATCTGCACCATTCTCATGATCGACAACATGAACAGAGATACGAACTGAATGAACAGTTAAATGCTTAATCATGTTGAGCGTACATCTTCTGATTTATACCTGATTTATTGATGTACGAAAAATTTTCTCCAGATTATACCTAATTTACTAATGTATGAAATCTCTCTCCAGATTTACTCCTGTAGTGCCTTGACCAATGGCATTATATATTCGATAGAACCTGTAACCATGAGGTTAAGAGTTATAAAACCTCTACTTCCATGCATTTGGACCACCGTGCAACTTAACGACCTTTGAATGCCGGTTGGATTACCATAGATTTACTCCTGATCCTTGAAACCTAGATTCGCTAGATAAAGCAAGTGGCTGTCATTATGATAATTGAAAGAAGGAAAAGAATTATTTTGGATGCACATTCTGATTCATAAACTCCCTGACCTTTGTTGATAAAGATGTTTAGTGATAATGGGATTATTGGAAGGAAGATGATTGGATTCAGATTAAATGCTATAGCCAATGAAACTCAAATGAAGTGATGGAGAATTTGTTTTGAGATTGCTAAATGGATGGATATGAATCATGTCTATAAAAGAGTGCATGAGAAAATGTGAGAACTATTAAGAGTAGCCAGTAAAGAAATAGATAGCACTCAAGTAGAGTTAAGGATGGTTATATCGGTATGATTGACAAGGTAGAAGATTTCTAAAGGCAAATTTAAGAGTGGATACAAGGATAAAGCCATGGCATAAGTAGTACTCGATTTAATACAATGATAATTGAGTTATGCCCAATGTTGAGGGATATGATTAAGTAAAGACCAAAATAGTTTGGCTGAATTAATGAAATTATAAGCATATACCCTAATGCTTATAAATAGACTTGGGATATGAAGTAACAATCACAAGATATTTTTTGAGGTATATGGAATAGAGAGCAAGGTAGAACAACAAGGATAAAAGAAATACAAGCTAATAACTGCAATATGAGATTTTGACGATAGTCTTCGAGAAATCACAAGAGATAAAGGAACTAGACAAGCTCCTTTGACCGTTTCACCAGATTTTGCTAGTTCAAGCCCTTTTTGGACTAGATGTCAATTGGATGAGTGTTATGAACGAAGTTCAAATCGTATGGATGGATAAAAATGGACACAACCTAATTAGACTTGAGATGGCAGACCTTGACGTCATCTTGGGAATAGACTGGTTGTTTCAACACTCTACAAGTGATTACGTGCATAGAAGAGGTTGTCATTCAAGAATAAAGACGACACATAATTTGGTATTATTGGAAGCATGTTACCTAAGAAGCGAAAGCTGATCTTCTCTATGCTAAAGGCGAAGAGATGCTTTGAAGAGAAAGAAGTTGGATATATGGTATCTTGTGGTATACGTTACCAAAGAAGCACCACAGATGGAAGATATTGATGTGATGCGTGAATTTCCTGATGTATTTCCAGGAAACTTATCGGGTTACCATCTGATTAAGTGACCGAGTTCGTCATCGACTTGTTACTCAAGGACGATACTTGTGTCAAAGGCACCTATGAATAGCTCTTATAGAATTGAAGGAATTGAAACTCAACTACAAGAGTTACTAGACCAAGGTCCTAATCAGCTAAGTATTGTATCATGGAGAGCGCCAACTCAACTTGTAAAGAAAAAGGACGGTAGTGTCAGATTATGCATAGACTATCGGGAACTAAACAAGTTCAAGATCAAGAATCGATATCTACTACCTCAGATCGATGACTTGTTTAAATAGTTGCAAGGAGCAAAGGTATTTTCTAAGATTGATCTTCGATCAAGATATCATCAACGGAAGGATTTTGGACAGAAATATCTCGAAGATAGCCTTTAGAATCGGGATTGGACATTATGAGTTCTCAATTATAACGTTTTGATTAACCAATGTCCTTACATCTTTTGTGGAACGGATAAACTGAGTGTTTCATGATATGTTGGACACGTTGATCATAGTTTTCATAGACGATATTTTGGTTTATTCCAAGAATGAAGCAACTCATACAACGGATTTTAGAACAGCTTCACAACAGCTGAAAAGGGAAAAGCTTTATGTCAATTCCAAGAAATATGAGACTTGATTAAACAAAGTGATCTTCTTAGATCATGTAGCATCATAAAAAGGGATTAAAGTGGACCCTATTAAGATAAAAGTAAACATATGGTGAGAAACACCTAAAGAATATTGCGAAGATAAAAAATTTCATAGGTTAGCTAGTTATTACAGACGATTGTTGGAGGACCACTCTAAGATCGCAATACCTCTTACCAAGCTAACCAGGAAGGGAGATGAGTTTAATTTGACTGACAAGGGTGAAGACTATTTCCAGATTCTAAAGTAAGATTGATATCAGCTCCCATCTTGATCGTTTCGGCACCAGGGAAACCTTTTACCCTATCCATTGGAGCTTTCGGATTGGATCTAGGATGCGGGTTGATGTAAGGTAAATAAGCGATTTCATATGCTTTAAGAAAACTGAAAGAGCATGAAAAGACTCATGATTGGAGTAAACAATTGTGATTCATGCAATCAAGACTTGGAGACATTATTTAAACAGAGAATAATTTTAGATTAGATCGGATTACAAGTGTTTTATTTATCTCTTCATTAGAAAGAGTTGAACATGAGGATAAGGAGATGGTTAGGAATACTTGAAGGATTAAGACTGTGATATTCAATGTCACCCGAGCAAGACTAATGTAGTAGCTAAGGCCTTAAGCAAAAAGGGAATTATGAGGTCCGAAGAAGGACCCAGTATAAATGCTGCCTTATGTTCCGCAGCAACAGATTCAGATTTAGAAGAAGAGTAACATATAATAGAAACTCGTGATGATCCAATTGAGCGAGAACTTAGGGATGAAGAAAAAGTAGTAATTTTGTTATATCTGTATATAAGAACGGTACAAGAAGATTTAGAGAAAGAAAAACCTAACCCTGACTTACTTTAGATGCGAAGACGGTACTCAGATACAGAGGTAGACTCTGAATACATGAAGGTAAAGACTCAGATATCATGAAGAGGATAAGGATAAGAGTCCCTTTGTACTACATATTCAAGATATCCGGGTGTACCAATATGTATCATGACCTGAAGAGATAACAAATGTGGCCTAGTGCGTGTTCTAGTGTCTGAATTATCAACAAGTAAAAGCTGAAAGACAAAGACCACCATGGTTTACAATAAAAACTATCGGATCCAGTCTGAAAGTGGAATTGCATTACAATGAATTATGACACTGATTTTCCACTGACTATCAGATTGATTGACGCAGTTTGGGTGATTATTGATCGCATTATGAAGATAGCTTATTCCATTGCGATACACCCTCGGTATGCTTTGGAGCGGCTAACTAAGCTATATATATGGATAGTATTGTCAGATTGAATGGTATGCATGAGAGCTTAGTGTCGGCCAGAAGCTCATGCTTTATCTTGAAGTTTTGGAAGGATCTATAGGAAACAATGGGAACAAAGTTGAAGTTTAGTACCGCATTTTACCTTAAATCGACGGACAGTCGGGGTGGACTATACAAATCCTAAGAGATATGCCCCGAGTTTATGAAATTGATTTCAAGGAACTTGAGTTGAGAAGTTACCGTGAATTGAAGTTGCTATTAAGCTACCATGTAAATGTTATCTATGAAGCATGATACGGTAGATGTCACACCCCAATTCTAATCCAACCAGAACGGTGTGAGTGAACCGTCATTGAACCAACGGTTCACACCAGGATCTCGAATAGGCCGTGTCCACCCATACAAACCAATTATACATAACCACAATCAGAATATAAATATACAGCGAAAGACTTTAAATAGAATGAACTGAGTGTCTAATGATAATTTAAATAAATATCCCATTATTCAAATTCAAACATGTTATAATAATCTTTTACATCTCTTAATAACAAACAAAATAACTGAAATAAATAAATAAAATCCATCACAGGTACACGCAGAAAGGGCACTCGCATGAAGCGTCATGCTCGTCCTCTCCTGCTTGCACATCTAGAGCAGCCACACCTCCATACGCCGGAGCGTTTACATAGTCATCCACAGTGTATCCTGCATCAACTTCCAAAAACAATGTACGTACAAAGGGTGAGCACACAACACAGCTCAGTAAGACAATCAGACAGTTTCACAATATTATGCATGAGTAACAACCAATTTTATGTTGTGGTCTGGTTTTAAGTTTGCAATGTGCTATAGAAAGGTTTGGTGGCCCCCACACCTCTATACATGAGTGTGTGGCATCGCACAGTAATCACACTACCACCAACCCACATGCACCCATCATGGAATAGAGATAGAGCTAAGGTATACCCGCACCTCCCCTGATACTCTACCCATACCAGTACCTAAGCCCCTACTGACCAGGGCTCGCAAACTGGGCTCGCAACTAACTAATCCTATATGTCAACAATGTATGCTCTATCCCAGCACAGCCGTCTACGGCATAGAGGTAGAGCTAGAGCGTGCAGGCCGGGTCGGAGACCACCAAACCTCACCTCCCCCTGATACCCTATCCGCAACTAACCCACTAGGATATAAACAACACGCAGGTAGACCCTATCCCAACATAACTCCCTACGGCATAGAGATAGAGCTAAAGCATCGTGGACAAGCCAGCGTCGACTCGGAATCCTCAGTACCATCCAACGATGGCCGGGACAACATCAATATCGGAGACCACCGTACCACGATCTTCCCCGATACCCCACCCGTACCAAGCATGTTAAGATAGAATACTACAAAAGGTGCCGGTGTGAAGAGCGATCCCGGGCCCATGCCCCACTCCACACACCAACAAAAACAATCACATGCCTAACAATCACATCCTATGAATGCATGAACAATAATAATAGCTGAAAGTAAAGGATGGCATGTGAATATGCACAAACATCACATCATAGATATTCAATGATTAACAACGATTTACTGTCCATTAATTATTAGGTTTAGGTCAGATTCCCTTACCTGATGCTCGTTCGATTACTTGCTCCACGTCGCAAGATCCAAACGACAAGTCACAGCGTCCTACATAATATTAGGTTTTCATTAGAATATATTATTTAGGGTTTCATGTTGGTCGGAACCCAACAGAGATCACAAAATACCCTCACGAAGCCGACCGGTGGCATGTACCGGTCGCGGCTCTATGGGAAAGACGGCGACCGGTATGGTCAGCCGGTCCCCCACAAATAACCTCCCGAGAGGTAGCGGTCGCAACATACCGGTCGCACTATGTGCAACCGGTATAGTCGACCGGTATGTCTCCGGAAGACCATACATGGGTTCTTCGACTGCCGTCGACCATCCTCCACGGATTTTCAGGGTTTCTCCTATCCATTCTAAGTCTAGGCTTTGAGTTAGAGTTATCCCCAACTCATTCAAGTCTCGTTTCGACGAATATCATCTCTAAACTCGAATCTAGGGTTTGACGGCAACTTAGGGTTTATTGGCCAATTTAGGGTTTTAGATCAATACCTACTTTGCGTGGTATTGATCCACCCACACAACTAACATAGGGTAAGAAGAGGGATTCAAACACTTACCGTTGACAGGCGTAGCGTGAGCTTCGTCGAACGGTAATGACGGCTCCTTCTTCTTCCTCCTAGCTCCTTCTCCTTTTCCACCTCTTTCTCTTCTCTAGGGTTTGTGAGAGACAATGGAAAGGATTTGAGGGGTTTAAGGGTGTATTTATAGGCTAGAAATAGGGTTTAGTAACCCTACTAGGATTAGGAAACTTCTAGGATTCGAAATCAGGAAAGCGGGACCCGCAGAGACTAATTTCCAAATTCCCGCACATAGCTGTGCAGGCCATACCGGTCGACCGGTACCATCATCCAGTACCATCGACCGGTATACCTAAAATCAGGTATAATTGGTCGACTTCGGTCCGATTTCGCACTGTTTGTTATCCGCTTGCCCCGTCTGGCTCGGTGATGATCGGAAGACCTGTCACGATACAAAACCAAGGTTAGACCGGGTTTTCAGAGTGTGGGTCTTACAACTCCACCACCCTAAAAATAAATTTCGTCCCGAAATTTGCATGTAGGTACTACAACTCCCCCACCCTTAAAAGAAATTTTGGCCTCGAAATTTGAACGTACCTTGATCATCAAAAAGGTTAGGGTACTCCTTCCTCATCGCGCTCTCTTCTTCCCAAGTAATTTCCTCCACATTTTGGCTTCTCCAATGCACCTTCACATAGTGGATATCCTTGGTTCGAAGTTGCTGAACTTTTCGGCTTGAGAGCATTACAGGCACCACTTCGAAAGTTAAGTCTTCAGTCAAGTCTGGAGGATCAGCGCTCAAGATATGCGATGGATCTCTGACATACTTCTTCAATAATGATACATGGAACACATTATGAACGCTAGACATAGATGGTGGTAGAGCCAATTGATATGCTACATTACCACGTCGATTCAATATCTCATATGGTCCCACATACATGGGGCATAGCTTCCCCTTCTTACCAAACCGTTTCAGACCTCGCACCGGTGACACCTTCAAGAACACTTTGTCACCCACCGCAAACTCCGGATCTCGACGTCAATTATCTGCATAGTGCTTCGTCGAACTTGAGCTGTCTTTACTCTCTCTTTGATCCGATCAATCACTCGGCAAGTTTCTTAAACAAACTCCGGTCCTACAATTCTTCTTTCCCCCACTTCATTCCATAACAGAGGTGTACGACATTTTCTCCCATAGAGAGCTTCCATATGGGGCCATCCGAATTGTAGCCTGATAACTATTGTTGTAACCAAACTCGATAAGTGATAGCTTCTCATCCCAAGCTCCTTTGAAATCTAATGCACAAGCTCAAGCATATCTTCCAAAATTTGAATGGTTCGTTCCGACTGTCCGTCCGTCCGAGGATGGAAAGCTGTCCCGAACTTCAACTTTGTTCCCATAGCTTTTCGTAATCCTTCCCGGAACTTTAATGTAAAACGGGGGTCTCGTTAGATACTATAGGTAACGGCTGTAGTAAACTTGCGGGTCTTTGTCTTTCCGCTTTAACTTGTTGACAATTCAAACATTGGAACACAAAACGAGCTATATCTGCTTTCATACCCCTCCACCAATATAGTCTTCTTAGATCATGGTACATCTTGGTACTTCCTGGATGTACCGAATATGGAGTGTAATGAGCTTCAGTCATAACTCGGCCTCCGATATCGCAGTCTTCGCTCTCGGGTATACATAACCGTCCGCGATACTTGAGTACTTTGTCCGATTCCAAGGTAAAGTCGGGATTACACGTACCCTTCTCTAAGTCTTCCCGCCCTTGTCTTGAGATATGGATCCTGTAGGATTGCTACCTTGACTTCGTCAATTAGATTCGGCGAGATCTTCAGTGCGGCGAACATCATAGTAAACTTATGAATCAAGCCTTGCTCCACTGGATCTTCTGCAGTTTCGATAATATGTTCTTCATCAATTTCCATCGAACTCGAGGCTGCAGACACACAATGCAGCATTTGTACTCGGTCCCGCCTCGGGTTTCGATGCCCACTTTTCGCTTAAGGCGTCGGCCACCACATTTGCTTTACCGGATGGTACTTGGATGTCGCAATCATAATCTTTTAATAATTCCAGCCATCTCCTCTGTCTCATATTCGGATCCTTCCGAGTGAAGAGATAAGTTAAGCTCTTGTGATCGACTTGATCCGAAACTTCTCATCGTACAAATAGTGTCTCCAAGTCTTGATTGCGTGAATAACCCTTGCTAGCTCCAAGTCATGCGTAGGATAGTTCTTCTCATGCTCTTTTAACTGTCTTGATGCGTAGCGATCACCGTTCTCCTTGCATCGAACACACCCAATACCCAACCCTGAAGCATCCGTATATAGAGTAAACGGTACGCTTGGTTCGGGGATGGTCAGGATAGGTGCAGAGACAAGTCTTGACTTCAAAATCTGGAAGCACTTCTCACACTCATCTGTCCATATAAATTTCTCTCCCTTCTAGGTCAATCAGGTGAGTGGAACCGCGATCCCGGAGTAATCTTCCACGAATCTTCTATAATAGCCAGCCAACCCAAGGAAACTACGAATCTCTGCAACAGATTTTGGTGCTTCCCATCCTACTATAGCAGCTATCTTGCTTGGATCAACCTTGATACCGTCTCCAGATACAACATGGCCCAAGAAAGCCACTTCCTTCAGCCAAAACTCACACTTCTTGAATTTTGCATAAAGCCTCACATCCCTCAGCCATTGTAGGGCTGCTCTCAAGTGCGCTGTATGAGTCTCCATGTCCTTAGAAGAAACTCATAATGCCCATACCTCGTCCTGAAAGCAGTCTTTGGAATATCTCCGGCCTTGATCTTCAATTGGTGATACCCCGATCGGAGATCGATCTTCGAGAAAACCTTTGCACCTTGCAGCTGATCGAACAGATCATCGATTCTAGGCAAAGGATATCGATTCTTGATCGTCAACTTGTTTAGCTCACGGTAGTCAATACATAGCCGTACACTTCCATCTTTCTTCTTGACGAACAACATAGGTGCTCCCCAAGGCGAAATACTAGGTCGTATGAAGCCCTTATTCAGCAATTCTTGTAATTGGGTCTTCAACTCCTTTAACTCGGTCGGGGCCATCCCGTATGGCGCTTTGGACACCTGAGCCGAACCCGGTATAAGATCTATCACAAATTACGTAGCCCCCTGTCGGTGGTAAGCCCGGAAGATCTTCCGGAAATACATCCGGAAACTCCCGAACCACCTCTATATCTTCCATCTTGAGTGATTCTCGCTGTGAGGTCGACTACGAGATCCGAGATAACCCACTCCCCCTTTCTCCAAGCATCTCTTAGTCTTTAGGGCGGAGAGGATCAACTTTCGCTTCCTAGATAGCTTAATCCCAGCGAAACTATATTATTTCCCCTCTTTGTCAGTAAGCATAAGCTTCCTTTCACCACATAAAAGGACGGCCGAATGATGGCCTAGCCAATCCATTCCTAAAATGACATCAAAATTTGCCATCTCAAGTATTACTAGGCTTGCTTCTAAGTCTCGGCCCTCGATACTTACAAGTACATGGTCCATAATACTTGGTCAAAGCCACTTCGACTCTAGTGGAGAGCGAACTATCAAGCTTGGGTTCAATTGCTTGATTGGTAACTCCATTCGCTTTCCAAAAGAAACGAAACAAAGGAGTGCGTGGCCCCGCGAGTCAAATAATACTCGGCGGGTAAACCAGCTACATTTACAATTCCCGGAATATATTGCCCCTTAGTTCTATATGCTCATGCAAGCGAAAGAATAAACCAAATAGTAAGGGATAAAGTCGTACCAATTACCACATCGGGTGATGCGGCTGCCTCTTCGGTGGTGGATTGCATAAACTCGGCTTCTTGGGGAGCTTGCTTCTTAGGTAGCGTGCAGTTCCTTGCAACATGTCCCGATTCGTGACGGTTATAACATTTAATATTCGGGTTGGGTCCGGCTAATTGTGGCAGGTGGTGCCGGGTTGTTTCTCGCAGGTGCTGTAGCGGTGCGCCCCCTGTATGGGCGGAATGGTCTAGTATTACGCCACCCGAGCTCTCTCCAGCCAGATCTCTTCACTCCCCGTTCCGGCGAAGAAGCTGTCCCTCCCGGCCTGGACTCTATCACCCTCGCAACCCGCACCGCCTCGTTGTAGGTCTTCTTATCCAGACCCAAAAGGTGCTCTCGATGCTTTCACGTAGTCCCATGGTGAACCTACGTATCTTTGTCTCCTCTTCCCGCATACCGGCCGGTGCAGAGAAGAACAAGCCTTCGTACCTCTGGCGATATGCATCTACGATCGACCGAGCCTGCAGCGGGTTGAGAAACTCTCTCTCCATTTGATCTCTGAAGCTCTTTGGGAAATATTTGTCGAAGAAAGCCGCTTTAAACACTTCCCGAGCCAACTAAAGTGTATTGGTTCTCCAAATATGCCCTTGTGGAATTCCACCAAGCATTCGCGTCCTCTCTCAAGCATGTGAGTGGCAAACAGTACCTTCTCCTCCTCGGTGCACGTCATCAATCGGAAGTTCTTTTCCATTTCGAAACCCAACTGTGCTGGCCACAATGGTTTCCCGTCTCGCCCGTAAACGATGACGGTTTCAACTTCAAGAACCCGTCCACGAGACGCTAAGATCGTGCTGTCCCCTGTATCCGCCCCGTACCATGGTGGTGGATACGGATACGCCCTGGATAACGCAGAAGGCGATGGAAACCGATGCGGTGGTGGTACATTCCGTGCTTGGCCCCTCGGCCTTGGGCTACTCCGCACCCGTTGGGTAGTGTTAACTCCTCCGACTCGGGTGTATTACCCGCGGGAACGAGAACCCGCTGACTGAGCATCTTTAGTACCTCGCTCGGAAATTCCTTCCGTTGAGCTTGCATCCGATAGACCAAGTTTGTAACTATGGTCTCGGAATTCTGTGAGGTGGTCCCGGTAATTCGTCGGTACTTCCGGGACCTGTTCCTCCTCCACTTCGGGGCTGGTTTCTCTAACTTGGTCTTGCTCGGCTTGCTCTTCTTCTAGGCTCTTTCGGCCCGATGATGCTTTCGACCCCTTCGACCGTTTCCACCGCCATCTCGGACTATTTTATTGGATCCGAGAAGAAGACATAACACGTGAGAACATCAATAATAGTAGTGTTAGTCTTGAATACTGCAGGGAAAAAAATATAGTCGAGAAGTAACATTTCGATTTACACAATTTTGGGAATTTTTAATTAAATTTTCTGGCTCTTTTGGGGCGTACCGGTCGCAACATACCGGTCGTACACCTGTGGAAATATCTTTGCGGCCGGTATAGTCGACCGGTCGAATTAAAATTCCGGCCGAGACATAGCGGTCGCATGTCTATGAGATACCGGTCGCCACTCGTATACGGTGTTGCGACCGGTATAGTCGACCGGTCAATTTTTTCCGGCCGAGACATAGCGGTCGCACACTGGGTTGATACCGGTCGATAGGTATAGGCAAAACCGTCGACCGGTATGCCCAGAATTGACTTTAAAATCGCGAAAAGTGAGATTTTTCTCACTTTTCTTTTCTTCTTTCTCTCCGGTGGCGATTCTCCTCTGGGTTCCGAGTTGCTATAGTCTGACCGGTGCTATTTGAAGCCGATTCCTTCCATTCAAGACCTAGCATATTGTCTCCAGGTAGGTCTCTTCTCTCTCTCTCTCATATTTTTAGGAATTTTCCATATCGTCTTTATGTAGAAATTTAGGTTTTTCTTAATTCTTGGAATTTCTTGCAATTTCTTGTTATAATTGCTTGTGATTGGTTTATTGAAGAGTGTGGGGGTTACGTAAGTCCTCCCCATGTTTTGGGTGAGTTCGAGGCTTTTTCTTGAACTATAGCCGTTATGCTGCCGAAATTTCGAAAATTTCTAAATTTTTTTTTTTATTTTTTTTTGTTTTCTTTTGTTTTTGCAGATTTTTAATGGCTCCTAGACGTAACCTCGGGAAACGCTCACATGGTTCTAGTTCTCGGGTTCCCTCTCCGCCAGTTCCTCAGCTAGATGAGCTATGGTTTCGCTCCTTGGAAGCTCAAGCTCGATTTTCCTGGTTTGATGATAAGAGTATTGTATCCGGGCGCCGGGTCAACGTGGAACAATTGCACTGGTTCAATGTAGAGACAGCTTTTGGCGCTCTAGGTTGGTTGCTGGTTATTTCCTACACAGAGACCACGCGCCCTAATCTGGTCAAGCACTTTTATGCAAATTTGGAACTCGAAGGGGATGTCGAAGACCCGAACCAGTGTAGGGATCTACGCATCACTAGCTACGTCCGGGGTGTACATATCTTCTTCAACACCCACCAGTTGGCTGATCTGCTTGGGGTTCCCAATGATGGAGATTTGGTGTCTGCGCCCCCCAAGGCGAAAGGTTACTTGATCGAAGATTTACCCCGGGAGATAGCGCATCAGATCCTCAACCCTGGGGCTCCTATGAAGGCAGCTAGCTTGAGACCTATACCCCGGGTCTACAGCCGCATTATCCCGCACGATATAGTGCCACAGAGCGGCCACTACAATGAGTTTTCCCAGCTCACCCAAGACGTCACCTATTGCGTGCCGCACGGGAGAGCGGATCTCACTTCCATACCTCATCATCCGGACTATGCATCGAGCGGTCGTGGGCCGATCGGGCCAGCAACCTTCCCTATGGCCGTCTCGTCACTTTCCTTCTTCGCCGTCTGGGCATGAGTTTCAGAGGAGAGGTAGCCGTCGAGGACTCCATGACCTCCGACATCGACTGGGTTGCGATACAGAGGATGCAGATGGTTGATCTGCCCGTTAGTGATGACGAGTTAGAGGCTCGCCCTCGTCCACTTGGGAGAGTAGCAGCCGCAACAGCAGCAGCAGCCGCGGCCAATGCGGCCTATGCGGCAGAGATGGGAGATGATGATGATGACGATGTAGTTGGGGAAGCACCAGTGCCTGCCCCACAGCCTCCACCTATACCACCACCATCTGTTCCCACAGTTGGGCCATCTCAGACCCCTCCCGACTCAGTGTTGAGTATGTTTACTATAGCTGACCCCATTCCTCCCAGGCCTCCTACTCCATGATTTCCCATTTACTTTTCTTTTCATATGATGGTTTATATAACAGGGTAACTTTCCGGTTTGTGGACTGTACCCTGTAGCACTATCACATTTGATACACTTTTCTTTTTAATGAAAGTTTCATGGTTTTTCCTAACTAGTATATGTGCACATATTAAGTTTCATATTTAGAATAGTACATTATTCTCTTTCTTAGTCCGTCTTAGGTATCAAACAATGCTTAGGGTGTGTTTGTATTAAGATTTTTAAACTTCCTAACTCAGCTCATCGACCCCATTATGTGTAGCATGGTTTGTTGGAACAGAGCCCGAGAGCTCTGATACCAAGTTGTCACACCCCAATTCCGATCCAACGTAACGGTGTGAGTGAACCGTCATTGAACCAACGGTTCACACCAGGATCTCGAATAGGCCGTGTCCACCCATACAAACCAATTACACATAACCACAATCAGAATATAAATATACAGCGGAAGACTTTAAATAGAATGAACTGAGTGTCTAATGATAATTTAAATAAATATCCCATTATTCAAATTCAAACATGTTATAATAATCTTTTACATCTCTTAATAACAAACAAAAATAACTGAAATAAATAAATAAAATCCATCACAGGTACACGCAGAAAGGGCACTCGCATGAAGCGTCATGCTCGTCCTCTCCTGCTTGCACATCTAGAGCAGCCACACCTCCATATACGCCGGAGCGTTCACATAGTCATCCACAGTGTAACCTGCATCAACATCTAAAAACAATGTACGTACAAAGGGTGAGCACACAACACAGCTCAGTAAGATAATCAGACAGTTTCACAATATTATGCATGAGTAACAACCAATTTTATGCTGTGGTCTGGTTTTAAGTTTGCAATGTGCTATAGAAAGGTTTGGTGGCCCCCACACCTCTATACACGAGTGTGTGGCGTTGCACAGTAATCACACTACCACCAACCCACATGCACCCATCATGGAATAGAGATAGAGCTAAGGTATACCCGCACCTCCCCGATACTCTACCCATACCGAGTACCTAAGCCCCTACCGGCCGGGGCTCGCAAACTGGGCTCGCAACTAACCAATCCTATATGTCAACAATGTATGCTCTATCCCAGCACAGCCGTCTACGGCATAGAGGTAGAGCTAGAGCGTGCAGGCCGGGTCGGAGACCACCAAACCTCACCTCCCCCTGATACCCTATCCGCAACTAACCCACTAGGATATAAACAACACGCAGGTAGACCCTATCCCAACATAACTCTTTATGGCATAGAGATAGAGCTAAAGCATCGTGGACAAGCCAACGTCGACTCGGAATCCTCAGTACCATCCAACGATGGCCGGGACAACATCAATATCGGAGACCACCGTACCACGATCTTCCCCTGATACCCCACCCGTATCAAGCATGTTAAGATAGAATACTACAAAAGGTGCCAGTGTGAAGAGCGATCCCAGGCCCATGCCCCACTCCACACACCAACGAAAATAATCACATGCCTAACAATCACATCCTATGAATGCATGAACAATAATAATAGCTGAAAGTAAAGGATGGCATGTGAATATACACAAACATCACATCATAGATATTCAATGATTAACAACGATTTACTGTCTATTAATTATTAGGTTTAGGTCAGATTCCCTTACCTGATGCTCGTTCGATTACTTGCTCCACGTCGCAAGATCCAAACGACAAGTCACAGCGTCCTACATAATATTAGGGTTTCATTAGAATATATTATTTAGGGTTTCATGTTGGTCGGAACCCAACAGAGATCACAAAATACCCTCACAGAACTGACCGGTGGCATGTACCGGTCGCAACTCTGTGGGAAAGACTGGCGACCGGTATGGTCAGCCGGTCCCCCACAGATAACCTCCCGAGAGGTAGCGATCGCAACATACCGGTCGCACTATGTGCAACCGGTATAGTCGACCGGTATGTCTCCGGAAGACCATACATGGGTTCTTCGACTGCCGTCGACCATCCTCCACGGATTATCAGGGTTTCTCCTATCCATTCTAAGTCTAGGCTTTGAGTTAGAGTTATCCCCAACTCATTCAAGTCTCGTTTCGACGAATATCATCTCGAAACTCGAATCTAGGGTTTGACGGCAACTTAGGGTTTATTGGCCAATTTAGGGTTTTAGATCAATACCTACTTTGCGTGGTATTGATCCACCCACACAACTAACATAGGGTAAGAAGAGGGATTCAAACACTTACCGTTGACAGGCGTAGCGTGACCTTCGTCGAACGGTAATGACGGCTCCTTCTTCTTCCTCCTAGCTCCTTCTCCTTTTCCACCTCTTTCTCTTCTCTAGGGTTTGTGAGAGACAATGGAAAGGATTTGAGGGGTTTAAGGGTGTATTTATAGGCTAGAAATAGGGTTTAGTAACCCTACTAGGATTAGGAAACTTCTAGGATTCGAAATCAGGAAAGCGGGACCCGCAGAGACTAATTTCCAAATTCCCGCACATAGCTGTGCAGGCCATACCGGTCGACCGGTACCATCATCCGGTACCATCGACCGGTATACCTAAAATCTGGTATAATTGGTTGACTTCGGTCCGATTTCGTACCTGTTTGTTATCCGCTTGCCCCGTCTGGCTCGGTGATGATCGGAAGACCTGTAACGATACAAAACAAAGGTTAGACTGGGTTTTCAGAGTGCGGGTCTTACAGTAGAAATGTCAAATTCCTTTGTTTTGGAATGAAGTTAGTGAATGAAGAATTCTGAGACCTAAGTCTAATGAAGAAAAGCATCGAGTGGCAAACAAGATCAAAGAAAAGGGGCAAGATAGCTTAAGATGTCAGAATAGACACCAAGACCTTGAGTTCGCCATAAGTGACAAAGTGTTTTTGAAGATATCACTTATGCATAGTTTGAAATGATTAGACAAGAAGGAAAGTAGTATTCTATATATGCATCGAATCTTATAAACTCTGGAGAGACGTAGAAAAGTTGCATATCAATTAGCGTTACCGCTATTCATGTCTAGTGTGCATGATGTATTTCGTGTGTCTCTATTGAAGAAGTACATTGGAGATCCATATCAAAAGTATTGACCACGGAATCACTGGATTAAATAGGAGATTTAATTATTGAAGTGGTACCAGCCTAGTTCACTAGTTGAAAGGTATAACACCTTAAAAACTTGGTATCAATTATACGAAGATAATCTGACGAAGACAAGACGTGGAGAAGAGTGCATAGGAGGAAGAAGATGCAATGCGGAGATAGAATTCCCACATATTGACTCTGAAGTAAATTTAAAATTTTGAGGACAAAATTTATTTTAAGGACGGGGGAGTTGTAAGATTCGTTCAAATTTTGAGGACAAAATTCATTTAAGGATGGGGGAGTTGTAAGATCCGTACTTTCAAATTTCGAGGACAAAATTTCTTTTATGGGTGGTGGAGTTGTAAGACCCGCACGCCACGAACCGGGCTTAACCTTATATTTTGTGTCAGGACCAGTCTACATATCATGGTCGAGCCAAGTGGACAAAGTGTGTGAAGAAACCCAAGACCCAATATGAAAATTTACCCAAAAACAGTCAAAATGAGGGTAGGGTCGCATGTTTTAACAGGCAGGTCTGACCCTCCCATCGACCCTCAACCATGGGTCGTAGAGGCTCTATGAGTTGTCCGACCCTCCCATCGACCCTCGACATTCGAGAAAAACAGCATGAACCGAAAATTGAGAAACCTTCCTAATTTCAATTGGAACCTTTCCTAAACTCAATGGGACATATTTTGGGAGGTTTTGCCCTATAAATAGGACGTCTCTAAGCCTCATTCAATCCTTTTACAACCCTAATTGGATTGAGAGAAAGAGAAGAGAAGGAAGAGAAGAAGAAAAGGAAAACTTGAAGACAAGGTTAAGGAAGAAGAGGAAATTCAGAGGAACTCTGAATCTCCGCAAACCTAAGGTATGAATACATTTCCCATGATTTATTTAAGACTTTAGAATGGTTTATGAAGAGGGTATGACTTAAGAGGAACCCAAATCATCCATCCATGGTTTCGTTTCAATGGAAACCATGGAGGAGATCATTAAAACCATGTAGGTGAATAAAGTATAGTTCTAAACCATAGAACATGTATAGAATGGATTGTGAAAGTAAGCCATAGGACCCAACCATGAAAGAGAGAATGAAATCTGATATTTTCGACTCAAACCATTGAGGGTCGCACCTAGGGTCGATGGCAGATCCGACCCTAGCATCGACCCTCAGTGTTCGGGAAGTTCAGATTAGGGGGAGGGTCGCACCCAGGGTCGATCATGACTCCGACCCTACCTCCGACCCTCAGTTAACAAAATGGTTTTAAAACCTAGAATAAATTCTAATTAAATTTTATCGACTTTGTTATGTCTTCTAGCAATATAATAACATTATAAAGGTGATTCTAAAGCTTGTAAGAGTATCTATTAGCAAGCTAAGGTGAGGAAACAGAACTCTAAACTAATTGGTTAATAACAAATTGTTTTCTATTTCTTGAGTCCAATGCCATGCTTGATTCTATGCGAATATGTTTGTAATGTGCATACAGCATGCCATCCAATATTTCTATTACTTGTTCATGCATATTTACTTTATTGTTTATAACATCATGATGATGATGATGATGATGATGATGATAGGAATAGGCATGTGCTTGTATGTGTGTGGTTGATGTACTTGATGCGAGCGAGTATCAGGGGAGGTGTGATGAGAACGTCAATAAACATTAACCTTTGGTGGGTCTCAGCACTTTAGCTCTATCTCTAACTCATGTCTTGTGCATTAGCATCGTCGTATCGCCATTACTTTAGCAGAACTATTATGTCGTAGAGTATCAGGGGAGGTGGTCTCGGTCCTTGTAGTCTCTGACTCTACCGGGGGGCCTTAGCTCTATCTCTATGGACATTCTGATGGATGCTGGAGTGAGGCCTTGGATACACTGTTTGGCATTAGGATTGGTTAGTTGCTAGCCCAGTTTGTCGCCCTCGCCAACAGGGCTTACGTGTTGGTATGGAACTATATAGCAATAAACGTAACCTTTGTTATATAATGTTCATGGTTTGGTGCATGTGAGTTGACGATAAACGTGATCTTCGGGTAACGTCACACACTCGTGTATAGAGGCGGGGTCAATAAACGTGACCTTTGGCTACCTAAAAATTTCTATTTCATACTGTAAACTTTAAACCGGACCAAAGATATAATTTGATTGCATGCATATGTACTGTTGCATTGTTTTGTTTACTCACTGAGCTCAAGTTGGAGAGCTGACCCTCGCGCACGCAATTCTTTTTAGTTTCTGATGTTGCAGGTACTATGATTGAAGATTATGTTGGCACGCCAATATATGAACATGTGGCGGTTATGAATGAGCAAGCTGTGGAGGATGAACATGGTTCGTTAAGCGAGCGTTTCAGCGGTGGATACGTTTATTGTTTAATTTCTGTATTTAGATATTGTAATATGTATTAAATTATGTTTTGGTTACTTGTAAATAAATGGAATATTAATTATTTATCATGGTTAGACCTCAGTTCATTATCTGTAAGACTTCCGCTATTTACTTTATTACCTCTGATTAATGTGGAATGTGTTTTGATTTATCATATGTGGGATAGCCTATTTTGAGATCCTGGTTGAACCGTCGATTTATTAGCGGTTCATCACACCATTCCGAATGGTGCGAAATTGGGGTGTGACATTTATGGTCCGACTTAATCTGAAATTTTTCTCCATATAGGTAATGTCTCCATATCTTGACAGCATGTACTACTGCCGCTAACTCCAGATCATGAGTGGGATAATTTTTCTCATGTACCTTTAACTGTCTTGAAGCATAAGCAATCACTTGCTCTCCTTGCATAAGCACACATCCTAATCCCAGTCCTGACGCATCAGTGTATAAGGTAAATGTCTGTCCTGGAACAGGAATAGTCAAAATCAGAGCAGATATCAATCTGGTCTTCAATGTCTGGAAGCTCTTCTCACATTTATCCATCCACACAAACTTTTCATCTTTCTTAGTCAGACTAGTGACAGGTACATCAATCCAGGAATAGTCTTCCACGAATCTCCGATAATAACCGGCGAGACCTAGAAAACTTCTGATTTCTGAAACGCTCTTTGGTGCTTCCCACTTTACAATTGCCTCGATCTTATTGGGATCCACTTTCATTCCTTCAGCGGATACTACATTGCCTAGGAAGGCGACTTCACTTAACCAAAACTCACACTTGGTAAATTTGGCATATAACTTCTCTTTCCTTAAACACTGTAGGGCGGCGTTTAGGTTCTTGACATGGGTTTCTTTGTCCTTGGAATATACCAATATATCATCAATAAATACTATAACCGACGTATCCAACATATCGTGGATAACCCGGTTCATAAGTTCCATGAAAGTTACTGGTGCGTTTGTTAATCCAAAAGACATGACCAAGTACTCATAGTGTCTATATCTGGTCCTAAAAGCTGTTTTAGGAATATCACCTTCTTTAATCTTTAACTGATGATAGCCCGATCGAAGATCGATCTTAGAAAATACTTTTTCTCCTTGCAACTGATCGAACAAGTCATCAATCCGAGGTAGTGGATATCGATTCTTGATTGTCAGTTTATTCAACTCTTGATAGTCGATACATAATCGAACGCTCCCATCCTTCTTCTTTACGAATAATATCGGTGCTCCCCATGGTGATATATTGGGTCGAATATAACCCTTGTCCAGCAGTTCTTGTAGTTGCACTTTCAATTCCTTCAGTTCAGTAGGAGCCATTCTATAAGGTGCTTTTGATACTGGTGCGGCTCCAGGTATAAGGTCTATCACAAACTCGGTGGCTCTGTCGGGTGGTAATCCTGGTAGTTCCTCCGAGAATACATCGGGATTGTCCCTCACTACATCAATATCTTCCATTCGTGGTGCTTCCTTGGTTAGGTCGACTACTGATACTAGATACCCGAATGCCCCCTTCTCAAGGCACCTCTTAGCCTTCTGTGCTGAGAGTATAAGTTTGCCTCTACGGGGAAGTTTAGTTCCCAAAAAACTGAATTATGTTCCTTCTTTGTCTTTGAATGTTATCTTCTTTTCGGTGAATAATAGGTTTACAGAATGCCGTGCTAACCAGTCCATTCCCAAGATGACGTCAAAGTTTGCCATCTCAAGTTGTATCAAGGTTGCATCTAAGGTTTTCTCGCCAATGAGAACTGGACATGGTCCATAACCTTTCTCTAATTCCACTTCTAACCCCATTGGTGACCGTACAAGTAGTTTGTAGTCCAATGTTTTGATGGGTATGTTCAGCTTCTTTCCAAACGACACAGATATAAAGGATTGAGTAGCTCCTGAATCAAAGAGTACTCTGGCGGATACGTCATTTATAGGTACGATACCTGTGATTTATTCTTACTTAGTTTACATGCTCATACAATGTAATACAACTTTAAAGGTTTCGGTCATACCTGTGACCACATCAGGTGATGCTGCAGCATCCTCGGATGTAATAGCATACACTCATCCTTGATGTTGTGGCTTCCGGGGTTTAGGACACTCTCTCATCATATGTCCCACTTGATTGCAATTATAACATCTTGGACTCTCAGCATTTGGCTTTGGTTGCTGCTGAGCTGCTTGGATGGTCTTGGGTGCAGCGGTGAAATTCTGGGTGCGAAAAGGCTTGGATGTCCTGTTATTACCTCTATTGTAAGAATTTCCAGCTGACCTTTTCATACATCTGTTTTGTATAAAATAGCTTTCTTTCTGGTTCGATTCAATCACTCGAGCAATTTGAACTGCTTCATTATATATATTCTTTTCCAAGCCCAGAATGTGCTCTCTTATGCTTCCTCTAAGCCCCGTGACAAACCTACGGGTCTTAGTGTCTTCTTCCTGCATGCTGAGTGGTGCAAAGAAATACAGCTCTTCGTAACGCTGTTGATATGCATCCACTGACATCTGTCCCTGATATAAACTCAGGAATTCCTTCTCCATAGAATCTTGGAAGCTTCGGGGAAAATACTTCTCGAAGAACGCTTCTTTATAGATAGCCCAAGTCAGTAGGGCGTGTTTGGTCAATAGGTAAGGCCTAGTAGATTTTCACCAATGATGTGCGTCACCCTTTAGCATGAAGGTGGCACACAGTACTTTTTCTTCTTCAGTGATAGTCATCATAAGAAAGTTTCTCTCCATCTCGTCGATCCAATGTGCTGGCCATAATGGATCCGACGGTTTAACATTAAATTCCTTGGGATTCATCTTCAGAAACCTCTCAACCAGTCGAGAGTGATCCATCTGATTTTGGGGGTATGCCCCAAACATGGGTTGTGGATACTGATAGTTAACCTGAGCTGCTTCCGGACCTGGTACTGGAATCTGTGCAGCTGGTGGTTGAGGTGTTTGAGGTGCTGGGTGATTACCCACTGGTGCTGCACTGGCTTGTCCCGTTTGCATGGGTGTAGCATGTGCGGCTTGGAACATAATTCCCATTGCCACTTGCATCTGAGCCTGTGCGTGTTGCATCTGTTGTAGCTGTTGTGCTAAATTCATCACCACTGTGGCTAACTCTGGTGGTGGAGGTGGCAAGTTTGTAGGATTTGCCTGATCTAGGTTTCCTGGTACATATGTATTCTCTTGATTAATTTCCTCCACAGGTGGTGGTGGTGGAACTGCATTTCGGCTCTGTCTGGTTACTCTCCGTCCAGACATAATTCCTTCTGAGATTGGTGGTGCCTGAAAATCATCAAAATAGGTAAGACAATCATTTATGCTTCATGTGGCCACGCTAACAAATGTAAAATTTCAAATTTCAGCTCATTTTATAATAAATATACTGTCTTTTCTATGCAGGGTCGATGGTGGGGGTCGATGGTATGTCCGACCCTCAGTATCCGACCTTGGGAATGACCTGTTCTTCCCGAAAGCTGAGGGTCGATGTGAGGGTCAATGGGTATCTGACCCTCAGTATCCGACCCTAGGTTTTCTGTCAGATTCCCGAGAGCCGAGGGTCGATGAGAGGGTCGCTCCGAGGGTCGATGGTCCTGGTCGAATTGTCCGACCCTCAGATCAAAAATCAGACTTTTAAAATCCGATTTTAGGTTCATTCTCTGTTATTTCCCTCCCGTTTCGACTCGTCTCTCACCGCTGAGTTGCTACAGTGCCACTCCACTATTTTGGTCATTTTGGATCCGGGTTTCAACATCAACATCATCCCTACAGGTATGTTTTCTCATTTTTACCTGTTTTCAGGTTTCCATTTCTAGGTTTTTGTCCAATTAACCTGTAATTTTCAAATTAAACTTTTTCCAAACGTAAAAATTCAATTTTTATTGGGGGCTTTTGTTATTGGTGTCTCGAGGAACGAAAGCCCTCAAAATTTTTTGAGCTTCATCAGTTGGTTATCGAGAAACTTGGTTTTTTTGCTCTTTTTGCCCTAATTTGTCGAAATTTGGGATTTTCTTGAAATTTCTTCAAATTGGACCCCATTAGTTAAAATTTCCTACTGTATCTGTGTTGTAGGATACGTTAGAACCTACGTAAGTCCTCCTTCCCACGTGTATGGGTGACAAGTGAGGCTGTTGGCCACTTACGTCGTTAAAATGTCAAATTTTGGATTTTTATCCTATTAACTCATTATCTATTTTTCATTGCAGATACCATGGCTCGTACCAAGGTACCTCGAGTTCGTGATCCGCTTCGCTTCCGCTCCAATGAAGCCGAGGCACAGTATGCTCACTACGCTCGTAAGAAAGTAGAGGGTGGTCGTATGGTGAACCTGGCTGAGTTAGCCTTGTTCAACGTAGAGAGAGCCTTTGGTGACATGGGGTGGCTCCCTGTCATCACCTACGACGCCTGCACATGCCCGGATTTGGTGCGACAATTTTATTGTAATCTTCAGGTGGTGGGGGATTACAATGATGTGGATAGGGGTCACGAGCTACGCATCACTAGCTATGTAAAGGGAGTGAACATTTCATTCGATTATCGGCAACTGGTCGACCTACTGGGCATTCCCTATGATGGCCCTATGGTTTACTGTGCACCTGGAGAGCCCCAGTTTGTTTCCATGGAGATGAGGGCAGAGATCGACAATTAGTTGCTACGACCTGATCGCTGGCAGATGAGAGCTTGTTATATGCGTCCGGCTCCATGGGTCTTCTGCAAGATTATCCAGCATAATCTGATTCCACAGAGTGGCCACTATGAGAGGGTTTCTCAGCTGACCCAGTATCTTTTGTACAGCATATGCACTAAGCAGCCCGTCTGCCTTCCTTACATCATCATGCGGACCATGATCAGTGCCACACTGCCCAGTCATAGGGGTAACCTACCTTATGTACGTATGATCACTGTTCTGCTTACTTGCCTGGGGGTTGATTTGGTGGATGAGAAGATTCAGGAGAAAACCTTCTCGTCACCTTGGGAGGCTATCTGCAAGATGGGACTGCGGGATGCCCAAGTCAGTGACGAGGAGAGGAACGCGATGGTACGCCCTCATACTCGCATCGAGATTGCTGACGCTGAGGCAGCTGCTGCTGCTGCTAGAGCTCATGCGGATCCTGCCAATGACGATGACCGCATGTATATGGATGTCGACTCGATACCACCGCCTTCACCTACGCATGCGGCTAGAGTTGGTACTTCTTATACTGGTCCTTCTCTTGAGGCTGGTCCTTCTCATGAGGCTGGTCCTTCACACCCATCTTCTAATATGATGGAGATGTTGCATGAGATCAGAGAGGCTCAGCGCAGATTTGATCTGAGGATGGAGGAGTTGCTGGACGCCCAGCGTCGGACTGATCAGCGGGTGGTTGATCTCGCAGCTAGTCTTCAGACAACCCAGACTCAGATAGCCTGGTTGACTAGAGTTTATGCTGAGGATTATGACAGAGATCGTGACGCACCGCCTCCTCCTTCACCTCCAGCTTCTTGATTATATTCATTTTCTTTATACTACAGAGTAACTGTCTGGGTTGTGGACTGCACTCTGCTTTAATTGGGTATATACGTTTGTTTCGCTCTCGTTGTATGTAAATTATTTCCCCTTTAATAGATGCATTATTCTCTTCTTAAATTGGTCTCAAACATCACTTGTGCTTATAGTGTGTTAATATTACAGTTTTTACTTTTTATCCTATCTCAGTTCATAATTGTCTTGAATGTATGCTAGTTCAGCGGACAAGGCCCGAGATGCTCTGATACCAAGTTGACACCCCAATTCTGCACTATTCAGAATGGTGTGATGAACCGCTAACAAACCAACGGTTCAACCAGGATCTCAAGTAGGCTATATCCGTTTTATCTAAACCTCATACATCCATATTCATAATCAGAGTAAATACACAATAACGGAAGTTTTATAATAAAAATGAACTGAGAATCTATTGTGATATCAATATTTAAATAACCAATTATTCTGTATCAACTAAGACATAAATAAATATCAAATACATGTCTTTAATAAATCCAAATAAATAAACTAAAAATCTAATCAAATACACATGAGTTACACTCGCAAGAGATGTCATGTGTATCCACTTCATCTTCAGCTACCATCGCTGCTACGTTCCCGTATGCTGGAGCATTTAAATAATCTTCAACAGTTGTACCTGCATCATCAACTAAAATATTCAACGTCGAAAAGGGTGAGCACACATCACGGCTCAGTGAGAAAATAAAACAATGTAACAATACATATGCATGCGATTCAATTCATATCTTTGGTCTGGTTTTACGTTTGCACTGTGCTATAGAAAGGATAGGTGGCCACCGCACCTCTATGCACGAGAGTAAGGATACGCCCGATGACTCTCACCGTCTCCCACAGCACCCAATAAACATTGTACAACGAAGGTCACATTTATCGATGCACAACTCCATACCAACAAATTAACCCCTGATGGCTAGGGCTACAAACAAGGCTCGCTACTAACCAATCCTAATGTCAACCAATGTATCCAAGGCCTCACCCCAGCATCCCTCAGAGCACCCGTAGAGATAGAGCTAAGGCCTCCCGGTAGAGTATAGGACTCAAGGACCGAGACCCTCCTTGATGCTCTACGTTGCAATAGTTCTGCTAAGGTAATGGCGATACGACGATGCTAATGCACAAGACTTGAGTCAGAGATAGAGCTAAAGTGTCCGGATCCAACATCGCATAACACATCCCCTGATGCCCTACTCGCATCAAGCACACTAACCACACACAAACATTCACATGCCTATTCCTAGCATCAATCATCATCATCATGTTATAAGTAAATAAAATTAAATATGCATGAACAATAATAGTAGGAATATTGGATGACATGTTGAATGCACATTACAAGTATATATGCATAGAATCAAGCATGGCATTGGACTCAAGAAAGTAAAAATAGTTTATTATTAACCAATTAGTTTAGGTCTTGTTCCCTCACCTTAGCTTGTTATAAGATCCTCTTCCAAGCTTTAGAATCACCTTTATAATGTTATTATATTGCTAGAAGACCTAACAAAGTCGATAAAATTTAATTAGAATTTATTCAGAATTTAAAAACCATTCTGTTAACTGAGGGTCGGAGGTAGGGTTCGGAGTCATGATCGACCCTGGGTGCGACCCTCCCCAATCTGGACTTCCAGAACACTGAGGGTCGATACTCAGGATCACATAGGGTCGGATGGTCATCGACCCTCTGTGCGACCCTCGGTGTATTTTGGTCAATTTCCTTCCTTTTAATCCATTCTTCGTATTTGGGGTCCTATGGCTTGCTCCTACATTCCATTCAACATTCATTCTATGGTCTAGAACCATGAATCATCTACCTGAATAGCTTTCATATAATCTCCCATGGTTTTCCATGAAAACCTAACCATGGGTTGATGGTTTGGATTTCTCCGAGATCCTACTCTCATCATTATCTAACCTAAGGTCTGTAGAAACTCATGGAATTAATATCCATACCTGAGAAGATTACTCTTTCTTTGAAACTTTTCTTCTTCCTTAGCCTTTTCTTCAAGTTTTCCTTCTCTTCTTCTCTTCCTTCTCTTCTCTTTCTCTCAATCCAATTAGGGTTGTAAAAGGAGTGAAAGAGGCTTATGGACGTCCTTTAAATAGAGTAGAAACATCCTAAAATAATTCCCTTTGAGATTAGGAAAGAATCCAAATAAAAAATTAGGAAATTTCCTAATTTCAATCTCGGCGGCAACTAAGGATCGATGGGAGGGTCGATGATCCCATCGACCCTAGGTTCCTAAGATGTCCGACCCTCCCTATAAAACTGAGGGTTTGACTTTCTATTTTTTTGGGGGGGGTCCGACCCTCCTTAGCTGGGTATGCGACCCTCCCCTTAAACTGAGTGTTTTAGGGTCGATTTGATACCTGGGATCTCGATCTCCTTCACGCCCTTGGTCCATTTGACTCGACCATGATGGGTAAACCTGGTTCAAGGTGATAAGACCGGATTAGATTGACACGGGTCTTACAATAAGGGTGTCTTTAAAAAGCTATATGGTACTTATGACAATGATCAGAAGTGATATGGATCACTTTGAATACAGGATCAGTATGGATTATGGAACTGATACGGAATCAATGATATAGTGACTCATGGATGATACAATATTAAAAGGTGTTAAATAAATAAAGATATAAGGTAACATATTGGTGCCAATCACTATTGATATTGCTACGGATCGACCCTGAAACCTATTACGATGCTTGCGAGTGGGGGAGAAATTATGGATTTGGATGATATATATATATATATATATATATATATATATATATATATATATATATATATATATATATATATATATTAAAAGGATTGACGAATAATATGCATTTATCTAATAAAAATGTCTCTCTCTTTTTTTTTTGGAGAATCTTTAAAACACGAATTAACTAATTATGATTAAGACATCTCTTAGTTAAAACTCGTTTTAAACGTGTACCATATAGGCGTACCATACTTAACCATTTAGTACACATATTGCTGTATTGATCTCAAAAATACTCCATACTCTAAGCCTTACCATTTAAAATGTGTTTAGTACGTGTACCTTACCGTATCCCTATTTTAACCTCCATCTTCAATGAGTAATGATTCGATTAATTCCATATCATTTAATATTTTTATTGCCTTCTACATGTAACCGATGTAGGATTAAAGAATGTCACTTCCCCATAATTGCTTCTAAACTCATTACTTTATTACTCATTAGTTTGGGTTATGGACTCTGGGCTGTGGGTTATAACAAATGTATACTTTCTTTCTCTCTCTCTCTCTCTCTCTCTCTCTCTCTCTCTCTCTATGGATTCATGCTTGGAGTCTTGTACAAATATAAAACATCAATTAACTATTTCAATGAATATGATAATCTCGTTTTATGGCTAAACATATCATAAATGTCATATGTTCCCATTGATTTAAGTATAATTCTTCAATTTATAAGAGTATATTTCCATTTTTTTCATCGTACCGTATAATATCTGAACAGTTTAAAATCGGTACCGTTCGTTTTAGTTTTTTTGCTGTTCTCGAAATGTTTGACCTTTTTTTACCATGCCATTCTTGTTTTGCTTTGTTTAAAACCCGTTCCATCCAGTTTTGTTTTTTTACCATTCCTGTTTTAATTAACTATGATTAAGACTCCCCCAAATAGACTTAGAAATACCTTATTGGTCGTGCCTATTGATGGATTAGCCACTTGTTTATGGGGTTAATTTTGTAACCGGCCTAAATCATAAACCTAAAAAGTGGGGTGGAGTGAGTACCCGAGATTAGTATATTGGATGGAGGAGTTTGAATTTGCAGTGGTCTCGGAATTGATTTTATTTTAACTTTTAATTTTGACGAAGGCAATCCCCCCTGTGGAAACTTTTCTTGGGGGAGGACTGAAGGGAAGGATTTTGGATGTATGCCAACGTCTATTAAGAGATAAGATTCGAATCTGAATCTATGAAATTACAGAGGACATAATATGCCTGCAAAGCTGCAACTATCACTGTGCTGTCGACACTTTTCTCCAACTCCATTTGATTACAAGAAAAAGGAAACTTCCTTTTTTTTTTTTTTTTTTTTTTGGGAAAAGGATCTCATAAAAAAAATTGATATGTAACATAAATAATAGCCAAATCAATTTATTAATCATCTTCAAATACTATCATTTTTAAGATAAAACACCTAATCAAGATGTTTGGTAGGTTTCCAAGCTCTTGAGACATGAAATCTAATTTTTTATGGGGATCCTCTCCTGATGTCGAGAGTTCCTTCAATTGTAATTCAGCTGTTGGAATTCAACCATCGCACATACCAATGTCTTGATATTCAATGTGTTTCCCTATTGTGGCATGCAATGGAACTTCAATTATTGTTGGCTAGAAGATACTCAAATCACAGAGCAGTTATAAAAAGGTATTACCACTTTCAAGGTCCTCTTAAAGTACTTTCCTTAATTTTTTTCTCCTATAGAGTACAATGCTGGGAACCATAGCTAGCTAGCTAGCTTCCCCAGACCTATTTCCTTCCTTCAATGGTGCTCAAGAATCCTTTATACCGGTTGAGTAATGGTGTCACAATGCTCACTCCAGTTGCTAAATGCTTGTCCTCAAGGTACCAAGGTAATTACACAAGCCTTTTGAAGAATAGATTACAAGTTTTTTAAAATGTGTTTTTCTTGTTGGCACCATTCTCCCATCTCAAATACTAAAATATTTTTTGTATATTGAGTTTTTCATGATAGTCCAATGACATCCTATAAAAGAGAATCGGTATCGTCTACACCATCCAGTATCATATAGAAAGATCCTTTTAAGTTTACTTACGCTTGCAATGAACTTGTGTGCAGGCAGGAGGCCATACTTAGTGAAAGCTTCATTGGGAAATGCAGAAGAACTTAAAGTAAGAAAATCTAAGCCTGTATTTGTCTGTCCCACAGCGAAGACTTATGATGGGTTTTATTATTTTTTACCTTTTGATGAGGCACTGACGACGGGTCCTTTAGGTATTTTCTTTTCTTTTGAGATGGATGGAAAGAGAATAGAGAATCTCTTTGAAACAATCAAACAAGCCTTGGCTAAGGCTCTGGCACATTTCAATCCATTGGCAGGGAGATTTAAACAGCATCCAGATGGGAAGTTTATGTTGAAATGCACAGGAGGTGTATCATTTTTTAAAGCAGTTGCAAATTGTGACCTTCGTGAGTTTGGCGATTTTACCATCGCTAATCTCCCAAAACAAAGACAACTTATTTATGCTTGCAGCAAAGCGAAGAATTATTTTAATATACCACTGTTTGCAGTGCAGGTAATCTATACATATGTGAAGTTTTCATTCCAAAAGTTTGAATTTTAGCTGATATGGTCCAATTATTAAATCAACATAAGTAGTTATGTTTTTAGTGATGGCCTAGTCAAAAACTATCTTCCTGTAACTACCATTGGTGGTATGCGCCTAAAGATGTAAAAATTAATGAAGGGGTTTTGGTTCTGATAATAATAATAATAATAATAACCACACCCACACATACACCCATTCTTATGAGTGTATTCTGAGAGACAAAGAACTAGAAGGCAATCCGATCGTGTGGAACTCATTCTTGTTAGGATTGGGTGATGCAAATAAGAAGAAAACACAAAGAATTAATGTGGTTCAGCACCCCATCGTGGGATGCCTACGTCCACCAGAGAAAAAAGAAATTATTTATTCCCAAGAAACTTCTACAGTTTTCTACTTGACAGGCTTAGCTCATCTGTCAGCCTTACAGCGCCTTCAGCTCTCCACTAGAGGAGAATCCTCTGACAGCCCTTATAGTCTTTCCTAGGTTTTCCCACACAGAGACAATTTATAAGGAAACCTAGAAATCCTAATCCCACCACAATTATAAGTTTACCCCGTACATGTAATAGACTCATACCCTAATAAAAATACTACCCTTATAATTACGTAGACCCCACAGAATACAAGACACTAACCCAACAAATCTCCACTTGGCTTGGATTCTACAAACCACCTTGAAGAAAACCCGTTGATGTTGATTCTGAAAACCTATCTTTGTTAAACCACTACACCCAAACCAGCATAGGCCACACCCCGTCTGGATGTCCTATACAGCTCACCACCGTACGATGTGATGTGACTCCATCTCTCCCACTGCTGCAGCATCACTGGAAAGATCACCGTCATTTACAGTCCTCTTGCAATTCCAGTTGCACCTGGAACCCGAGCTTCTCACCACCACAACTCCAATGCAGACCTTGAGAACCGACTCCTCATCCCAGCCCTCTGTAACTCCAATTGCACCTGGAATCCAAGCCTCTCACCTTTGCACCTCCAATGCAGACCTAGAGATCCGACTCCTTGTCCCAGCCCGCCAGTACTCCTTTGCCCCAAGATACAGCATCCACTGGTCATGATACACACCGTGTCGGGATTCAATCTCACCGTCAGATCTGACACCTAATCCAACCAGATACACTATTCCGAACAGTCACCGACGACACTCCCTTTTTTTTTCTTAAAAGATAATCGTGGAAACAAAAAAAACCTTAAAAAAAACCACACAACAAGTGTAATCATTACACTCTTTTTTTTTCTTCTACGTTTTAAAACTTTTTTTTTTCACACCACCGTAATCATGATCTTGAAAACCGTAGATCAAGAAAAAGTTTAAAAAAAAAACTCAACCCTTTTTTTTTTTTTTTTGCTAATTCCTTTACTTTTCCAAAGGAATATCAAAGAAAAAAACGAAAAAAACTCACCCTTTTTTTTCTATTTCTTCTTCTTCTTCTTCATACCTTCCACGCACATCCCTCCTTCTCCTAGATCACTGGTCGATCTATCGAACCTAGCTCTGATATCACTTGTTAGGATTGAGAGACATAAACAAGAAGAAAACACAAAGAATTAACGTGGTTTAGTAGCCCATCGTGGGATGCCTACGCCCACCAGAGAAAAGAGAAATTCTTTATTCCTAAGAAACTTCTACAGTTCTCTACCTGGAAAGCTTAGTTCATCTGTCAACTTTACAGCACCTTCAGCTCTCCATTGTCAGAGGAGAATCCTCTAACAGCCCTTATAGCCTTTCTCGAGTTTTCCCACACAAAGACAATTTATAAGAAAACCTAGATATCCTAATCCTACCACAATTATATGTTTATCCCGTACATGTAATAGACTCATATCCTAATATAAATACTACCCTTATAATTACGTGGATCCCACAGAATACAGGACACTAACCCAACAATTCTTGGGGTCATAAAGGAGTTGTCGGAGATGAAAGCTTGATCATAGATGGGATCAACGGCTGCATAGTTAAGCTTTTGCAAAAAGTAGTAGTATTCCTCTTTTGTTTGTATATTGATTGTATGGTTTAACTAATATATGGTAACAGAGCTTCATGATGCCGCTTTGGTTACTTTCTTTTCGGCTTACAAATCTTCCCGGCTTTAGTTATATGTATGCTTTACTATTATTCAGATTTTTCATTTTAATCTTTGCAATATGGAAGTTGGGTAAAAAACTGAATCAGTTATGGGTTGCTTGATCGAGAGCCAATTTAGGTCGCTATTGCTGCAGATGACAAACCATGGTGGCGTTTTTCTCTCCCTTGTATATTCAAGAGCTGAAGGTTTAAAAAAAAAAATATCGAATAAGTGTTGGGTTGGGTTTCCCTCTTATGTAGAGGATGGCCCATTACTTATAAGCCCATAAGGAGTAAGGGCCCTTAAGTAACTTTTCCAATTATAGTTGAATTAGGGTTTTATCTCTTTAACCCTATTAGAATGAAACAAGGAGAGAAAGAGAGGTTAAGTGAGTTGCTGTCCCCCCAAAACAGAGAAGAGAAGAAAGCTGCGAGGTTTCGATCAAGGTGAGGATCAGAAGATCATCTGTGGTCCGATTGAGCTAAAGTTTGGACAGAAAATTTGTAACTAAGAGTTCTTCATTCTGAACGGTGCGATTGACGATTAGAGTCTTTTAGATCAGTCTGATAATCAACGTTTTTACTTATTCGGGTGAAATCACTTTCAAACGTCATCTTGGTATTTGGGTTGTTGATGGTGTATTCCTAGAACATGTTGTTCTAGATGTTTTTGAAGATACATGCCAAGAATATTGTGTTCTTGAGGAATGATGTTATTGTATCCCTCTAGTTCTAACTAGAGAAGACTCTTGTATTCCCATATTGGTGATAGTGAAGAGATTTGAATGGACTACAGTCCCGTGGTTTTTACTCCTCACATTGGGGTGATTTTCCAAGTAAAAATTCCTTGTGTTATTGTGCTTGAAATATTATTCTCTATTTGATTATTTCCTTTTAGGTTCACTCAAGAGTAGAAAGAGTTTATCACTCCCTTTCTTATCAAGTGATATCAGAGCTAGGTTGTTATTTAAAGTTTTTCTTGAGTTGAACAATGGAAACTAATACAAGTAGAATGGTTACTCTGAAGGGTTCAAATTATCATGTTTGAAAATGAAAAATGGAGGATCTCCTTTATGTAAAAGATTATTATCTACCCGTGTTTACTAGTGAGAAACCTGAAAATAAAACTGATGATGAATGGAACATATTCCATCGACAAGTGTGTGGGTACATTAGACAGTGGGTGGATGATAATGTGTTGAATCATATAAGTGGAGAGACACATGCATGCACTCTTTAGACCAAGCTTGAGCAATTGTATGCTAGGAAGATCACATAAAATTCTCAATCATATGGTCGGATCAATTTTTCATCACGTAAAATTTCCAAGCACATCGGATCAATTTCATCACCTAAAATACAAATTCAACAGCCAATATTAAAACACATCAAACATGCAAGATCAATGGCCAAAATTAAATGAATCAAGTAATCAGATTAATTTTCAAATTAAATGAATCAAATAATCCAAATTTAATTCATCACATAAACATATTGTTAATCCCAGGTAGTCACTGAGAGAGGAGGGGGTTGAATCAGTTCTCACAAAAATAATCCCACTGAGATGACCTGGCTTACTACTTTGGACACTGCTGCCAAGAGTTATTGTTCACTGTGCGCTACCTTAAGCTATCAAACAGATTTTTCTCACAACTAGTTTGTCCAACACATTTTGTGCACACACCAATCACACACCCATAGGTATCCATAACAGGGGCTTGGCCTGCCAAGTGTGTACACCCAGACCTGCAGCACACGGACTTCTATTCCACACACATATGCATTCACATATACATTCACAATACAAGATGTAATGTGGTTCACCAATCACACACTGTGACGGCTAGTGTAAGGGGTAATACCCTAATCAGGGTTTTATATTATACCCAGTATGCAACAATAATAGGTGAATTTCAACTGTTATAATAGCGAGGTGCCACACCACCAGGAGAAGAAGAGCTACAACTCGAATACGAGCTACAACCCATAGGTTTGCTAAGTCCCATCCTAGTTGTCACACCCTAATTTTGGTCTAACCAAAATGGTGTGATGAACCGCTAAATAATCAACGGTTCAACCAGGATCTCAAATAGGCTATCCCCACGTTATCCAACTTGCACACATCCATAATCATAATAAGAGTAATACACAATAACGGAAATCTTATAATAAGATGAACTGAAAAACTAAATGATATTAATAATTTAATAACAAATTATTCTGTATCCAACTGAGACATAAATATTAAATATCAAATACATGTCTGAATAAATCCAATAAAGAAACCTATAAAATGTCTAATCAAATACACACGAGTTGCACTCGCAAGAGGAGTCGTGTGTATCCACTTCAGATTCAACTTTCATCGTCGCTACCGTCCCGTACGCAGAAGCATTTACAAAATCTTCAACCGTATAACCTGCATCATCAACTAAAAATATTCGACGTCGAGGCCTGAGCACACAACACGGCTCAGTGAGTAGCCAAAACAATGCAATAATACATATGCATGCAAAAGTTTAATTAATATCTTTGGTCCGGTTTTAAAGTTTGTAGTATGCAATAGAAAGGTTGAGGTAGCCAAAGGTCGCGTTTATTGACTCCGCCTCTATACACGAGTGTGTGACATTACCCGAAGATCACGTTTATCGTCAACTCACATGCACCCAATCATGAACAGTATATAACAAAGGTTAACGGTTATTGCTATATATTGTCATACCAACACGTAAGCCCCTATTGGCGAGGGTTGTAAGGGCTCGCAACTAACCAATCCTAATGCCAAAAAATGTATCCAAGGTCTCACCCCAGCATCCCTCAGAATGCCCATAGAGATAGAGCTAAGACCCCCCAATAGAGTCAGAGACTACAAGGACCGAGACCACCTCCCCTGATATCTACGACATAATAGTTCTGCTAAAGTAATGGCGATACGACGATGCTAATGCATAAAACTTGAGTTAGAGATAGAGCTAAACTGCTGAGACCCGTCGAAGGTTAACGTTTATTGACGTCATCATCACACCTCCCCTGATACTCGCTCGCATCAAGCACATCAACCACACACATACAAGCACATGCCTATTCCTATCATCATCATCATCATGTTATAAACAATAAAGTAAATATGCATGAACAAGTAATAGAAATATTGGATGGCATGCTGTATGCACATTACAAATATATTCGCATAGAATCAAGCATAGCATAGGACTCAAGAAAATAGAAAACAGTTTATTATTAACCAATTTAGTTTGGAGTTAAGGTTCCTCACCTTAGCTTGCTAATAGATACTTTTCCAAGCTTTAGAATCACCTTTACAGTGTTATTATATTGCTAGAAGACCTAACAAAGTCGATAGAATTTAATTAGAATTTATTCAGAATTAAAAACCATGCTGTTAACTGAGGGTCGGAGGTAGGGTCGATGCTAGGGTCGATGGGTCTATCGACCCTTCCCTCTTTCTGAACTTCCCGAATGCTGAGGGTCGATGGTCAGAAATACCTAGGGTCGGATGGTCTATCGACCCTGGGTGCGACCCTTGGTTCACTTTGGTCCAATTCCCTCTTTTAATCCATTCTTTGTGTTTGGGATCTTATGGCTTGCTCCTACATTCCATTCTACATTCATTCCATGGTCTGAAACCATGTATAACCCACCTAGATAGCTTTCATGCATTTTTCTATGGTTTTCCATGGAAACCTAACCATAGATTGGTGGTTTGGGTTTCTTCGAGATCACACTCTCAATAATTACTAACCTAAGGTCTGTAGAAATTCATGGAATTAGTATCCATATCTGAAAAGATTACTCTTTCTCTGAAATTTTTCTCCTTTTTGCTAAGTTCTCTTGCTTGCCTCTCTTCTTCCTCTTTTCCTTCTCCTCTCTTTCTCTCAATTCAATTAGGGTTGTGAAAGGAGTGAAAGTGACTTAGGGACGTCCTTTAAATAGACTAGGAACATCCTAAATAAGTCCCTCTGAGATTTGGAAAGAATCCCAATAGAAAATTAGGAAATTTCCTAATTTCTATATTCGGCAGAATCCGAGGGTCGATGATCCCGTCGACCCTAGGGTCTTAAGCTGTCCGACCCTCCCTTCAAAACTGAGGGTCTGACTTTCTGTTTTGGGAGGTCCGACCCTGCTTAGCTGGGTATGCGACCCTTCCCCTATTTTAAGTGTTTTTGGGTCGATTTGATACCTGGGATCTCGATCTCCTTCGCGCCCTTGGTCCATTTGACTCGACCATGATGGGTAAACCTGGTTCAAGGTGGTAAGACCGGGTTAGATTGACACGGGTCTTACACTAGTAGACTAAGAATACATGAGTATTTTGATTACAAAACTTTCTCACTAAGCACATACAACATAATGAGGGTTTGCGTAAAAGATTACCTTCCCGGCGTAATTATTTCTTCTGTAGAACTCTCTAATGAGATTGTTCACCACTTTTAATGGCCACTCATGCCATTTCTTCTTACCAAAACTTCTATGGGGGCTCAATGGAGGCTTACAACACCTTTCCTTAGCCTTACTGAGACATTGATGGCAGTAGTGGGAAGATAGAAACCAGATATCCACTCAAAGATGCTCCAACAAAGGTTTTTCAGTAGAAACCTTACTTTTCTCGCACTAGTAGACCTAGACCTTCAAAGTTTCTCTAATGGTTCTCTTTCGAAAATGGAAACCAGGGGAACTTGAATCATTTCGTTCTGAGCTCAGCTGGCCAAGATATGGCCGATCAAAGTTCAACCTCTCAAATCATTTGAAAATGAATCTTTAGAGTTGATTCCATGCGTCGCACCATACCTTATCGCCGCCTCCCTCTGACAAGTCATACCGCGTTGTCAAGCACCTATTGGCTCAGATGTAATCTCTTTCTCACAGCCGTTGGATTGAATCAAAAAGAGCGGGAAAGCCTATCACTCGTTGGATCAAGTTAATTTCATCAGTGATGATCGAGATCATTTATGGCCTTCAGATTGGCATCTTCTCCTCCGCATCATAGTGTGTGCATCACACTGAATAAAGAGATCCTCTTAATGCAACATGGCACATACTTATAAATTGCATTCGACCAATAAAAGCTTGAGCGAGAGAATCCTGATGGAATGCCTGCAAAGCATACGAGCCTGTCACATTCTTAGCATAAGGATTGGAATCTGATATACGTGGCTCTTCCCTGTCCGACTATTTTGAATCAATGACTTCTTAGCTTGACCAAAGTGCCCCTATTAAACTGAGTGACACTTTTCTCTCTCCCTACATTATGTCGAGCACATGGTGGGGGGGCGGGCATCCCTTGTGCGTGGCCTTGCACGAGCGCGAGCCCTGTGAGCCTACAAGAATGCTTGCGGCATGGCCTTGCACGAGCACGGGTCCTGCGAGCCTACGGGCATGCTCGCAACATGGCCTTGCATGAGCACTGGTCCTGTGAGCCTGCACGCATGCTTACGACATGGCCGCGAGCACCGATGCTTACAGGCTTGTCTTGCGGCTACTGGTGTCATGGGCCTCTGCCATAGTAGCCTGGGCTGGTGCCAAGGTGGCAAGCCACATCATGTGGGACCCACATGGCCCCACTTTCTCTTTGCTCCTTCTATCTCTTCTTTCTCTTTCCTCTTCAAATACTTTCTTCATGTTTGAGAGCTGGAAAATTACTAAACTGCCCATATAGCCACTAGATTACACACATATGCAAACCATGGTTGCCAACAAAAACAACATACTTGGAACTACCCATAAATTTGCCAATATCTGCTCAACGCTGCCAAGGTTTACTTAAACACTGGCCATGGTTCCAACAATCTCCCCTTTTGGAATTATTGGCAACCCTCACATTTTCCTATATATGCAAACCTTTGGCAACCCTCACATTTTCTCACATATGCAAACCTTTCTCCCCCTTTAACAACAAGCCCAAAGGGCGTACTGATATGTGATGAAGCTCCCCCTTCACATATGTTCCCTCTACATAGCCGCACCAATAGGAGTGCCCACTACATCTTTACAATCCTATTGATGAAAGATGATGCTATGCAGACATCAACTCCCCCTACACACATGCCACTACAGTGTGCCAAGAGTCACTACTCCTAGCTGGTCCCTCAGTTTCTCAAAAGAATCCTTAGGGAGAGCTTATGTGAAGATATCTGCCACTTGTTCTGTAGTAGGAACAAAATCTATTCTTGCCTCTCCTTCAAGCACCTTCTTTTTTAAGAAATGATACCTTATGTCAATATGTTTTGTCCTTGAATATTAAACAAGGTTCTTGGAGATGTTGATGGCACTCATGTTGTCATATTTGATAACCACTGGCTCCCTCGCAGGCAATACTGAAATTTGAAATCTACCTTTTTGTCCAAATTACCTGAGTACATGTAGCTGCTACTGCAATGTACTCTGCCTCTGCTGTGGACAAAGAGACAGACTCCTGCTTCTTGCTATGCCATGCAACTAAGCTATATCCTAGAAAGAATGCACCACCACTTGTGCTCTTCCTGTCATTAAGACTTCTTGCCCAATATGCATCTAAATATGCAGTCAATGTGAACTTCTCAGTTCTAGGATACCATAGACCATAGTCCACAAGCTTTTTAGGTATCTCAAAATCTTCTTTACTGCCATCAAGTGATTCTCCTTTGGGCAAGCCCGAAACCTAACCACCAGGCAAACTGCCTGCAGTATGTCAAGTCTATAAGATGTTAAGTACAATAAACTACCAATCATTGATCTATACAGTGTTTGATCAACTGTTGGTGAATCATCTTCAGAGCTCAACTTGATATTCACTGTCATTGGTGTCCCCACTGGTTTACAGTCCTCCATTACAAACTTTTTCAATATCTCTTTGGTATACTTCATTTGAGAGATGAAGATGTCATTGTCTTTCTGATGAATCTGCAGCCCCAGAAAATAAGACATCTCTCAAAGCATAGACATCTCAAACTCTATCCTCATCTTCTCAATAAACTGCTTGTAGAGCTTCTCACAGTGTCCCCCAAATATGATGTCATCTACATAGACCACAACAACTAGTTGACTGCTGTCTTCTGTCATGACATAGGTTGTTGTCCACTACTCCTCTTCGTAGACCCAACTGATGTAGATATGTGTCAAGCCTTTCATACCAAGCTCTTGGAACTTGCTTTAACCCATATAGAGCCTTCTTCAACTTGCACACCATGTCTTCATCATCAATGAGCTGAACCCCTTCAGGTGGCTCAATGTACACCTCCTCTTCTAGATTACCTTTCACAAATGTAGATTTTATGTCCATTTTGTAAACCTTGAATCCTCTATGCACAGCTAATACTAAGAATATTTTGATAGACTCAAGCCTTGCCACAGGTGCAAAACTCTCATCAAAGTCAATTCCTTCTACTTGGGCATAGCCTTTACAGACAAGTCCGGCCTTATTTCTCACAACCTGGCCATCTTCATTTAGCCTGTTCTTGAACACCCACTTTGTGTCAATCGCATTTTTGTCTACTAGTCTATGAACTAGCTCCTAAGTGTTGTTCTTCTTAATTTGATCAAGCTCATCATTCATAGCTTTCAACCAAAGTTCATCCTTGCTAGCCTCATACATAGTCACACCCCAATTCTGGACTAACAAATGGCTTGTTGAACCGTCATGAAAACCAACTATTTAAATTAGGATCTCATAAATGCTATGCCAATCATGTTAAACCAAAACATATTCCACAGTAATAATCAGAGATATTTAAGTAAATAGCGAAAGTCTTATGAATAATGAACTGAGGTCCACATAATAAATAATTAAATTATCCAATTATCTCTAATTGACCAAAACATAATTAATACATATTACAAGTATCAAAATATGAAAGTTAAACACTAAGCGTAACCACGATGGAAACACTCGCTTGACGAGTCTTGCTTGTCCTCCACAGCTTGCACATCCATAGCCGTTACACGTCCATATGTTGGTATATCCATGTAGTCTTCAACAGTAACACCTACAACATCAGAAACTAAAAATAATTTCATGCACGAGGGTCAGCTCTCCAACTTGAGCTCAGTGAGAAAACAAAACAATACAATAAACAAATGCATGCATTCAATTTATATCTTTGGTCTGATTTTTAAGTTTGAAATGTGCTATAGAAAGGTTTGGAGACCCCCGCACCTCTATACACGAGTGTGTAAATTCATCCAATGGATTAAACACCATTTCCGTCCCATATGCACCTACCATGGAATAGAGATAGAGCTAAAGTGATCAGACCACACACCGCCAACACTTCCCCTGATGCTCTACCCATAGCAACACGTAAGCCCCTATTGGCGAGGGCTTACAAACTAGACTTGCAACTAACCAATCTTAATGTCATTCAGTGTATCCAAGGCCTCACCCCAGGATCCCTCAATATGTCCATAGAGATAGAGCTAAGGACTCCGGCAGAGTCGAAGACAACACGATCTGGAACCACCTCCCCTGATGTCCTATGATGTAATAGTTCTATTAAGATAATGGTGATACAACGATGTCAGTGAACAAGACTTGAGTAGAGATAGAGCTAGAGTCTGGTGACCAGGATGAACTATAATATCATATCCTTCCCCTGATGTTCCACTCGCATAAAGTACACTTACCACACACACATCATCACATGCCTATTCCTAGCATCATCATCATATTATAAATAAATAAAAATAAATATACATGAGTAGTAATAACATGAATATTGGATGACATGTGAGATGCACATTACAAGCATACAAGCATAGAATCAATCATGGCATTGGACTCTGTAAGACCCGTATCGAACTAACCGTTCTTACCACCTTGTACCAGGTCTACCTATCATGGTCGAGCCAAATGGATCAAGTGCATGAAGGAAATAGCGAGACCAGGTATGAAACTGACCCAAAAATAGTAAAATAGGGGGCAGGGTCGCATACCCAAATAGGCAGGGTCGGACCCCCTCATTAGGTAGTCAGACCCCTGAAATTTTGACCGAGGGTTGGACAATTTAAACCCGAGGGTCGACGGAATCTCCGACCCCCTCATCGACTTCCTCATTGCCGACAGAAACCATAAATAGGAAACTTTCTAAATTTAAAGGGGATTCTTTCCTAATATCAATGGGACTTATTTTGGGAGGTTCTCCTCTATAAATAGGACGTCCCTTAGACTCTTTCACTCATTTTGAAACCCTAATTGAAAGTGAGAGAAAGAAAAGAGAAGGAGAAGAGAAGGAAAGTTGGAGAAGAAGACTAAAGAGAAGAATTCAGAGAAACATCTGAATCTCAGCAAACCTAAGGTATGGGTATGTTTCCACTAATGATTTAAGACCTTAGAATAGTTCATGAAGAGGGTATGGTCTAGGAGAAACCCAAATCATCCATCCATGGAAGGATTTCAATGAAATCCATGGAGGAAATCATTGTAGGCAAAGTAAGGAAGAAACCTAGAGTTTTAAGCCATAGAACAAGCATATAATGGATTGTGGAAGTAAGTCATAGGATTCAAACATGGAAGAATGGACTGTAGGATGAAAAGGTCAACTCAAACCACGGGGGGTCGCATGTGGGGTCGATTGGGAATCGACCATACTAGACCACAGGATTGACCCCCAGCATTCGGGGAGTCCAGGGATGAGGTGGTTGCACCCAGGGTCGATGGAACATCCGACCCTGGCATCGACCCTACCCCTGGGGGTTGCAAAAAATTTCTACCCTACCTGCGACCCGTCCTGCGACCCTCGGTCAACAACAAGCCAAAAATTGTCGGAATGAATTCTAATTAAAATCTATCGACTTGTTAGGTTTTTCTATTGATATAAAAGTGATTCTTAAAGCTTCAAAGAGGATCTACACTCAAGCAAAGGTGAGGGAACAAGACCTAAACTAATTGGCTAATAATAAACTATTTTTATTTTCTTGAGTCCAATGCCATGACTGATTTTATGCGTGTATGCTTGTAATGTGCATTCAACATGTCATCCAATATTCCTGCTCTTAATGTTCATGCATATTTAATTCTATTTTATTTATAACATGATGATGATGATGATGCTAGGAATAGACAGTTGAATGTATGTGTGTGGTTAGTGTGCTTGATGCGAGTGGAGCATCAGGGGGGGACGTGACATTATGGTTCAGCCTGGTCACTAGACTCTAGCTCTATCACTACTCAAGTCTTGTCCACTGACATCGTCGTATCGCCATTACCTTAGCAGAACTATTACGTCGTAGGATTTCAGGGGAGGTGGTCTCGGACTGTGTAGTCTTCGACTCTACCGGGGGGCCTTAGCTCTATCTATATGGACGTATTGAGGGATGCTGGTGTGAGGCCTTGGGTACACTGTTTGACATTAGGATTGGTTAGTTGCGAGCCCAGTTTGCAAGCCCTCGCCAGCAGGGGCTTATGTGTTGGTATGGGTAGAGTATCAGGGGAAGTGTGATGTGGTGTGGTCCTAAGCACTTTAGCTCTATCTCTATTCCATAGTGGGTACATGTGGGACGACAATAAATATTAACCTTTGGGCGGCTTCACACACTCGTGTATAGAGGTGAGGCGACCACCGAACCTTTCTATAGCAAATTACAAACTTATATACCAGACCACAAATATGAATTAAATGCATGCATATGTTTGTTGCATTGTTTTGTTTGTTTACTGAGCCGTGATGTGTGCTCACCCTTTCGACGTTGAATATTTTTAGTTGATGATTCAAGTACCACTGTGGAAGATTATATGAATGCTTCTGTGTACGGACGCGTGGCTGCGATGGAGGCTAAAGATATAGTGGAGACGCATGACTTCTCATGCGAGTGCAACTCATGCGTTTTTTATTAGATTTTTATTTGAACTATTAAGAAAATGTAATTTGATATTTTATTTACTTATGTCTCGGTGATACAACATAATTTGATATTTTATTTATGATTATCACAGTTAGATTCCTCAGTTCATTTAATATTAAAACTTTCGCTATTGTGTATTTATTCTGATTATGGTTGTGGATGTGTATGGTTTAATTTAAAAGGACACAGCCTATTAGAGATCCTGGTTGAACCATTGGTTTATTAGCGGTTCATCACACCGTTCTGAATAGTATGGAATTGGGGTGTGAGAACTTGGTATCAGAGCTCTCAGGCCCTGTCTTTTAAACCAGTATACTACCACAAAAGTTTGTGAACTGAGTTAGGATAAAAATTTAAAAATTGTAATAATAACACACCATAAGCATCTGTGTTGTTTGAGACAAAAATTGAAAGAGAATAATGCATCTATTAAATGAGAAATAAAGTTATATACACTCGAAGGAAGAACAAACGTATATATACAAGTCTAAAGCAGAGTACAGTCCACAACCCAGACAATTACTCTGAAGTACAAAAAGAAAAAAATAAAAAGAAAGTACATCAGGAAGCTGGAGGTGATGGGGGAGGCGGTGCCTCGTGGTCTTTGTCATAATCCTCAACATAGACTCTAGTTAACCAATCTATCTGAGTCTGGGTCGTTTGAAGACTAGCTGTGAGATCAGCTATCCGCTGATCAGTCACGCTGTGAGCATCTAGAAGCTCTCCCACCCTTAGATCCGACATGCGTTGAGCATATAAAAGCTCTCTCATCCTTAGATCAGACATGCACTGAGCCTCTCTAATCTCATGTAGTATCCCATGATGTCATCAGAAGGTGGGTGCGAAGGACCAGCTGCATGTGAAGGACCAGCTGCATAAGAAGGACCAGCTCCCGTAGTATGTGTAGGTGATGGAGGAGGTATGGAATCTACATCCATGTACAAACGATCATCATCACCCCCATGAACCCCTGCTCCAGTGGCTGCTGCTACTGCCTCAACGTCAACCATCTCCACTCGAGTATGCGGACGCACCAGAGCGTTCCTCTCATCGTCGCTGACCTGAGCATCCCGCATGCCCATCTTACAGATGGCCTCATAATCCAGAGGTGATGAGAAGGATTTCTCCTGAATTCTCTCATCCACCAAGTCAACACCCAGGCGGGTAAGTAGTGTAGTGATCATGCATCCATAAGGCAGGTTGCCAACATGACCGGGCAATGTGGCACTGATCATCGTCCGCATAATGATATAAGGGAGGCAGACAGGCTTCCTAGTGCAGATACAGTTCAGCAAGTACTGGGTCAACTGGGAGATCCTCTCGTAGTGCCCATTCCGAGGTATCAGGTTGTGCTGAATGATCTTATAGTACACCCGAGGCTCTGGACGTAGGTAGATCGCTTATCTCCCAGCGATCCTCTCTGATGATCTGACGGTCAATCTCAGCCCTCATCTCCAAGGAAAAGAACTGGGGCTCTCCGGGAGCATAGAACACCAAGGGGCCGTCGTATGAAATGCCCAATAGATCCACTAGCTACCGATAATCAAAGGAAACCTCAACTCCCTTGACGGAGCTAGTGATCCTGAGCTCTCTACCCCTCTCAGTATCATTGCAATCCCCCCCCACTTGGAGATTACAATAAAACTGTCTCACCAAATATGGACAAGTACAGGCGTCGTAAGTGATCACAGGAAGCCAGCCCATGTCACCAAAAACCCTCTCCACATCAAACAAGGCCAGGCTAGCCAAGTCCACCCGACGACCTCCCTTTAGCTTCTTACAAGCGTAGCGGGCATACTGTGCCTCAGCCTCATTAGAACAGAAGCGGACTGGGTCATGAACCCTGGGTACTTTGGTATGAGCCATACTATATGCAAAAACAAAGAAAAACAGATACTGGCTTAGTAAAGATGGAAAACCCAAAAATTTCGACATTATAACAACATAAATTGGTCAAAAGCCTCACTTTTCACCCATATACGTGGGCAGGAGGACTTATAAAGATTCTAAATGATCCTGTAAGACTCATGCAGTTGGAAATTTTATCTAAGGAGATTGAATTTGAAGAAATTTCAAGAAATTCAAAAATCTCGACAAATTAGGGCAAAAATGGGAAATTTCAAGTTTCTCGATAACCAACTGATGAAACTCAAATATTTTTTAGGGCTTTCGTCCATTAAGTCACCAACAACAAAAGCCCCCAATAAAAATTGAATTTTTACGGTTGGAAAAAGTTTAATTTGAAGAAAATGATATAAACGAGCAAAAACCTAGTTAAGAAACCCTAAAAACATGAAACCATAGAGAACATACCTGTAGAAGAGGAGTGGACGTCGAAAAGAGAAGCAAAAATCACCAATGGGTTGGAGTTGTCACTATAGCAACTCAGTGGAACGAGCCGAGTCGGAAAGGAGGAGAAAGAATGAGAAATGGATTCAAAATCAGGATTAAAAACCTGATTTTTAGTCCTAGGGTCGGAGAATTCGACCAAAACATCCGACCCTCCCTCCGACCCCCTCATCGACCCTAGCCTCTCGGTGATCTGACAGAGAACCAGGGGTCGATCCCAGGGTCGGACATCCATCGACCCCCTCATCGTCCCTCGGCTCTCGGTAAGTATCAGTGATTCTCAGGGTCGCATATCCTAGGGTCAGACATCCATCGACCCCCACCATCGACCCTACGATGGAAAATACAGTATTTTTGACAGAATGATCTGAAAAAAATTTGAAAATATCATTGATTAGTGGATTTAAATATGAGAATGATGTATATAATGATTGTCTCACGTATTCTATGATTTTCAGGCATCACCACGACCAGAACAGATAATGGCTGGACGCAGAGTGACCAAACAAAGCCGTAACTCTATTCTACCACCACCACCTGTGGAGGAAGACAACCATATACACCCTAAAACACAGGATAATTTGAACACATCACCGTCCGTAGTTAATGGGCAGGCAAATCCTACAAATCTACCAGCGCCACCTACAGACCTGGCTACAGCCGTAATGAATTTGGCCCAACAGCTGCAGCAAATACAACAGGTACAAGCTACTATGCAAGCTGTCATAGGCATGGCTTTTTCAGCTACACAGATGACACCGATGCCAGCAGGACAGGCAAGCACAGTACCAGGGGGAAGTAACACAGTACCCCACGCACCTCAGACTCCCATCATGCAGGCTCAAGTACAAAACCCTGAAGTAGCTCCAGGTGGATATCAATATCAACCACCTATGTATGGGGCTTATGTTCCTCATCAACTAGACCACTCCAGACTAGTTGAGCGTTTTCTGAAGATGAAGCCCAAGGAGTATAGTGGTAAGCCAACTGATCTATTGTGGCCAGCACACTGGATCGATGAGATGGAGAGAAACTTCACGATGATGACAATGAATGAGGAAGAGAAAGTATTGTGTGCAACATTTATGCTGAAAGGCGATGCACACCACTGGTGGAAGTCCACACGGATGAATCTGATGAGAAAGCACACCCAATTGACTTGGGATATATATAAGGAGGCATTTTTTGAGAAGTATTTTCCTAGGAGTTGTAGAAATTCCATGGAGAAGGAGTTCTTGAGTTTATATCAGGGACAGATGACTGTCGATGCATATCAACAGCGTTATGAGGAGTTGTTCTTCTTTGCACCAGTCAGTATGCAAGTAGAAGATACAAAGACCCGAAGGTTCGTCATGGGACTTAGGGGAAGCATACGTGAACATGTTCTGGGACTTGAGAAGAAAATCTACAACGAAGCTGTACAAATTGCTCAAGTGATAGAGTCGAGCCAGAAAGAGAGCTACTTTGCTCAAAATAGAGGAATCAAAAGGCCAAATGGAAATTCTTACAATGGAGGGAACACCAAGGTATTCAAACCCTTCCATACTCAAGGTTTCAATGCTGTAGTCAAGACTACTTCAGCAGCTCAACAGCAACAAAAGCCAAATAATGAAGAGTTAAAATGCTATAACTACAATCAATTGGGACATATGGCAAGGGAGTGTCCTAAGCCCAAGAAGCAACTACAACAAGGCAGAGTTTACGCGGTTACATCTGAGGATGCTGCCGCATCTCCTGATGTGGTCACAGGTATGACCTGAATCTTATCATTTTGTGTTACACTATGTGAGCATGTAGACTAAATCAAAACAAATCACAAGTATCGTACCTATTAATGGCATTCCCGCTAGAGTACTCTTTGATTCAGGAGCTACTCATTCTTTTATATCTGTGTCATTTAGAAAGAAGCTAAATCTACCCCTCAAATCCTTAGACTACAAACTGCTTGTACGATCGCCTATGGGATTAGAAGTGGAACTAGAAAAAGGTTATGGACCATGTCCAGTTCTTATTGACGAAAAGACTTTGGATGCAACCCTGATTCAACTTGAGATGGCAGACTTTGATGTCATCTTGGGAATGGGCTGGTTAGCTCGGCATTCTGCAAACCTATTGTGTGCCGAATAGAACCTGACATTTAAAAACAAGGAAGGGGCAAAGTTCAGTTTTGCGGGAACCAAACTTCCCCATAAACGAAAGCTCATACTCTCTGCATTAAAGGCTAGGAAGTGCCTTGAGAAAGGAGCAGTTGGGTATCTAGTATCTGTGGTCGATCTTACCAAGGAAGCACCACGACTGGAAGATATTGAGGTCGTGTGTGACTTTCCAGATGTATTTCTTGAAGAATTACCAGGACTACCACCCGACCGCGCTATAGAGTTTGTTATAGATCTGATACCCGGAGCCGCACCAGTATCTAAAGCACCTTATCGAATGGCTCCTACTGAATTGAAGGAATTAAATGTACAACTACAAGAACTACTGGACAAGGGCTACATTCGACCTAGCATATCACCATGGGGAGCGCCAGTATTATTCGTAAAGAAGAAGAACGATAGTGTTAGATTGTGTATAGACTACCGAGAATTGAATAAACTGACAATCAAGAATTGGTACCCATTGCCTCGGATCGATGACCTGTTCGATCAGTTGCAAGGTGCCAAAGTGTTCTCCAAGATCGATCTTCGGTCAGGCTACCATCAGTTAAAGATTAAGGACGGTGATATTCCCAAGACAGCATTCAGGACTAGATATGGACATTATGAATTTTTGGTCATGTCTTTTGGATTGACGAACGAACCAGCAACTTTTATGGAACTTATGAATCGGGTATTCCATGATATGTTGGACACGTTGGTTATTGTATTCATCGATGATATATTGGTCTACTCCAAGGACATGAAAACTCATATTAAGAATCTAAACGCCGCTCTGCAGCGATTACGGAAGGAGAAGCTCTACGCCAAATTTAAAAAGTGTGAGTTTTGGCTAAAGGAAGTCGCTTTTCTAGGCCATGTTGTATCCGCTGAAGGAATTAAAGTGGATATTAGCATGATCGAAGCTATTGTGAAGTGGGAAGCACCGAAGAGCGTTGCAGAAATTGGAAGTTTCTTAGGTCTAGCTGGGTATTATCGATGATTTATGGAAGACTATTACCGAATTGTCGTACCTCTCACCAATTTGACTAAGAAGGGCAAAAAGTTTGTTTGGAATGATAAATGTGAGAAGAGTTTTCAAACATTGAAAGCTAGATTGATATCTGCTCCAATCTTGACCATTCTGATTCCAAGACAGCCATTTATTTTGTACACTGGTGTGTCAGGATTGGGATTAGGATGTGTACTTATGCAAGGAGAACAAATAATTGCTTATGCCTCAAGACAATTGAAGACACATGAGAAGAACTATCCCACTCATGATTTGGAATTAGCGGCAGTAGTACATGCTATCAAAATATGGAGACATTACTTGTACGGAGAGAAATTTCAGATTAAATCAGATCATAAGAGTCTTATTTACCTCTTTAATCAGAAGGAATTGAATATGAGACAAAGAAGATGGCTGGAACTATTGAAAGACTATGATTGTGATATCCAGTATCATCCGGGAAAAGCTAATGTGGTTGCTGACGTGCTGAGTAGAAAGGCAATGATAAAATCTCAAGGGGAGGTTAGCACCACTGCTGCACTGTGTACTATCAGAAAAGTAATCAATTACGGTAATGAGCAGTTTGTGATAAATGCACCAGGTGAATCAACCAACCAAGGGTTTATCCATCGGTTTGTAAATATGTTTGCCACATTGAAGATTGTACCCGATATACTTGATGAAGTGAAAACATCGATTAAATCAGACCCTTATCTAAGAACGGTACAAGAAGACATCGAAAAAGGTAGGACTATTCCTGAGTTTACCTAAGATGATGAAAAAGTACTGAAGTACAAAGGAAGAATATATGTACCTGAAACAGAAAGTTTGGACATTAGACATCGACTAATGAAGGAAGCCCATACCACCGCCTATTCGATACACCCTGGAAGTACAAAAATGTATCATGACATAAAGAGATTATATTGGTGGAGAGGAATGAAAGCAGATATAGCCAAGTTCGTGTCTCAATGCCTAAATTGTCAGAAGGTGAAAGCTGAACGACAAAGACCAGCAGGACTGTTACAGCCGTTATCGGAACCAGCATGGAAATGGGACTGCATCACTATGGACTTCGTCACAGGGTTACCATTGAATCCCCGAGTAGTTAACGCAGTTTGGGTGATTGTAAACCGACTGACTATAACGGCTCAATTTATAGCTATACGACCTCAGTATACACTGGAGAGGTTAGCTAAGTTGTATGTGGATAACATTGTCAGATTACACGGTGTACCTGAAAGCATTGTGTCCGACAGAGATCCACGATTTACTTCAATGTTTTGGGAAGGATTGCAGAAGGCTATGGGTATAACATTGAAGTTCAGTACTGCATTCCATCCTCAGACAGACGGACAATCAGAGCGCACCATTCAGATTCTAGAAGACATGCTCCGAGCTTGTGTAATTGATTTTAATGGATCATGCGATGAAAAATTACCACTGATTGAGTACGCATATAACAATAGCTATCAGGCTACTATACAGATGTCACCCTATGAAGCACTGTATGGTAGGAAGTGTCGAACTCCTTTAATTTGGAATGAAGTTGGAGAACGTAGTATTGTTGGACCAGAATTTGTTGAAGAGACTTGTCGAGTAGTCGACATTATCAAGGAAAGAGTAAGAACGGCTCAGAATCGTCAGAAGGAATATGCATATACTTGACGCCGAGACCTTGAATTTTTCGTAGGTGATAAGGTATTCCTCAAAGTGTCACCTATGTGAGGTTTGAAACGATTCGGACAGAAAGAGAAACTAAGTCCGAGATATGTCGGACCATATGAGATTCTAACTAAACGTGGAAAAGTGGCTTACCAGTTAGCACTGCCACCATCTATGTCAAATGTGCATGACATATTTCATATCTTCTTATTGAAGAAGTATGTCAGAGATCCAACGCATGTGTTGACAGTAGATCTACCTGATTTGACTGATGATTTGACATTTGAAGTAGCACCAACTGAGATCACCAGCCGAAAGGTGCGACGACTACGCAACTTTGAAATTTATTATGTTAAGGTCACCTGGAGAAGCAAAGATATAGAAGAAATCACATGGGAAGAAGAGAATGCTATGCGAAAGCAATACCCTCATCTATTCGACTCGGAAGGTATGTACAATTTCGAGGACGAAATTTTTATAAGCAGGGGGGAGTTGTAAGACCCGTATCGAACTAACCGGTCGTACCACCTTGTACCAGGTCTACCTATCATGGTCGAGCAAAATGGACCAAGTGCGTAAAGGAAATAGCGAGACTAGGTATCAAACTGACCCAAAAACAGTAAAATAGAAGGCAGGGTTGCATACCCAAATAGGCAGGGTTGGACCCCCCCATTAGGGAGTCAGACCCCTGAAATTTTGATCGAGGGTCAGACAATTTAGACCCGAGGGTCGACAGAATCTTCGACCCCCTCATCGACCCCCTCATTGCCGACGGAAACCGTAAATAGGAAACTTTCCAAATTTTAAGGGGATTCTTTCCTAATCTCAATGGGACTTATTTTGGGAGGTTCTCCTCTATAAATTGGACGTCCCTTAGCCTCTTTCACTCCTTTTGAAACCCTAATTGAAAGTGAGAGACAGAGAAGAGAAGGAGAAGAGAATGAAATTTGCATCATATCTTGATCATCCGACATCGGATTCAGATGATTCCAAGACCATTATTCTTCATTCATGATGTTCTACAAAGTGGACGTAAAAAATCCCGGGTAGAAGTCACCAGTGGCTCCCATGCAAGCTTGCATGCAAAATTATCGTCAGAACTTCAAAGCTGCATATCTTTTCCGTTCTACATCGGATTCAGGTGATTCCAGTTCCTATATTCCTCATTTTTAATGTTCTACAAAATGAACGTAAAAAATTTGAAATAGAGGCCATCGAAAAATTCCATGCGGGATGACAACGGAAATGTCCCATGAAATGATAAGGAGAGAAAACCCAGTTAATTCCAATTAATCCAGTCAACTCAGTTCAAGCCAGTTTTGGTCCAACCTAGCTCAACCCATATCAGTTTAACTCAGTCAACCTAAGTCAGTCTCAACCCGTTTCGAACCAGTTCATTCATGTGCATAGTATTTATATATATTATATATATTATATATATATATATATATATATATATATATATATATATATATATATATATATATATATATATATGTATGTATGTATGTTATTAAATATATGTGTATATATGTATATAATATATATTATTATATGTAAATGATAATCCAAAAGATTTTGAGAAGAAAAAGGAAAGAGGGGAGAGAGAAACGTGAAAGTGAAGGGGGATTTTGGTTTTGGAGATAATCCAAAAGATTTTTGAAAAAAATGGAAAGAGGGGAGAGAAAAAACGTGGAAGAGAAGGGGATTTAGGGTTTTGAGATAATCCAAAAAGATTTTGAGAAGAAAAAGGAAAGAGGGGAGAGAGAAAACGTGAAAGAGAAGGGGATTTAGGGTTTTGAGATAATCCAAAAGATTTTTGAAAAAAAATGGAAAGAGGGGAGAGAAAAAACGTGGAAGAGAAGGGGATTTAGGGTTTTGAGATAATCCAAAAAGATTTTGAGAAGAAAAAGGAAAGAGGGGAGAGAGAAAACGTGAAAGAGAAGGGGATTTAGGGTTTTGAGATAATCCAAAAGATCTTGAGAAGAAAAAAGGAAAGAGAGAGGAATAAAAAAAAAAAAAAAGAAAAGAAAAAAGGGGGAAAAAGATTCCCCTTCACGTTTTCTAGAAATAAAACGTGAAAGAGAGAGAGGAGAAAGAAAGAAAGAAAAAAAGGAAGGAAAGAAAAAGGAAAAAAATATATTTTTTAGAAAAAAGGATCTTCTAGAAAATGAGTGAAAAATTATAAATAGGCAAGAGGAGGATCCTTTTTTCCAGAGCAGAGAGAGGGAAATGTGGGTGAGAGAGAGAAACGTGAGTGAGAGAGAGAAAACAAGAAAGAAAGAGAGAGAAAAGAGAAAAGAAAGAAAAGAGAAGAAGAAAAGAGAGAAAGAGAAGAGAGAAAGAAGCAGAAGAGAGAAAAAGGAGGATTCACATTCAAAGGGGATTGATACAACCCCCAATCACCCTTCATCAATGGTTTCGCTCGATTTGAGCCCAAGGTTAGTACTCTAAACAAATTTAGAGGTCATTATAATGCCCGAATGCCAATTTTGCTTGAAAAAGGCTAATTTTCATGAAATCTCAATCATGAATGCTCTATTACATGCTTGTTAATGTTAGGATGCCTATGTCTAACATTTTTCATGAATGATAATTTGTCTAAGCTATTCAATGATGAATTTTTGATTGATATACAATGATGTTTGATGTTTTTTGTAAATTTCATAAAGTGATTTTCTGATCTGAAAATTCCAGATTTAGGGTTCAAACTTAGGACGTACATCATATGTACTTTTTCTAAGATTTTGAAGCCCAAAATTTTATGGGAGTCTCTCGGATATGATTGAAGACTACCCTAAAAATTTCGTTCCATTTGGAATTGGGGAAATATATCAAAAAATTTGTCTTTGACATTGCTATTTTTCTCGGATGTAATGCAATCCTCCATCGGAAAGTCTCTAGACAAAGGCCTTATGGCCATAATCAGAAAATCCACTTAACATGAAATTTTTAGACATGAAAGTCTTCTAAAAAATGGCACTGGTTTCAAATTTTTTCCATTTTTCGTTGAATTGATATCAATTTTTAAGTGCATAGTGCTTTGATTTCAGATCTGTCATGATGTGCTGATTTGCATGATTGAAAAGAGTCATTTTTCACAAAGAAAATATACTGTTTTAACTTGTTTTTCTTAATGAAATTTTAGATCAGACAGTTATCTACATAGATATATGTCTGTATTTAATTTTCATTAAGAATAGAATTTTATTTGGAATTTATGGTGCAACTGGTCAAAAATCTGGAACAGACCTGACCAGTGTATTTGCCTGTACTTGGGGAATATTTTCGACCTGCCTATGGTATCTTGTAGGATTAGCTTTCTTGAGACAAAATGTTGGCCTCTGAGTCTTCTTTCCAGGGATATCTTGTAAGAATTTTTTGAGTAAGTACAGTGCCTTATGTGCCCATTTTGGTCCAGCCTGACAAAGCTGTCATCTTGCTGCGTATTCCATCATGTTTTGATTGATTCTCATATGCTTTGGTTGTTTCTCACATTCCATATTTGATGTTATATTTGTTCACATGCTATGTTCGGATGCTCGTATGCATACACTACTATAATTGGAATAGTCACACTGCCATAATTGGAATGGTCACACTGCCATAATTGGAATGATCACACTGCCATAATTGGAATAATCACATTGCCATGATTGGAATGCTACACATGCTTATTGCCATATTTGTCTGCTACACTTGCTCACATGCTATATTGGATGATTACTGCCATGTTTGGATGCACACTTACCATGTTTGTATTGATTCACATGCTCACTTGCCATCTTTGATTGATTTGTTGCTAAATTTGAATATATTTCCAACATGCTATATTTGGATGCTTACACTGCTATATTTAAGCTCACATTGCTATGTTAGATTGTTTACATTGTACAACAACTAGGGCAAGATACACCCTAAAATGGAAATAATTGAACAATTAGGGTAAAAAAACCCTAAAAATGGAAAAATAGCAATTAGGGTAGAAAACCCTAAAAAATGAAAATCACAATGAAAAGGGATAGGAAACCCTAAAAACCTAAAAATGGAAACAATAAAAATAGTAGGAATTTAGGTCTCATCCCTAGATCCTATTCACAAAAATGGAAAGAATTTGGTACACATCCCAAATAAAAATAGTAGGAATTTAGGTCTCATCCCTAGATCCTATTCACAAAAATGGAAAGAATTTGGTACACATCCCAAATAAAAATAGTAGGAATTTAGGTCTCATCCCTAGATCCTATTCACAAAAATGGAAAGAATTTGGTACACATCCCAAATAAAAATGGTAGGAATTTAGGTCTCATCCCTAGATCCTATTGACAAAATTAGAAATAATTTGGTACACATCCTAATTAAAAATGGTAGGAATTTAGGTCTCATCCCTAGATCCTATTGACAAAAATTGGAAGGATTTGGTACACATTCCAAATCCGACTCTCACAAATTTTCGAACTACGTCGTACCTGATTTCTAGGGAAAACCCTAGAATACGTAGGCAATTTGGGAATCCCAAATACGGTACAAAGCCACCCATCAACCATACATCCAGCATAAACTTCAACTTGAACAACAAAGAATCTAATTGAACCAAATGCATAAATCACTTCCATAATCTTTAATCACACAACCCATTTTCGAACTACGTTTTTGGACTTGATTTCCAGGATTGGAATACGTAGGCAGTTTGAGATGTCTTACACATCTCAGATTCAGTCCAAGACCGAACCATCTTTGGTCCGGTTCACTGTATAATATTGTACATTACATTTGCTTGTTTATTTACTTTAAAACATGCTTGGCTGAACCCTAAGTTAGAATAATTTAGCAACTTGGTTTAGGACATCCCCCATTGAACCCTAGTCATCCAGTTGACCAAGCACAGTCAAAATTAGAATATAAGGAAAGTTTAGGAGGCCGATATTGATCGGGCGGTTTGGGTGCCTAACACCTTCCCATAACCGTACCCTGAATACTTACCCGATCTCTTGCAGACCAAAGAACCGATACGTTGGGTCACGAGTCAATAGAAGTCTTACCTTAGGGTGAGGCTACATTTTTAGAGGTCCTAGACCTTAATCTAGGTGGCGACTCCAACAGAACAAATCGATCTTCATCGATACAGGATACACATTTTCCATCCCGAGGAGGATCACGTCGATTTTCCATTGTCCTCACAAAAGGAAAGAAAGAAAAGAGAGGATCCGAGAGAATAAAAGAAAGAGAGAGAAGAAGAAAAGAAAAGGAAAGAAAGAAAAGAGAGAGTCCGAGAGAATAAGAGAAAGAGAGAGAAGAAGAGAAGAAAAGGAAAGAAAGAAAAGAGAGAATCCGAGACAATAAGAGAAAAAGAGAGAAGAAGAAAAGAAAAGGAAAGAAAGAAAAAGAGAAGGACGTGAGATTGAGAGAAATCGAAAGAATAAGAGAAAGAGAGAAGAAGAGAAGAAAAGGAAAGAAAGAAAAAGAGAAGGACGTGGGATTAAGAGAGACCGAGAGAATAAGAGAAAGAAAGAGAAGAGAAAAGAGAAGGAAAGAAAGAAAAGAGAGAGGACATGAGAAAGGTAGAATCCGAGAGAGATTGAGGAGAAGAAAAAAAAAAGAGAGAAAAAGAGACGTGAGAAAGGGAGAATCCAAGAGAGCTTGAGGAGAAGAAAAGGAAAGAAAGAAAATAGATAAGAAAGGGAGAATCCGAGAGATATTGAGGAGAAGAAAAAAAGAAGAAAAAATAGAGAAGAAAGGGAGAATCCGAGAGAGAGATTGAGGAGAAAAAAAAGAGAGAGAAAAAGAAACGTAAAAAAAGGAGAGAGAGATTGATATTGAGGGAGAAGAAGGGACGTGAGAGAGGGAGAGGTTTTTTGGGGTTGAAGATTGAGATTGAGGGACAAGCAAAGAAGAAGAGGAGATCGAACTGAAGAAGAGGAGAAGAAGCCAAAGAAGAAGAAAGGAGAAGCAACTCAGGTAAGCCGCTCCCTCTTCTTTGTTACTTTTAACTGCCTTGCTGAACCTGATATCCCCATTATTTGCCTACTCATAGAACCAGATCTACTAACCTGCGCAACACATCTCTCACATCTAAACCAATCCCCACCTCATGGCCAACATCTGCCCTCATTATTGGCTGCCTCGTTGTAACCTGTCATCCACCCTCAAACCCTTATCTTTCGCTCTTTCATCACCACCTCATATCCACTACAGATTCCCAGCAATACCTCTTGACATGCAAACTGGCTGAGCATCATTGCACCAAACCATCTTATTTCTATGCATGACCGACCACCCATCATCACAAGCTCTTTCTTACCTATTTGTTCCATCTGTTCCTATCACTATTTAATACTCTTTATGACCAGAAAACACCTGTCCAGACATACCCAGTCCCATGCTCACCATCCACCATCTTCATGTGACACCTTGCTGGTCACACCTCTCCACCGATCCTAATTTGCCATCCCACTTCAAACCCCCACCAATTTGATCACTCCACCTGTTCCAAACCCAAAATTCCACTTCAGCCATCATCTCCCTCATCCCAAATTTTGGCACTAGTCTTGCATTCTTATGATTTTGGAGTGATATGATATGAATTTTATAGTACACTGTGGTCAATTTTTATTCAAATTCAAAGCATACTGCAATGCATGTCTGAGATTGGTGTTTCGCATTAGGAAGATGTTTCTATTTGCACAAGGTTCCTTAATGAAAAAGTTAAATTTATTAGTTATCTAAATGTCCGTGTATTCAGATTTTATTTTCATCAGATATGCAATTTTATATTGATTTTATAGTAAAATTTGCCAGAATCTGGAACAAACCTAGCCAGTGTATTTGCAAGTACTTGCAGAATGATTTTGACCTGCCCATGGTCTCTTTTAGGATTAGTTTCCTTGAGGCAAAATTTTGGCCTCTGAGTCCTCTTTCTGAGGATATGTTTTAAGAAAGTTTTGAGTAAATACAGTGCCCATATGCCCCAGTTCGGGTTTGACATTTATAAAATTGTCATCTTGCTGCGTGTTCCACACTAGTGCTTCTGTAAATGGATTTCAGAGACATCTTCTGATCTCAATCTCTTCATGAATAAGTTAGACTTAGAAGTATAGGAGACACCCGATCTGATGGAATATTTTTTTGATATCCAGGGAATATAATATAATTATATCCCCATGACTGGTCTGAATCTGGAACCAGTTTGGTCAAATTTTCAGAGGCTGATTTTGATTGTTAGGAAGGCCTTTTTAGATCTCGACTTCTTCAGAGAAGTTGTAGATTTTTGAAAGACCTTTTGTAAGACCCGTATCAAACTAACCGGTCTTACCACCTTGTACCAGGTCTACCTATCATGGTCGAGCCAAGTGGACTAAGTGCGTGAAGAAACCACAAAACCAAGTATAAAGTCTAACTCAAAACAGTCAAATATGATGGTAGGGTTGCATGCCTAAACAGGTGTGACCGACCCCACCTCAAAAGAGTCCAACCCATGACTTTTTAGTCGTGGGGTCACATGACTAAAAAAACGTAGGGTCGACGGATTCTGCGACCCTACATCCGACCCTACGAAAATGGCCAGAAACTGAAAATTAGGAAACCTTCCTAATTCGAAGGGGGGCTTTCCTAAACTCATTGGGGCATATTATGGAGGGTTGTCCTCTATCAATAGGACGTCCCTTAGCCTCTTTCACTCCTTTAGAATCCTAATTGAAAGTGAAAGAAAGAGAAGAGAAGGAAGAGAAATTGAAGAAGAAGTTCAGAGAAACCTCTGAATCTTAGTAAACCCAAGGTATGAACCTAAACCCAAGGTATGAATCTTAGTAAACCCAAGGTATGAATCTTAGTTCAGAGAAACCTCTGAATCTTTTGAATTGGGAGCCTAGAATAGTTTATGAAGAACGTAGGATTAGGAGAAACCCAAATCATCCATCCATAGACAAATTTCAAGAGAATCCATGGAGGAAATCATTGTGGACAATGGATAGTGTATAAAAATTGTAGTTTGAGCCATAGAACGATCATAGGAAGGACCATGATGGTAAGCCAAAGGATTTAAACATGAAGGAATGGACTTTAGAGTGAAAGGTCGACACAGAACATGTGTGGTCGCACGTAGGGTCGAATGATATCTGACCCTACGAGACCATATGATCGATCACATGCAATCAGGAAGTCCCAGGGAGGGTGTGGTCTCACGTAGTGTAAGACCCGCACGCCACGAACCTGGTCTAACCTTACATTTTGTGTCGTGACCCGTCTACATTTCATGGTCGAGCCAAGTGGACCAAGTGTGTGAAGAAACCCAAGACCCAATATGAAAATTTACTCAAAAATAGTCAAAATGAGGGTAGGGTCGCAGGTTCTAACAGGAACGTCCGACCCTCCCATCGACCCTCCCATCGACCAGTGACCAGGGGTCGCAGAGGGTCTATGAATTTTCCAACCCTCCCATCGACCCTTCCATCGACCCTCGGTATTAGGGAAAAATAGCACAAACCAAAAATTAGGAAACTTTCCTAATTTTGATTGGAACCTTTCCTAAACTCAATGGGACTTATTTTGGGAGGTTTTACTCTATAAATAGGACGTCCTTAACCCTCTTTCACTCCTTTTACAACCCTAATTGAATTGAGAGAAAGAGAAAAGAAGGAAGAGAAGAAGAAGAGAAGCAAGGAAGAGAAGAAAGCAAAAAGAAGAAGAATTACAGAGAAGGAGTATTCTTCTCAGGTATGGATACTAGTTCCATGAGTTTCTACAGGCCTTAGGTTAGATAATGATGAGAGTGTGATCTCGGAGAAACCCAAACCATCAACCCATGGTTAGGTTTTCATGGAAAACCATGGGAGAATACATGAAAGCTATATAGGTGGATGATTCATGGTTCTAGACCATGGAATGTATGTTGAGTAGACTGTAGGAGCAAGTCATAGGACCCCAAACACGAAGAATGGACTAAAAGGAGGAAAATTGACCAAAACCCACAGGGGGTCGCACAGAGGGTCAATGACCATCCGACCCTATGTGACCTGAGTATCGACCCTCAGGGTTTTGAAAGTCTAGATTTGGGGAGGGTCGCACCCAGGGTCGATCATGACTCCGACCCTACCTCCGACCCTCAGTTAATAGTATTGTTTTTAAATTCAATCGACTTTGTTAGGTCTTCTAGCAATATAATATTGATCTAAAAGTGATTCTTAAGGCTTGAAAGAAGATCTACAAACAAGCTAAGGTGAGGGAACAAGACCTAAACTAATTGGTTAATAACAAAAAAAATTTATTCCTTGAGTCCAATACCATGATTGTGATATGTGTGTGTGCTTGTAATGTGCATTCAACATTTCATCCAATATTTCTATTATTACTGTTCATGCATATTTAAATTTATTGATTATAACATGATGATGTTGATGATGGTAGTAATAGGCATGTGAATGTTTGTGTTTGGCTGGTGTACATGGTAAGGGTAGGGATGGTATCAACCGGTACTTTGATGCCGTTCTCATCGGGGTATATTGTGCCATGGTCTATTCAAGTCATGTCCACTAAGAAAGTGTTAGTATGCTTGATGCGAGTGGCTGGGGTGAGGCCTTGGATACATTGTTTGACATTAGGGTTGGTTAGTTGCGAGCCCAGTTTGCAAGCACTCGCCAACAGGGGCTTACGTGTTGGTATGGGCAACTGGTACAGCCATACCATTTTCATGGGATGTATATTGTCCATGTTGGGTGCATATGGGGCGACAGTGCCGTTTTCATTGGGCGTTTCCACACTTTCGTGTATAGAGGTGCAGCGGCCACCTATCCTTTCTATAGCACATTGCAAACTTTAAACCAGACCAAAGATAAGAATTGATTGCATGCATATGTATTGTTACATTGTTTTGTTTGCTCACTGAGCCGTGATGTGTGCTCACCCTTTCGAATTCGAATACTTTTAGTTGATGATGCAGGTACCACCGTTGAAGATTATATGAACGCTCCTGTGTACGGGCATGTGGCGACAATGGAAGCTGAAGACTTAGTGGATATGCATGACTCCTCATGCGAGTGCAACTCATGCGTATTCGATTAGATTTTGTTTAATTTTATTAAAGACATGTAATTGATATTTATTTAATTATGTCTCAGTTGATTTAGCAATAAATTGATATTTATTTATGGTTATCATAGTTAGATTCTTAGTTCATTTACTATAAGATTTCCGTTATTTACCTTATTACCTCTGATTAATGTGGAATGTGTTTTGGTTTATCATATGTGGGATAGCCTATTCGAGATCCTGGTTGAACCGTTGGTATATTGACGGTTCATCACACCGTTCCGAATGGTGTGGATTTGGGGTGTGACACGTAGGGTCGAATCATGTCCGACCCCACCTACGGCCCTATACCCTAGGGTCGCAAAAATTGCTACCCTAGGTGCTACCCTACCCTGCAACCCTACCCCTATAGTCGCAGAAACTACTACCCTAGGTGCTACCCCACCTGTGACCCTACAGTTTTAGTTAGTTTAAACATATTGAAATTAATTCTAATTAAAATCTATCGACTTGTTAGGTCTTTCCAGTGGTTTAAAAGTGAATTATAAAGCTTGAACGAGGATCTACTAGCAATCAAAGGTGAGGGAACAAGACCTAAACTAATTGACTAATAATAAACTATTTTTGTTTATTGAGTCCAATACCATGAATGATTCTATGCTTGTATGATTGTAATGTGCATATCACATGTCATCCACTATCCCTGTTATTTCTGTTCATGCATATTTAATTCCGTTTATTATTACATGATGATAATGATGATGCTAGGAATAGGCATGTGAATGTATGTGTGTCGTTAGTGTACTTGATGCGAGTGGAGGATCAGGGGGAGGACGTGACACTGTGGTTTATCCTAGTCATCAGACTCTAGCTCTATCTCTACTCAAGTCTTGTCCACTAACATCGTCGTACCGCCATTACCTTAGCAGAACTATTACGTCGTAGGGCATCAGGGGAGGTGGTCTCGGACCTTGTAGTCTTTGACTCTATCGGGGGGCCTTAGCTCTGTCTCTATGGACGTATTGAGGGATGTTGGGGTGAGGCCTTGGATACAATGTTTGACATTAGGATTGGTTAGTTGCGAGCCCAGTTTCCAAGCCCTCGCCAGCAGGGGCTTACGTGTTGGTATGGGTAGGGCATCAGGGGAAGTGTGATGCAGTGCGGTCCTAAGCCCTTTAGCTCTATCCCTATTCCATGGTGGGTGCTTGTGGGACGGCAATGGTGTTTGATCCATTGGGCGGCTTCACACACTCGTGTATAGAGGTGCGGTGGCCGCCTATCCTTTCTATTGCACATTGCAAACTTATGAACCAGACCAAAGATATGAATTGAATGCATGCATATGTTTGTTGCAGTGTATTGTTTGCTCACTGAGCCATAATGTGTGCTCACCCTTTCAACGTTGAATATTTTTAGTTGATGATGCAGGTACTACAGTGGAAGATTATATGAATGCTTTAACGTACGGGCATGCGGCGGCGATGGATGCAGAAGTTATGATGGAGACGCATGATTCATCATGCGAGTGCAACTCATGCGTTTTCGATTAGATTTTGTTTATGTTATACAGACGATGTAATTGATTAAATTATTTTTAATTTATGTCTTAGTTCTTTTGAAGATAATTGGATAATTTACTTATGATATCATCTTTAGACTCTCAGTTCATTTAATATTAAAGACTTCCGCTATCGTGTATTTATTCTGATTTTTATTGTGGATGCATATGATTTAAGCAAACAGACACAGCCTATTCGAGATCTTGGTTGAACCATTGGTTTATTGGCGGTTCATCACACCATTCAGAATAGTGTGGAATTGGGGTGCTGGAGCAGACCAGTACCAGCATACGCTCCAGTCAACCAGGCTACCTGAGTCTGGGTCGTCTGGAGACTGGCTGTCAACTCAACCATCCGCTGATCAGACTCACGTTGAGCATCTAGAAGCTCGCCTACTCTCCCATCAATGGCGTGCTGAGCATCTGGAAGCTCTCCTACTCTCAATTCAGTCACGTGTTGAGCCTCTCTAATCTCATGCAGTAGACCCTTCATATCATCAGATGGCGGGTGTGAAGGACCAGTAGTGTGTAAAGGAGCCTGAGATGGACCAGCTCCAGTAGAATGTAGTGCTGATGGAGGAGGTTTGACGCCTACATCCATGAACATACGACCATCATCCTCAGCATCACCCCCATGGACCCCTACTGCTGCTGCCTCAGCGTCTGCTATCTCTACCCAGGTAAGAGGATGTACCAGAGCGTTCCTCTCATCATCACAGACTTGTGCATCCCACATACCCATCTTGCAGCCTCCCAGTCAAGGTCAGAAGAGAAGGTATCCTCATGAATCCTCTCATCCAATAAATCAACGTGTAGTCGTGTGAGCAAAGTAGTGATCAAACATCCGTAGGGCAGGTTGCCTAGCTGACCAGATAGCATAGCACAGATCATAGTCCTGATGATGATATAAGGAAGGCAGACAGGCGGCCTAGTGCAAATGCAGTACAGAACATACTGGGTCAATTGAGAAATCCTATCATAGTGGCCACTCTGGGGAATCAGGTTGTGCTGGATGATCTTGCAGTACACCTGAGGCTCTGGCCATAGGTTGATTGCCTTCATCTCCCAGCCATCACCTCTAAGAAGCTGACTATCAATCTCAGCACGCATCGCCAAGGATAGGAATTGGGGTTCCGTAGGAGCACAGTACACCAAAGGGCCGTCATTTGATATGCCCAAGAGATCATCCAACTGTTGGTAGTTAAATGAAACTTTCACCCCTTTCACATAGCTGGTGATCCTGAGCTCCTTAGCCCTCACTGTATCATTGCGATCCCCCACTACCTGGAGGTTGCAATAGAACTGTTTCACCAAAGCAGGACAAGTGCAAGCCTCATAGGTGGTCATCGGAAGCCAGCCCATGTCACCAAAGGCACCCTCTACGTTAAACAAGGCTAGACTAGCTAAGTTTACACAGCGACCCCCTTCTACTTTCTTACGCTCATAGCGAGCATACCGAGCTTCTGCCTCATTGGAGAGAAAACGAACGGGCTCATGAGCCCTAGGAACCTTGGTACGAGCCCTACTATCTGCAAAGACACAAAAAAATAAACAAGATATTAGATATGGTGAAAATTTTAAAATTTTAGCATTATAACGGCATGATTTGGCCAAAAGCCTCACTTTTCACCCAAACAGCTCGGCAGGAGGACTTACATATGTTCCAAACCATCTTGCAAAGCTCATACAGTTGGAAATTTAATTCGAATTTGAAGAAATTTCAATAAATTGGAAAATTTTCAAAAATAAGGTAAAAAATGGAAAATTTCAAGTTTCTCAATAACCAACCGATGAAACTCAAATATTTTTTAGGAATTTCGTCCATTGGGTGACCAATATCAAAAGCCCCCAATAAAAATTAAATTTTTACGATTAGAAAAATTTTAATTTGAAGAAAACGATGTAAATGGATGAAAACCTAGTTTTGAAAACTTAAAAATAAGAAACAGTAGAGATCATACCTGAAGGGAAGGAGCGGAAGTCGCGAACGGATGAAATGATCACCAAACACTAGGGGTTGATACTGTAGCAACTCAGGGGAAGTGAGTTGAGTTGGAAGGAAAAGAGAAAGAGTAGGAAATGAATCCAAAATCAACTTTAAAAACCTAATTTTGGATCGTAGGGTCGCAAAATTTGACAAAATGTGCGACCCTACGACCGACCCTACCATCGACCCTAGGCTCTCGGTGATCTGACAAACATCGTGTGGTCAGAGCTAGGGTCGGACATATACCAACCCTAGGCTCTCGGTGAGCTGATAGTGTTCTTAGGGTCGCATACCCTAGGGTCGAATACAGTGCGACCCTACCATCGACCCTATGATGGAAAATTCAGTATTTTCACTAAATAACTTGAAAAATTGGAAATTTATATTGATTAGTTGGATTTTGACTTGGGAACAACTTATAATGATTGCCTCACATGTTCTATGATTGTTTTTCAAACACTACCACCACCAGAACAGGAAATGGCTGGGGAAGAGTGACCAGACGAGGCCGTAACCCAATTCCACCACCACCACCTGTGGGGGAGGACAGCCATGAAGTTCCTGAAGTACAAGAGAATCGGAATGCAGCACCGCCAGTAGCTAATGGCCAGGAAAATCCTACAAACTCACCAGCCCCACCTACAGATTTGGCTATAGCCATAATGAACCTGGCACAACAGCTGCAGTAAATACAACAGGTGCAAGCCAATATGCAAGCTACTATAGGAATGGCTTTTCTAGCTGCACATACAACACCTATGCCAGTCGGATAAGCTAGCACAGCACCAGGGGGAAGCAACATGGGACCCCACGCACCTCAAACGCTAGTTATGCAGGCTCTAGTACAGAATCCTGAGGTAGCTCAAGGCAGTTACCAGTACCAACCACCTATGTATGGGGCCTATGCTCAGTATCAATTGGACCACTCTCGACTAATCGAGCGTTTTCTGAAGATGAAGCCTAAACAATATAATGGTAAACCAGCAGATCCTTTGTGGCCAGCCCATTGGATTGATGAAATGGAAAGGAATTTCATGATGATGATGATAAATGAGGAAGAGAAAGTATTGTGTGCTACATTCATGCTGAAAGGCGATGCACACCACTGGTGGAAGTCTATTCGGACTTATCTATTAACCAAACACGCCCAATTGACCTGGGCTATCTATAAAAAGCCATTCTTTGAGAAGCATTTCCCCAGAAGTTTCAGAGATGCTATGGAGAGAAAGTTCCTGAGTTTATATCAGGGACAGATGACTGTGGATGCATACCAACAACGTTATGAAGAGCTGTTCTTCTTTGCACCCGCTAACATGCAAGAGGAAAATACTAAGACCCGAAGGTTCGTCATGGGACTCAGGGGAAGCATCCATGAGCATGTTTTGGGACTGGAGAAGAAAGTCTACAACGAAGCAGTACAGATTGCTCGAGTCATAGAGTCGAGCCAGAAAGAGAGCTATTTTGCTCAAAATAGGGGTATAAAAAGGCCAAACGGAAATTCATACAACGGAGGGAATACAAGGACCTTCAAACCCTTCCGTACTCAAGGCTTTAATGCTGCAGCCAAGGCTACTCCAGCAACTCAACCGCAACAAAAGCAAAATAATGAAGGAGTAAAACGCTTTAACTGCAATCAAATAGAACATTATTCAAGGGAGTGTCCTAAGCCTAGAAAGCAACTACAGCAAGGAAAGGTTTATGCTGTTACATCTGAGGATGCGGCCGCATTACCTGATGTGGTCACAGGTATGACCTAAACCTTTCATTTTGTATTATATTGTGTGAGCATATAGACTAAATTAAAACAAATCACAGGTATCGTACCTATTAATGGCATACCTACTAGAGTACTCTTTGATTCTGGAGCTACTCATTCTTTTATATCTGTGACATTTGGAAAGAAGTTAAATCTATCACTCAGATCTTTAGGCTATAAATTACTTGTGCGATCACCTATGGGATTAGAAGTGAAACTAGAAAAAGGTTATGGACCATGTCCAGTTCTTATCGGCGAGAATATTTTGGATGCAACCCTAATTCAACTCGAGATGGAAGACTTTGACGTTATCTTGGGAATGGATTGGTTAGCTCGGCATTCTGCAAACCTATTGTGTGCAGAAAAGAAGCTGACATTTAAAGACAAGGAAGGAGCAGAGTTTAGTTTTACGGGAACCAAACTTTCCCATAAACAGAAACTCATCCTCTCTGCATTAAAGGCTTGAAAATGCCTCAAGAAAGGAGGAGTTGGGTATATACTATCAGTGGTCGACCTCACCAAGGAAGCACCATGAATGGAGGATATTGATGTTGTGCGTGACTTTCCAGATGTATTTCTTGAAGAACTACCAGGACTACCACCCGACCAAGCGACAGAGTTCATTATAGATCTGATACCTGGAGCCGCACCAGTGTCTAAAGCACCCTATCGAATGGCTCCTACTGAACTGAAGGAATTGAAGGTACAGTTACAGGAATTATTGAACAAAGGTTATATCAGACCTAGCATATCACCATGGGGAGCGCCAGTATTGTTTGTAAAGAAGAAGGACGATAGTGTTCGACTATGTATAGACTACCGAGAATTGAATAAGCTGACAATCAAGAATTGGTACCCATTACCTCAGATCGATGACTTATTTGATCAGTTGCAAGGTGCCAAGGTATTCTCCAAGATCGATCTTCGGTCAAGATACCATCAGTTGAAGATTAAGGACGGTGATATTCCAAAGACAGCATTTAGAACAAGATACGGACATTATGAATTTTTAATCATGTCTTTTGGATTGACTAACACACCCACAACTTTTATGGAACTCATGAATCGGGTATTCCATGATATGTTGGATACGTCGATCATTTTGTTTATTGATGATATATTGGTCTACTCCAAGGATAAGGAAACTCATGCATGAATCTAAGAGCCGCTCTGCATCGACTAGGGAAATAGAAGCTTTACGCCAAATTTACAAAGTGTGAGTTTTGGCTAAATGAGGTCACTTTCTTAGGCCATGTTATATCCGCTGAAGGAATTAAAGTGGATCCTACCAAGATTGAAGCCATTGTGAAGTGGGAAGCACCTAAGAGTGTTGCAAAAATTAAAAGTTTCCTAGGTCTAGCTGCATATTATCGACAATTCGTGGAAGAGTATTCCAGAATTGTCGTACCTCTCACTAGTTTGACTAAGAAAGGAGAAAAGTTTGTTTGGACCGACAAATGTGAGAATAGTTTCCAAACATTGAAGGCTAGATTGATATCTGCTCCCATCTTGACTATTCCTATTCCAAGACAACCATTTACCTTGTACACTGATGCGTCGGGATTGGGTTTAGGATATGTACTTATGCAAGGAGAACAAGTAGTGGCGAATGCTTCAAGACAACTTAAAATACATGAGAAGAATTATCCTACTCATGACTTGGAATTAGCAGCGGTAGTACATGCTGTCAAGATATGGAGACATTATTTGTATGGAGAGAAATTTCAGATTAAATCAGATCGTAAGAGTCTCACTTATCTTTTTAATCAGAAGGAGTTGAATATGAGACAAAGAAGATGGCTGGAATTATTGAAGGATTATGATTGTGACATCCAGTATCATCTAGGAAAGGCTAATGTAGTTGCTGATGCGCTAAGCAGAAAAGCAATGATAAAATCTCAAGGAGAGGTTAGCACGACTGCAGCAATGCGTGTTACAGGAAAAGTATTCAATTATGATAATGAGTAGTTCGTGATAGATGCACCAGGTGGATCAACCAATCAAGGGTTTATTCATCGGTTTTCGAATATGTTTGCAACATTGAAGATTGTACCTGATATAATTGATGAAGTGAAAGCCGCTATTAAATCAAACCCTTATCTGAGAACGGTACAAGAAGACATCGAAAAAGGTAGGACTATTCCTGAGTTCACCTTGGACGATAAAAAGGTACTGAAGTACAAAGGAAGAGTATGTGTTCCTGAAACGAAAAACTTGGACATTAGACACAGACTAATGAAGGAAGCTCACACCACCGCTTATTCGGAACATCCTGGAAGTACAAAGATGTATCATGATTTGAAGAAATTATATTGGTGGAGAGGAATGAAAGCAGATGTAGCTAAATTCGTGTCTCAATGCCTAAATTGTCACAGGGTAAAGGCTGAACGGCAAAGACCTGCAGGATTGTTGCAGCCACTGCCAGAACTAGCGTGGAAATGGGACAGCATCACTATGGACTTCGTCACCGGGTTACCATTGACTCCTCGAGTAGTTGATGCGGTCTGGGTGATTGTAGATCGTCTGACTAAGACAGCTCACTTTATAGCTATACGACCACAATATACCTTGGAGAGGTTAGCCAAGCTATATGTGGATAACATTGTTAGATTACATGGTGTACCTGAAAGCATTGTGTCTGATAGACCCCCACGCTTTACTTCAAAGTTTTGGAAAGGATTTCAAAAGGCTATGGGTACAACGTTGAAGTTTAGTACTGCATTTCATCGTCAGACAGACAGACAGTCGGAGCGTACCATTCAGATTTTAGAAGACATGCTTCGAGCCTGTGTTAATGATTTCAAGGGATCATGGGATGAGAAACTACCATTGATCGAGTTCTCCTATAACAACAGCTATCAGGCTACTATACAAATGTCACCTTCTGAGGCACTGTATGGTAGGAAGTGTCTTACTCCTCTATTTTGGAATGAAGTTAGAGAACGGAGAATCGTTGGATCAGAATTTATTGAAGAGACTTGTCGAGTAGTCGACATTATCAAGGAAAGAGTTAGAATAGCTCAGAATCCTCAGAAATAGTATGCAGATACTCGACGTCGAGACCTTGAATTTGTCGTAGGTGATAAGGTATTCTTGAAAGTATCACCTATGCGAGGTTTAAAACGATTCAGACAGATAGGGAAGCTAAGTCTGAGATATGTCGGGCCATATGAGATTCTAGCTAAACGTGGAAAAGTGGCTTATCAGTTAGCACTACCACCATCTATGTCAAGTGTGCATGATGTACTTCATATCTCATTATTGAAGAAGTATGTCAGAGATCCAACACACATTTTGACAGTGGATCCACCAGATCTAACTGATGATTTGACATTTAAAGTAGCACCAACTGAAATCACTAGCCGAAAGGTTCGACGTTTATAAAATCGTGACATCTATTATGTTAAAGTCACCAAGAGGAGCCGAGATATAGAAGAAATCACATGGGATGAAGAGAATGCTATGCGAAAGCAATATCCTCACCTTTTCGACTCGGAAGGTATGTACAAATTTTGAAGACAAAATTTCTAATAAAAGGAAGGGAGTTGTAAGACCCGTATCGAACTAACCGGTCTTAACACCTTGCACCAGGTCTACCTATCATGGTCGAGCCAAGTGGACCAAGTGCGTGAAGAAACCACAAGACCAGGTATGAATTCTAACTCAAAACAATCAAATATGAGGGTAGGGTCGCATGCCTAAACAGGTGTGACTGACCCCACCTCAAAAGAGTCCAACCCTTGACTTTTTAGTCGTGGGGTCGCATGACTAAAAAAATGTAGGGTCGACGAATTCTGCGACCCTACATCCGACCCTATGAAAACAGCCAGAAATCAAAAATTAGGAAACCTTCCTAATCCGAAGGGGGGGCTTTCCTAAACTCTTTGGGGCATATTATGGAGGGTTTTTCTCTATAAATAGGACGTCCCTTAGCCTCTTTCACTCCTTTAGAATCCTAATTGAAAGTGAGAGAAAGAGAAGAAAAAGAAGAAAAGGAAAATTGAAGAAGAAGACTAAACGAAGAAGAAGTTCAGAGAAACCTCTAAATCTCAGCAAACCCAAGGTATAAACCTAAATCCCTACATGAATTGGGAGCCTAGAATTGTTTATGAAGAACATAGGATTAGGAGAAACCCAAATCATCCATCCATAGACAAATTCCAAGAGAATCCATGGAGGAAATCATTATGGATAATGGATAGTGTATAAAAATTATAGTTTGAGTCATAGAACGATCATAGGAAGGACCATGATGGTAAGCCAAAGGATTTAAACATGAAGGAATGAACTTTAGAGTGAATGGTCGACATAGAATACGTGTGGTCGCACGTAGGGTCGAATGATATCCGACCCTACGAGACCATATGATCGACCACATGCCCTCAAGAAGTCCCAAAGAGGGTGTGGTCGCACGTAGGGTCGAATCATGTCCGACCCCACCTGCGACCCTACACCCTAGGGTCGCAGACACTGCTACCCTAGGTGCTACCCTACCCTGCGACCCTACCCCTGTGGTCGCAGAAACTGCTACCCTAGGTGCTACCCCACCTACGACCCTACAGTTTCAGTTAGTTTAAACATATTGGAATTAATTCTAATTAAAATATATCGACTTGTTAGGTCTTTCCAGTGGTTTAAAAGTGAATTATAAAGCTTGAATGAGGATCTACTAGCAATCATAGGGGAGGGAACAAGACCTAAACTAATTGGCTAATAATAAACTACTTTTATTTATTGAGTCCAATACCATGAATAATTCTATGCTTGTATGATTGTAATGTGCATATCACATGTCATCCACTATTTCTGTTATTATTGTTCATGTATATTTAATTCCAATTATTATAACATGATGATGATGATGCTAGGAATAGGCATGTGAATGTATGTGTGTGGTTAGTATACTTGATGCGAGTGGAGCATCAGGGGGAGGACGTGACACTGTGGTTCATCTTGGTCACCAGACTCTAGCTCTATCTCTACTCATGTCTTGTCCACTAACTTCGTCATATCGTCATTACCTTAGCAGAACTATTACGTCATAAGGCATCATGGGAGGTGGTCTCAGACCGTGTAGTCTCTGACTCTTTCGAGGGCCTTCGCTCTATCTCTATGAACGTATTGAGGGATGTTGGGGTGAGGCCTTGGATACACTGTTTGACATTAGGATTGGTTAGTTGCGAGTCCAGTTTCCAAGCCCTCACTAGTTGGGGCTTACGTATTGGTATGGGTAGGGCATCAAGGAAAGTGTGATGCAGTGCGGTCCTAAGCACTTTAGCTCTATCCCTATTCCATGGTGGGTGCATGTGGGACGACAATGGTGTTTGATCCATTGGGTGGCTTCACACACTCGTGTATAGAGGTGCGGCGGTCACCTATCCTTTCTGTTGCACATTGCAAACTTATGAACCAGACCAAAGATATGAATTGAATGCATGCATATGTTTGTTGCATTGTTTTGTTTACTCACTGAGCTGTGATGTGTGCTCACCCTTTCGACGTCGAATATTTTTAGTTGATGATGCAGGTACTACAGTGGAAGATTATATGAATGCTCCAACGTACGAGCATGCGGCGGCGATGGATGCAGAAGTTATGATGGAGACGCATGATTCATCATACGAGTGCAACTCATGTGTTTTCGATTAGATTTTGTTTAAGTTATACAAACGATTTAAATGATTAAATTATTTTTAATTTATCTCTTAGTTCTTTTGAAGATAATTGGATAATTTACTTATGATATCATCTTTAGACTCTCAGTTCATTTATTATTAAAGACTTCCACTATCGTATTTTTATTTTGATTTTTGTTGTGGATGCATATGGTTTAAGCAAATGGACACAGCCTATTCGAGATCCGTGTTGAACCGTTGATTTATTGGCGATTCATCACACCATTCTGAATAGTACAGAATTGAGGTGTGACACCTTTGATCTGGTATATTCTTTGTCCAATTTGGACTCATAAAAGTGGGGTTTCAAATCAATGCAAAGCAGTACACAATACATGTATTTGTCAAATGGTCATCCAATGATTGATTTATTATTTCTGCTACCATCTTTATCATTTTGGCATAAAACGATGCATTACATGCCATATTGATGCCTGCTCTCAATGCTATATTTTAGATGCTCACACTCACATACCAATTTTGGACTGATTCACATGCTTTGCTTGACTCACTTGTTTTGCTTGATTCTCACATGTTTGCTACATCTGTCTGCTACACATGCTCATTGCTATATCTATTTTCCACATACTCACATGCTATATTAAATGTGTACTGCCATATTTGGATACTTACACTGCTATATTTGAGCTCACACTACTATGTTGGATTGCTTACATTGTTATCTTCGAACTCAATATTTAGGGTAGGAGATCCCTAAAATGGAAGGAAAGAATATTTAGGGCAAGAGATCCCTAAAATGGAAGGAAAGAATAATTAGGTCAAGATAAATCCTAAAACAGAAGATTGAACAATTAGGGCAAGATAAACCCTAGAATAAAAAGAATAATTAGGGTATGAAACCATAAAAAATAAAAATCACAATGAAAAGGGATAGAAAACCCTAGAAACCTAAAAATAGAAACAATAAAATAATAAGAATTTAAGTCTCATCCCTAGATTCTATTGACAAAAATAGAAAGAATTCGGTACACATCCCAAATAAAAGTAGTAGGAATTTCGATCTCATCCCTAGATCTTATTGACAAAAATAGTAAGAATTTAGGTCTCATCCCTAGATCCTATTGATAAAAATAAAAACAATAAAAATGGTAGAAATTTAGGTCTCATCCCTAGATCCTATTGATAAAAATAGAAACAATAAAAATGGTAGGAATTTAAGTCTCACCCCTAGATCCTATTGACAAAAATGGAAACAATAAAAATAGTAGGAATTTAGGTCCCATCCCTAAATCCTATTAACAAAAATAGAAACAATAAAATGGTAGGAATTTAGGTCTCATCCCTAGATCCTATTATCAAAAATAGAAAGAATTTGATACACATCCCAAATCTGAATGATAGGAATTTAGGTCTCATCCCTATATCCTATTGACAAAAATGATAAAAATTTGGTACACATTCCAAATCTGACTCTCATAATCTTTTCAAACTACGTCGTACCTAATTTCTAGGGCACACCCTAGAATACGTAGGTTATTTGGGAATCCCAAATACGATACAAAACCACCCATCAACCATCCATTCAGCATAAACTTTAACTTGAACAAAGAATCTAATTGAAGCACATGCATAAATCACTTCCATAATCTTTAATCACAAAACCCTTTTCGAACTATGTTTTGGACTTGATTTCTAGGATTAGAATACGTAGGCAGTTTGTGATGTCTTACACGTCTCAGATTCAGTCCAGGACCGAACCATCTTTGCTCCAGTTCACTGTATCGTACTATACTCATTGCCTGTTTATTTTCTTCAAAACATGATTGGCTGAACCCTAGGTTAGAATAACTTAGCAACTTGGTTTAGGACATCCCCCATTGAACCCTAGTCATCCAGTTGACCTAGCACAGTCAAAATTAGAGTTTAAGGAAGGTTTAGGAGGCCGATATTGATCTTGCGGTTTGGGTGCCTAACACCTTCCCATAATCGTACCTTGAATACTTACCCGATCTCTTGCAGACCAAAGAACTGATACATTGGGTCACGAGTCAATAGAAGTCTTACCTTAGGGTGAGGCTACATTTTTATAGGTCCTAGACCTTAATCAAGGTGGTGACTCCAACAAGACATTGATCTTCATTGGTACGGATACACATTCATCCCAAGGAGGATCATCATTTATCATTTGTCCTCACAATAGGTGATAAGGTATTTCTGAAAATATCTCTTATGTGTGGTTCAAAAAGGTTTCAACAAAAGAGAAAGCTGTGTCCCAAATATATTGAACCTTATGAAGTTCAAATAGACATGAAAAAGTAGCATATCAGTTAGCACTACCACCGTCCATGTCAAGTGTGCATGATGTATTTCATATCTCATTACTGAAGAAGTACGTCAGAATTCTAACACACGTGATAATAATAGATCCACCGGATTTGACTGAAGATTTAACGTTTGAAGTAGTACCTTTTGAGATCACTAGTCAGAAGGTGCAACATCTTCACAACTGCGACATTTACTACCTTAAGGTTACTTGGAAGAGCCAAAATGTAGAAGAAGTTACATGGGAAGAAGAGCGCTATGCGAAAACAATATCCTCACCTATTCGACTCGGAAGGTATGTGTAAATTTTGAGGATGAAATTTTTATAAGAGGGGGGGAGTTGTAAGACCCGCACTTCACTAACATGGTCTAACCGTGTCATGCCAGGTCTTCCCCTTATTCTTGGACCAAGTGGACCGAGCGTGTAAAGATAGATCACAAACTAGGTATGAGAATCGAGTTAAAAACACTAAAAACATACCTAAGGTCGTGCCTGGGTAGCTATGGTCGACCATAAGGGAGGGAACCAAAAATCTCAAATTTAGAACCCCATAGTCGATGATTTCGACCCTACGATCGATGGTTTCTGCGACCATATGATCGACCGTGAGAACTCAGATCAGACTTGAGTTTTGGAAACTCTCCTAAACCAAGGGATTGCTTTCTTAATTGAAAGAGGACTCTATATGGATAGTTTTCCTCTATATAAAGGACATCCCTCAGCACTTTTTCAATATTTTAGAACATTAGTAAACCCTAGAAAAAAAGAAGGAAGAGAAGGAAGAAAAGGAAAAGAAGAAAAAACTAAGGAGAAGAATTTGCAGATAAGGGATTGGCACTCTATCACAGGCCAAGGTATGAAATGAATCTCTGGAGATGTAAACTCTAAGGAATAAGACTTCTATGGAGGATAGGCAATATCAACCTATTATGATCTATGTGATTTCCTTGAGAAAATCCCAAGGAGAACCATGAGGAGTGAATTTGATGATTAGGGTTGATAAGAAATTACTAATGATAGGATAACCTTAGAATAAATCCCATTGAAGAACAGAAGAATTAACCAAGAAGAGCTCGAATTTCAAGTAGACTGTGACCAAAAATCTCAAGGTCGCAGCTACGGTCGACCATAGCATGACCAGTATGACCAGAGGATCGACCATAGGCATTCAGGAAGATTTCAAAAATCATATGGTCGCAGCTACGGTTGCACCATATGTGACCGTAGGGTATCGACTGTATACAGTAAGGTCGATACAGCATGAGACCATAGGACCAATCAGATACCTATCAGTGCTCTGTTTCGATTTTTGACTACTGTAACATGTCACATATGAACCCTAACTTAAATTCATATAACTTTTAGGTTGTTAAATCAATTCAAAGAGAATTTCAAGGCTTGGAAGGACATCGAGAATTGCTAACAGGTGAGGGAACAAGACCTAAACTAATTGGTTGATAACAAAGTGTTTATTTTTATTGAGTCCAATGTCATGATTGATTCTATGCTTGTATGTTTGTAATGTGCATCTCACATGTCATCCAATATTTCTACTATTAATGTTCATACATATTTAATTCTGTTTACTTATAACATGATGATGATGATGATGCTAGGAATAAGCATGTGAATGTATGTGTGTGGCCGGCGTGTTAGATGCGAGTAGAGTATCAGGGGGAGGAGGTGGCATGGTGATCTTCGACCTCATCACCAGACTCTAGCTCTATCTCCACTCAATTCTTGCCCACTAACATCGTCATATCGTCATTACCTTAGCAGAACTATTATGTCATATGGCATCAGGGGAGGTGGTCTTGGACCATGTGGTCTCTGACTTTGTCGGGAGCCTTAGCTCTATCTCTAAGGACGTATTAAGGGATGCTGGGGTGACGCCTTGGATACACTGTTGGCATTAGGATTGGTTAGTTGCGAGCCCAGTTTGCAAGCCCTCGCTAGTAGGGGCTTACATGTTGGTATGGGTAGGGCATCAGGGAAAGTATTAGCGGTATTTGATCCGGACACTTATTCCATAGTGGTGCATATGGGATGGCAATGGTGTTTGATCCATTGGGCTGATTCACACACTTGTGTATAGAGGTGCGGCGGCCACCAAACCTTTCTGTAGCACATTGTAAACTTATAAACCAGACCAAAGATATGAATTGAATGCATGCATATGTTTGTTGCATTGTTTTGTTTGCTCACTGAGCCATGATGTGTGCTCACCCTTTCGACGTCGAGTATTTTTAGTTGATGATGCAGGTCCTACCGTTGAAGAATATATGAATGCGCCGACGTATGGACATGTTGCTGCGATGGATGGAGAAGCTGAAGAATATGCGCATGATTCATCATGTGAGTGCAACCAATGTGTTTTTGCTTAGGTTTAGTTATAGTTTGACCATCGGATATGTAACTGATTATTTATTTTATGTCTTATGGTTTGGAGATAATTGGATTAAATACTTATTTATCACTGTTAGACTCTTAGTTCATTATCTGTAAGACTTTCGCTTATTTGTTTAATACCTCTGATTATTAATGTGAAATGTGTGTGTGGTTTGATATGGTGGGTACGATCTATGCGAGATCCTGGGTGAACCGTTGGTTTATTGGTGGTTCATTACACCATTCTGGTTAGTCTATAATTGGGGTGTGACAGGCATGCTTGCGGCATGGCCAGGAGCACTGATGCTTACTAGCTTGTCATGCGACTGCTAGTGCTGTGGGCCTCGGCCATGCTAGCCTGGGCTGGTGCCAAAGTGGTAAGCCACATCATGTGGGACCCACATAGCCCCACTTTCTCTCTCCTTCTTCTCTCTCTTCTTTCTCTTTCCACTTCAAATACTTTCTTCATGTTAAAAAGCTGGAAAATTATCAAACTGCCCATACAGCCACTAGATTACACACATATGCAAACCATGGTTGCCAACAATAACAACACACTTGGAACTGCCCATGAATTTACCAATATTTGCTCAACATTGGCCAAGGTTTGCTCAAACACTGGCCAAGGTTCTAACAAATATTAATCATCATATTAAACAATCTAATCAAAGTCTCAGATTGCATCAAAACCTCTTAACCATCGTTGAAATCAATAAGGAGAAAGAGGGTTTGATCATGGTAGGATATGGTGTAAGGTGAAGCCACAGGTGGATTGCTGCATGGGATTCGTGTGGTGTTGGGTAGGAGCTGAGCTAAGGTGGTTGATGAGGTGGCTGCAAGTGACGGTTTGCATGAGTGATGGCTGTAGGTGGTGATGGTGAGATGGGTTAAGGCAACAAGTAGGTGATCAGGTCTCGACGCATGGAGGGGTTATCACATGGTGGTCTGATAGATGATTTTGGTAATGGAGTGAAGGTGCAGGGGTTGGGCGTTGATGTGCAGGCTAGCAGCAAGCAACAACAACAACAACGGAAAAAAAAAAAGAAGCAAAGAGGAGGGGATTTACCTAGAGGAATCCTCCCTCTGCTTCTGTTTTCTTCTACTTCCTTGTTCTTCTATCTCTCCCTCTCTCAGCCTTGAATCTCCCTCTTCTCCCGGCTTCTCCTTCTCTACTGCTGTTCCACCCTCCATTTCTTCTCCATCTGCTCCCCCTCTCTCTTTTCTTTTGGGTCCACCTCTCTATCGGTTCAGGTATTAAGTCGTCTGTGATGGGCAACATGGGTTTTCGGCCATGGGTGAATGGGCAGCATGGATTAGTGAGGGATCAGCAAGTAGAGTTGGTGTGTCTCAGTTCAGGTTATGGACAGCAAGGTTCTTGGTTCAGGTGAGTGTTTGAGTAGGAGGTTGGAGATGATTGGGTGGTAGATGGTGGTGGTTGTTACCGCAAGCCAAAACCAAAACTCCGCTTTTTTCTTTTCTTTCATTCTCTTCTTTTTTCTTTTAAACTTCCCGCCTCTTCCGGTCCCCAAAGAGTTAACCCCTACAGCAGGTTTTTCACTCTCCTTTTATGGTTGTAGGTGAATGGCTTAAGGAGAGGAGTGAGGTAGAATGGGAGATATGGCTGGGCAGGTCATAGGCAGCAGCATAGGGCAGGTGGCTTAATGGAGGTCGATCGGTTAGGCAGATTTTGGCCATGTTGGGATTGGGCTCAAGATGTAAGATGTTGTTCCATTTAATTGGAGGCATGGGATGGTGATAAGGTGTTAGGCCAGGTCTAGGGGATTAGGTTTTGATCAGATGGTTTGTGGCTCGATGGTGTGGGAGATGAGTGTAGTCGGCAGTGATTGTATTGAATGAAAGCAGGTAGATGAAGTTGGGTTATGACGTGGGTGGAAAGGAGTTGTTTCTCTATTTGCAGTAGGTGAGATGGGAGAGAGGCTCGATGATGGAGAGAGTAAGGTGAGGGCAGGTGGCTTGGTGCTCAAGGAAGAGTTGGGTTATGGTCGTGAGGTGTCAGACGGCTGGGCTGATCATGAACAATTGGGTCTGTGGAGGGATTTCAGGGAAGTGGGTTGGTGATGGCAGGTTGGGCTCAAGAAGGTAGGTGGCAATGGGATTGGGCTCAAGAAATATGATGAGAGGCAAGGGAGAAAAGGTGGTGGTGGCAGCCTTGGATTGGGCTAAAAAATGGAGGTGGCGGTGTTCCTCCTACTCTCCTCTCTCTCTCTGTCTCTTTCTCTCTCTCTCTCTCTACATCTCTTTTTCTCTTCGATTCTCTCTTCGTCTTATCCTCTCTCTCTCTCTCTTCTCAGATTCTCCCCATTTCTTAAATATACAAATATATAATATATTAATATATTAATATATATATATATATATATAATATAATATACATATAAAATATATATATTATATCATATATTATAATATATATATATATATATATATATGAAATACATGCACATAGACTGACATAACTTGGTCTAGACCGGTCCAGGCTGGCTCAGGTAAGACTGGTCAAAGTTGACCCTATTAGATTGACTTGGGTTGACTAGGCTGAACTAAGACTAGTTTCTCTCTCTCTTTTATGGGCCATTTCAGTTTATACCTCTCCATGGAATATTTCGACGACCTCTGTACCAGATTTTCCACATTCGCTTTGAAGAGTACTGAAAATGTAACACACTAGGACTTGAATCACCTGATTTAAATGTGGGATGACCAAATTTCTGAAGTTTAAATAGTCCAACTTACAATAATTTGGCTAGCAACTCTGCATGGGACCCTTCGGCGACCTTTGCCCCAAATTTTTCACGTCCACTTTGAAGAACACTAAAAATGAAGAATGTTGGAGCTTAAATCATCTAATTTGGACTTCGAATAATAAAATTCTGAAGGATTAGAGTTTAAACGGGTTTATCGGCTTGTGGGTCCGCGTGGGATCCTTCGAAGACCTCTGCTCTGAATTTTCCACTTCCATTTTCAAGAGGGTGGACAATGGAGCACACTGGAGCTTGAATTGCCAGATTCGGATGTCGAATGATCAAAATATGAGGACGTGAAGTTTATATAATTAAACTTATAATAATTTGCATGCAAGCCCCTGGACAATTTATTATTATTTTTAGAAAAACCCTTCGTACTTATTTTTTGACTGAAATTGCCATATCTTCTTCCTTTGATATCAGAATTGAGCGATTCTGGTCTCATTTTGAAGGTATTTCTAAGACATGACCTTGCTATGGGGCCCATCGAAATCAGCCTCGAAGTCACCACTTAACGTCCAAACCTTGAATTGACCCGTAGCCCTTTCCGAATGCATTTACAAAACTCTTGCACATTGGGGGCATTTTGGCTTAACTCAAAACACCATAAAGAGCACATAGGGACTGATCAAAAATTGGTTTGAGAGAGTTTCATTGGCCTCCCCTGTACTTTCCAAATTTCCATTCACCTTCGCTCTTTTGTTGTCTATACACCAATAAAGCTCTGTCTGGATGGGGATGGCAAAAATGGGGTGCTTACACTAGCCTTGCCTTATAGCACTCCCTTGGAGTCATAATTAATCTTGAAGACACATTTGCAACATATGGGTTTACAAGAATTAGGTAAATCTACAAATGTCCAAACATTATTATTTGCCATGGACAACAATTCATCTTTCATAGCGCCTAACCATTTTGGAGCATTGGGGTTGTTCATGGCTTCTTGAAAACTAATGGGATCTATCGCTTGACCAATGTCAAACTCTCCTTCAATCAAGTATAGAATATAGTCAGAGGAAATAGCACTCTTGCGTTGCTTAGTGGATCTCCTGACTACCTCTTTAAGTTCTGCAATCAACACAGGTGCTGTAGGTTGATCAGGTACCTCAATCCCTGTAACTTCCACTTCCACTAGTGGAGCCACAGGTTGTACAACTATAGGCACAACAGCGCTAGGGATTACAATATTAGAAAATACAAAGACTTCATTAAACTCCAAGCTTCTTGGTTCTAATAACTTACTTGAGTCTTCGATGAACTTGGCATGAGCAGTCTCAATGATTCGATTGGTGAAAGTGGGACAATAAAATCTAAACCCCTTTAATCTATCAGGATAACTAACAAAATGACAACTGACTATCCTTGGATCCAGTACCATTTCATGAGGATTACATAATCTAGCTTCTGCTCTAGATCCCCAAACATGCAGATGATTTAAGCTAGGTTTTTTTGCTAGTCCATAGCTCAAAAGGTATTTTGAGTATAGTTTTACTTGACACCCTATTGAGTAAGTAAACGATAATTTTTAGAGCTTCCCCCCATAGAGACTCTGGAAGACTGGTGTTACTAATCATACTCCTCATCATGTCTTTTAGAGACTTATTCCTTCGTTCTGCAACTCTATTTTGTTGAGGTGTTCCTGGCATGGAATATTGAGCAATGATACCATGCTCCTGTAAGTACTTGACAAAAGGGCCAAGGGGTTGACTAGAATCACCTGGCCCACCATAATATTCACCTCCTCGGTTTGATCTAACAATTTTTATCTTTCTTGATAAGAAATTCTCCACATCTGTCTTGTAAATCTTAAAAACATCTAGAGAACTTGATTTCTCGGCCAACAGGTAAACGTAACCATATTGGGAGTAGTCATTAATGAAGGTGATAAAATATCTATGGCCCCCAATGGAGGTAGAGTGAAAAGGACCACTGATGTCAATGTAAATCAGTTCTAACAAGTCATTGCTACGAACAGCCTTCTTCTTTCTATTTCTAATCATTTTTCCCTTGATACAGTCCACATAGACAAGCATGTCATCAAGCTGTAGGGGTTTCAAAATACCATCAACAATGAGTTTTTTCATACACTCCACGAAAATATGTCCTAAGCGCCTGTACCAAAGAGTAGAGGACGACTCATCCAACATAGCGTCAGCAGACACATTCAAAACCATAGAATGTGCTAAATTCAATCTATACAAACCAGTCATAGCCATGCCATTTCCAATTACAGTAAAATCCAGACATAAATCAAAACCATCTTTATTAAAATTTAAACTATATCTTTTATTCATTAGTGTTGATACAGAAATCAAAATTTTCTTCAGGGAGGGAATATATACAGTATCTTCCAAGTTTACAAAGATTTTCGAAGTCAGAAAAAGTCTCACAGCTACAATAGCCTCCACTATAACTCTCACACCATTCCCCATGAATACGCTAACCTCATCCCTGCTTGGTGTTCTTCGACAGCCCCTACAAGGAATGGGTAACATGAATGGATGATCCAGAGTCAATCCACCAAAAATCTACATGAGCATCAAACAGAAAAGACTCAAAAGATACTAAAGATAGATGAGTATCAGATTCTTTCTACTTATTCAATCAGGCGTGTCTGCCTCAATAATCTTTCTTCATGTGCCCCTTCTTTTTACACCAGAAGCACTCCACACAGCTCTAGTCTTTCTTATCATCGTTTCCTTTTGAGGCATCTTCCTTATCATGGGGTTTTCCTTTGCCCTTCTTGAAAAACTTCTTCTTCTTCTGAGGCCATACGCCTTCATTTCTCTTTCCCTTTTTGGTAAAAATTTGTGCTATACTAGATTAGCACTATCAGTTTTCTTCTTTTTCAATCTATCTTCTTTTTGAGAGCAGAAGGAAATCAGATCATCCAAACTCCAATTATCTTTCTGAGTATTGTAAGATACATGAACCTAACTATATTCATTCGAAATAGAAGTCAATGCCAGATGAACTAGGAAGTCATCATCTAAAGAGGTTCTCAAACACTTCAATCTTTTTCTTTTAGCAGCCAGTTCCAGGATATGCTCTTGAATACTACCACTTGGATCAAATCTTGCCCCAATTAAGGTTGCCATCAGACCAATTTTAAGACTTTTATTAGTCACATCAAACTTTGCCTGTATCTTTTTTAGATATTCCTTGGATGTATCTTTCATCTCGATACTACCATGAAGGGATTCAAAAAACGGATTTCCTCACCAAGATGAGGGGTTTCCTGTTAGAAACTTCCCACATTTCCATTAGAATCTCAGTAGGAGAGCTCTCACGAGTAATAGCAGCATGTATTTCGTCCCAGAGAGCCAAGTCTATATTTGATATGCTAAATTGGGTTTCCACTGTCTCATACCATTTTCGATAGTTTGAACTAGTTTGTACAGGCAATGAAGCAAACACATTCCCAGGAACTCGACATCCTAAGATAAAGTTAACTATATGAGTTTATATTCAAAGACATATATACAACTAATATATCCATTACTCATATATATCAAGAAAATAAATCATTGAACCATAACAATATAGGTGATTATTATTTCCTTTTTTAATAGTCAATCGCACTATACACTTATCCTTTGGAATAATATGCACTAGTCCTCTTAGATATCTAGGCAAAACCCGCCAAGGAATGATGGTTTCAGAAATTTCATCACCTTTGGGTGAATGAAAAACCCACAACCAAACATCCTTACATCTTAAGTGCATGTAACTAAAATAACTTGACAATGCCACATTTGGGTGTGCACTATCAGGCTTGACTATATTTGCACATTAAATTTCTTGAATTTTCAAACATTACTATGCAAAAGGTGTGCCACTTTAGTGGATTCCACTTAATTACACAGCTATATCTATAAATTCGGGTGTGCAGTCATATGGGATATGATTAAAAAACTGAAAAACATGAAATTATATTTCAACAATCCATTATAAACATGCACGTCATTTATTTGGTAGTCATTTCATCATTTTAAATTGCAAAAAGCTTGCAAAATAGTCTCAAAACTAGCTTTTAATCAAATACTATAGTCTTAGGATTCTAGAACTAATATTACAAACATACCAGAATGTAGTTCATGACCAGACAAACCCATCGAAAAAAACCGCGAGTCAAATGGACATGCCATGCACCTTTACGCGCCGGTTAAAGCTGGCGCTTGGGATCACTTGCCTGTAATCGAAACAGGCCCTAAGGCTTGAGCCGATTAGGTGGTCCCGATCTAGATAGGTTCTGGTTGGTCGGCCTAGTCTGGCTCATGAATGATTGATTCGGGTCAGGCCCGCTTCGAGCTTGGCCTGGTACAAGTTGGCCCGTTTCATATCGGTTTCAAGTTGGTCCACTTCGAAACGGTTTGGTTGACCTAATTCGAGACAGGCCGGATATCCGGGTAAGGATTGGGGCTGATATCCAGATCCAGGCTGGTTTGGATAACTGGTCTAGGTCTGGGCTGAGCAGGTTCAGTTAGGTCTCAGGTTAACCCGATCTGATTCGCTACATAAATTTTTTTTAAATTAAATACCGTGAGTAGATCTCTCTCTCTTTTCTCGCCGACGTGTAACGGTGCGTCCGATGGCCTGTCGACGATTTTTATATCGTCATTACTGTCTTGACGAGATCTATAAAATGGTATATTTATATCACCCTAATAGAGTGTAAAACCCCCACCTTCGGCATTGCCATCAGCAGGGGCCACCCCGGGTAGATACAAGCTAGCAGAAACAATATCGAAGACAATGGGAAGCATCCCACATGACCTCCTTTGCTACTTCCATAGGACAACTATTCCAATAATAAGATGTTCTGTCATATGCAGCCTTTCTAGCTAGTTTATCTGCTACCACATTAGTTTCCGGAAAACCGTGAGTGTAACGAATATTACAGTTAGACAAATCCCTAGATAAGGCTCTCCAATTCTGCATTAAGAACCATGGAATCTGAGATGCAAGAAGAGCAGTCACCACAGAGCTAGATTCCGCTTCAAGCCATATATTACGGAACCCTAATTGAATAGCAGTCTTTCAATGATTTTATCTCTATATGGGTTGCTCTGATATGGGTTGCTCTGATACCACTGTTGGATTTTTAATCATGATAAACTATCCCAATCGATTCCATACAGAGTATAAAATACATTTGAGCAATACCATAAACTAATAATAATAATAAAACGCTGGAGATTGATTTCTGACTATTTTCTTTTACTTAATTCCCACAGAGATCTTCTACAGCCTCCTCTCCCTTGGGTATGGGTCCCTTTCTTGTTCTCACTCAGAGAGATGCTATAGGGACCCCTGCCACATATTTATATTTAGTGTATATCAAATCTATTTTAATCTCATAATGGAAATAGATTGGCCTATATTGGGTAAGGGAAAATCACACAATCCTTGATTGAATTCTCACTAGATAAAAAAGGCAAGTAGAATAATATTGCCCACGATAAAATATTTCACAAAAGATTTTACATATATTCTCTGAGGGATCGGCAAATTGTGTAATATATTACCTAAAATTGCCTATCCTTCAAGTCGTACAACCAACCAACTAAGGTCAACATTTAACTCAAGGAGTTAGCTGAGTTGGTAAAAATCAACACCTCAAAGAAATCATGAGTTCAACTTCCTTTTATATAAAATTATTTGATTCAGATTATACTAGTTCACTAGGTCACCTTGCCTGCTCTAATACTGGCTAATGGAAAAGCTAAGTTTGGTTGAAGAGTTTCACATCCCCCACTTCACGTGCATCCAGTATGTGGGGAGAAACAAAGGCGTAGATTTCTACAAGGAAACAAACTGGCCAAGACAAAAGCCTAGCATGGATAGGGAGCCAGGGATAATTTGTAGAAAGAGGGAACACAAACTTGTGAATGCCTGCAAAAATCCTTAATTGCTTGTAAATGTAAGAAGGCTAAAATTTATATTAAATTTTTTACTTAACACGGTTAGTCAATGGGATGCAATTGTTATTATTGTAAACTTTAAGCCAAACCAAATATGACCTTACAATAGGATTGGGATCCTCTGTTGTGAGGCCACCCCTATACTGAGAATCTCACCCACTCAAAGTGGACCCGCATGTATCTAATACACTTTGAGTGTATTGGGAGATGTGCCGATCCACTTTGAGTGGGTAGGATCCTCACTACAAGGTGGTCTCACTACAGAGGGATCTTTTTCCTTAACATCATGGATCCGAGAAATGTGAACATTGGGGTACAAGTTTTACCTTCACAACCCGAACCCACACAAACCTGCCCTGAACCCTGGTAATGCTGAACCCGGCCCAAACCATGGCAGGGCTGGGTTAGGGCCCAAATTTTGATCATAGCAGGGTTGGATTGGGTTAGGGTTGACCCCCTCGGTATATATATATATATATATATATATATATATATATATATATATATATATATATATATATATATATATATATATTGTGTGTGTGTGTGTGTGTGTGTGTGTGTTATATGTTTAAGTTATAATTGTTATATGTATGTCATTTGACAATTTTTTGTATATTTCAGGGCTAATCAGGGTCAATCCGACCTTGAATCAGAGTTAATCCTGCCCAACCTAATCCTGCCAGAGTCAATCAGGGTAAGTTAGGGTTAAGCCCAACCCTACCAGGGTCAGAGTTAGGGCTGTATGTTTTCTGATCCTGACAGGGTTGGACTAGATTAAGATTAAGTTTAAATAATCAGGGTTAAGATTAGGATTTTGAAAAACCCAATCTAACCCAGCTCTGTTGCAACCTTGAGCCAGTATACACAGCACTGTAGGATACAACACGATCCGAAAGTGACCTCCACCGTCTGAAGTGAAGGGACATAATGAATTGATCAACGTATAATCGATATCGAGAGCTGCCCACAATCCATACGGCATCGCTGAGAGGTCTTACACAGCGTCCTTGACAATATTAATATGGCAAGTTATATCCTATTATATGTCCTTTTCGGATCCAAATCGTCTCATCCCAGTAGTTCGGGAGGAGGAGCGGCGACCCCAGTGGATGGTCGCCGCGTGGGGGTCGGATGAATCCAACCCCTTCGTTCGAGCCGATAAGCCGAGCCGATAAGGGAGTGTCGGCTGGAATGGAGGGATCGGATTCATCCGACCACCATGCAGCGACCATCCACTAAGGTGGCCGCCCCTCCTCCCTGAAGTACAGGGAGGAGACGATTTGAATCCGTCCTTCTCCCCCTCCGGTCCCACGTAAGCTGTCCAGCTCCTTCTCCCTCAACCTCTTCAGTCCATTCGGTGTCTCAATGGCAAATACATCCATTCTTAGTGGGCCCATTAGGTGCCACAGGGGTGTCATTAGGTGTCAGTAAGTATCAATAGATTAAAAGGACTGACATAGCCATTCAACATTTTAGACATCAGCAAATAAAATCGATCCAACCGTCTTGATTTTCAGATGGCTTATTGATAGTAATATAGAAAAAATGAATACTACTATAGCCACGAAATTCCATGGAAAATAGGGTGTTTACACTATTTTTTGACTAGTTTAATCAAAGAACAATAGAAAAATCTCAAAATATTTATAGTACTCCATTATATAGATATGATAGATTGGGTTAAAGTAGATTCTAATAGATCTATTACTATTGGTGTCAGGATCTTTTGTAGTCACTACTAATCAAGATTTTGATGGTTCGTTATACACCATATTGTATCCTAATGCATTTCCAATGGTTAAAATCTCATTGTCACTTAATAGTCATTAGAGGATCTAGGTTCTCAATATTGGATAGATTGGGGTTTTCCAAATGCTATGTTTTGTTTACTAAAATTTTACTTGTAATTTTTTAAATGTAAAAGAAATTTCAAAATTTGTTTCTAATAAGTAAAAGAAAAACAAAATTCTTTTTCCATCCTATGTAGAGATAACTATATTTTTTTCTCTTGGAAATAAACATTGAAATTTTTTATACATATAAAATTTTACGTTAAAACAAACGGAGCAAAAGTAACATACCTTCTTTTATTGTTCTTTTTTAAGGATCGGGCAGACTGCAAATGTGTCAGTATAGTTGGCAATGGCCGATTCCTTAAGGCTTTGTTTGGTTGCAATGAGAATTTAAGGGAAGGAAAGTGAAATTTTTATACTTCAAATGGAAACTTTTATAATGGTAACATAATATGTTTATAGAAGATGTAAAATTTATTTTATCTTTCTTAACATATTTAGTAATGATACTTATGAGCTTTTCAAATGGAAAGGATTTGGATGTAAAGTGAAGTGTTAAATTAATAATTACATACGAAATAATTTGAAATTAGTTAGATAGTAATGTGATAGAATTTACTGTAATCATCACAAAAGATTCTTTTTAAAGTATAAAAATTTCACTTCCTTCCCGTCATTTTTTTATTTTTTTATTTTTTTGGTGAGGAAATAATGGTTTCAAGAAACGATTCTGTTGGCAAAATGTTCAAGCTTTCGAGGTAAAGTTGAAGTTTCTTTGCTACAACTGAGAGATAGAGATGGTCGGAGAAAAGAAGCGGTGTCTAGGTTCTACAGGGATCGAAATGATGAGAGAGAGAGAGAGAAGAAGGGTGATTAAGATGATATTGTTTTATAATTTTATGGGTAATATTTTAAAAAATTATAAGTGATAATATGTTTCATCATCAAATGGATTGAGATGGATTATCATGAGAAGTAAGGAAGATGGTGGACATTATGGGCTAAACTGGGAACTGAGGGCGTGGTGGATGATATACCTTAGGGAAGGTGGAGAAAATTTTTCCCTTTTTGTTTTTACTTTATAAGCCACTCTAGTCAAGCATTTGTACGAAGCTTTAAAAATAGAAGATATCCCACACTACGATGGGCAATGTGGAATTCCTTTGACACCTAAGAGGACGATACCCCAGAGGCAACCCTTCTTGAGGGACGAGAGTGAAGGGAAGAATATTGAATCTATGCATACATTTGATCGGAATAAGACTCGAACTTGAGTCTCTAAAATTATACAAGATTTAACATTTGTGCGAAGTGCCACTATGTTGCCCGCGCTTCCTCCTTAGATCCCATTTGATTACCAAAAAAAAAACGAATTTTTTTTTTCAAAATGATATGTAACATAAATAATAGTCAAATTAATTTATTTCAGACCATACTTAAATACTATCATTTTTATGTTTTAGTTTGGTACGATGTGAAGCTCTTTGGAAATGACGTTTTTTATTATTTATTTATTTATTTATTTATTTGTGATTTACGGAGGGTGTTGTTTGGGGACCACGAGAATCGCGAGATTGAAAATATTAATTAGAAGTTAAAACTAGGCCCACTAACCACGTGAACGTCATTTTCTATCGGTAAGAAAACATCATTGATCTTATCAAAAAGAATAAAAGAACAAAAAAAAAACCTCATTAACTTATAAAAAAGTATCTTCGCTACTCAGATGTTTGTCGTCAACACTTACACAAAATATTCTGGTCGTGATGCACGTGTTTCTTTTTTGTGGTAGTATTATTTTTATGAAATTTTGTGGGATAATATACTTCTATTATTGTAAGGTAGAGGATTCCCCAATCACAGAGCAATTATAAAAGGGTCTTAACCCTTTCCGGTTCTTTTTCAAGTTACTGTATTGTTTCTCTTACAGACTACAATGCTGGGAACCTTAACTAGCTATCTTCCCCCAACCTGTTTCCACCCTTCAATGGCTCTCAAGAATCCTTTATTCCGGTTGAGTAATGGTTTCACAATCCTCACTCCAGTTGCCATATACTCGTCCTCAATCTATCAAGGTAACACAATCCTTTTGAAGAACAAATTACAAGTTTTTTAAGATGGTTTTTCTTACTGACATCGTTCTCCCATCTTAAATACTAAAATACCCTCTGTATATTGATTTTCTGTGATAGCCTAATGACAACCCATATTACTATACATTGCTGTATATTACTATAGATTGCTGTCAATGACCGATATCATATAGAATGCCCCTTTTAAGTTTACTTACGATTGCAATGACCTTGTGTGCAGGTAGGACATACTCAGTAAAAGCTTTATATGGAATTGCACAAGCACTCAAAGTAACAAAATCTAAGCCTCCAGATGCAGAAGCACTTACAGTAACAAAATCTAAGCCTGAATTTGTCTGTCCTACAATGAAGACTTATGATGGATTTTATTATTTGTCACCTTTCGATGAGGCACTGATGGGTCCTCTTGATATTTTATTTTCTTTCGAGATGGATGGGAAGAGAACTGAGAATCTCTTTGAAACAATCAAACAAGCCTTGGCTAAGGCTCTGGTACATTTCTATCCATTGGCAGGGAGATTTAAACAGGACCCAGATGGGAGATTTGTAGTGAAATGCATAGGAGAAGGTGTACCATTTGTTGAAGCAGTTGCAAATTGTGACCTTGGTGAGTTTGGCGATTTTACAATCCCCAATCTCCCAAAACTAAGGAAACTTATTCATGCTAGCAACGAAGTGAAGAATCCTTTAGATGTACCACCGTTTGCAGTGCAGGTAATCTAAACATTTCTAAAGTTTCTATCTTAAAAGTTCGAACTGTTAGCTGGTGTGGCCAAATTGTTATGTCAGCATAAGTAGTTATGTTTTTAGAGCCCTAGTCAACCACTATCTTCGTGTAACTACAATTGGTGATATATAGGCGGTTACCTAAAGATGTGGAAATATGAAAGGGTTCTGGTTTTAGTTAACACACACACGGGTTATTATCGTCTCCAATTATTGGAGCTTCCAATCACTGATCCAGTTGTTGAAGTTAACCAAGCTCACCTACCGATGTATTGGTAGACGTGCCCAATTAACTCCAACCACTGGATCAACAATTGGAGGTTTCAATAATTGAAGACGAATCGGACTCCACACACACACACACACCCCATCTTGTGAGTGTACTCCTGGAGACAAAAAACCAAAAGGCAACCCAATCTTGTGGAACTCATTTTCGGAGTCACAAAGGAGTAGCTAGAGACGAAAGCTTGGTCAGAGATGGGATCAACAGCTGCGCAGTCAAGCTACTACAGAAGGCTGTGGTATTCCTCATCTATTTGTATCCTGATTGTATGGTCGAACTACCATATGGTAACAGAGCAACCCCAATGGAGAAACTCAGTTGGCAAGGAGTCTATGCCTTAGGAAGTAAAAGGTACTAAGTTTGACACATGTTACTGCCTTGGGGCCACTCACACGGGACGTTAAGTGCTCTTTCTTTCCTGCTATGGGTGCAAATGGAATGGTTCCCAATCAACCCCGGAATGACCCAGTCCAAGGAGTTGTGAGGTCATTATGTGCCTGCTACATTAGTCATGCCAAAGATCTGGATACCCGTCGTTAACCCAAAAAATAAATAAATAAATATATATATATATATATATGGGCTTCCTCATACCCCTGTAGTAACTTCCATTCCAGCTTACAAATCTTACCGGCTTTGTTTACATGTATGCTTTACTGTTATTCAAAGTTTTCATTTTAATCTCTGCAATATGGTTGTTGGGTAAAGAACTGAATCAGTTCTGGGTCGCCTAGTGGAGAGCCACCTTAGGTCGCCACCCTTGCAAACGGGGAACCATGGCTATGGCGTTCTTCTCTCCCTGGTATATCCGGGAGCTGAAGGTTTACAAAAAATGATGGAGCACTAGTTGTGTAAAGTTTAAACTCTGATATCATGTGAGGTTTTCATCTCAAAAATTTAAACTTCAATGACCATAGATTATTTGGTAATTAGTGTGGAACTAAACACCGCACAACACTAATTGTGTATTTTTTTCCTTTGGTTTTATGAAAATCCTAAATTTTGTAGTCTTTTAATTGCATTTAGGTGACAAGGTTCAAATGTGGAGGCTTTGTTCTTGGAATAGCAACCAATCATTCCATATGTGATGGAGCAGCATTGATGGCATTTATGAAGTCATGGGCTGATCTTGCAAGGGGCTTACCCTTAAGTGTTCCTCCATTTTTAGATAGATCTATAATGAAGCCAAGGCAACTTCTTAACAATATATCTCCGACGAGGGAAGATGTATCAAAGGTTCCCTTAATACGTCGAGATGTCCAATCTGTATTCAAATCCTTCTGTTTTGATCCCAAAAAATTGATGCACCTCAAGAAGATAGCTATGGAGGATGGTAACATAAAGAAAGTAACAGATTTTGAATTGATCATAGCATTTATGTGGTGTGCAAGAACCAAGGCCCTCAAAATCAACATTGCTGAGCCATCAAAGCTTCTAATTGCTATCGATGGACGCAAGCGATTAGGTTCATCGTTACCAAAAGGGTACTTCGGCAATGCCATTTATGTGCCAGGTTGTGAATGTAGTGCAGGAGAACTAATTGAAAGGCCATTGTCATTTGCGGTTGATCAGATGAAAAGCGCAATTGAATCAGTACCCATTCAATCACTTAATGACTACATAGAAGCAGCAAGCAGAAAAATACCACTAGATGAAGCTATTGTAGGCAACAAATGGTCTAGATTGCCTTCCAATGATATTGATTTTGGTTGGGGAAGTCCCAAGCAATTTACAAATGCAAGTCCACAGAAGGAAATAGCTATTGTCCATGCCCAGAGCAAGGATAGTAAGAACAAGATCCTAACATTGGGTTTGCCTCCTCCTGATATGAAAGCGTTCGAGGAGGTTATGGAATCGGAGATGGGGATGAGAGCATGTATCTAATCCACTTGATGATCAACGCTTATGTCTCTAATTATCATATAAAGAATAAAACAAATAAAATGGTTCTTCTTTATTTTTATTTTTATTAATTTTTTTTTTTTTAGAGGTAAACAAATGGTTCTTCTAATAAATCCTAGTGTTTCTTTTGGTCAATGTTGTCCTTATCCCAATCATTGAAAACTATGTTCAACTTGGTAGAATACGTTAAGATCTTCTACAATGTTATAGATCTCAAGAAAAGCTAAAGAGTACACAAAAATAATGATGATCGAAGGATCAATTGTAGGAACAAATAGCATCACAAGGCAAAATATATTGTTTAAGACTATCTAATAAGCATATGATATTAAAGATAATATCAACTATCTAACGATACGATTAAGAATCTGAACCAATTTATTGATGAAATCTAAATACATACCTTATACGGTGTTAATCAAGGAATCAATTAGGGCTGAGTCGTGTTGGTACACTTTCCTAGCCTTAAGATTGTATTTGCCCTCTATACGGTGCAACGGGTCCCTGCAAACCAACCTCCAAGATAAAACAGTCCTTCAGTAGGACACCCACCCAGTGTGCACTCACTGTTAGGTGTATGCAGACCCGACGGCTAAGGTTAACAATCCTTTAAAACAAGGATGGAACAGACTCTATCGATAAATCAGAGTAGAGAGAGAGAGTTGGAAGGAAAAGGAAGAGAGACATGAATTTTGTATTCAAATCTTGAGTAATTTGGAAGAAGCAACATCCTCTATTAATAGAAGACAAGTACCTCTTTAAGGGTCACTATCAAGGGGTATGGGTGTACCTCTTCATACCAAAAGGTATAAGTCACCACTCTTCTAAAAGGGTACACTTGAATAAGTCTGTATCCACACCCATATCCATATCCATTTCACTATCCATATCTATATCCATTTCCATATCCAACTCAAAACAAAATTGAAATTAAATTTCCTGCAAAATTTAAACCAAAACTTTGAATTTAATTTTAAAACTTTTTGAAACTTTATTTGTTTTTCGATATTAAAAACAACAATCCTCCATAAGTTTCAAAAAGATTGATAAAACCAGAATCAGACTGTTTACCTCATGAAAACTGTAAGCAACGTCGTTGCAGATGTCTGTCTACTTGAATCTACACTAGGTCTGATAGGCCATGCTACAGAGTACGGGTGAAGCTTGTTCCTTGAACCTTTCCTCATTAGTGTAGCCGACTGACCTACCAGCCACCTCTTACAGTTCGACCCTCGAAAAATCCCTTAATGGTAGACATATTTTTAAACCGGCCTTGTCCCTATCCTGGTTCATAAATGTTTATGAAAGTTCACCCTTAAAACTCTCATTGAAAGCGGCTCCACTTCCTATATTCAATAAGGTCAGTCTCTAGTGTGCACCACAGTTAACGCACCCCCACATTTTGCTAGATAACTTTGGCTTGATTAAGAATATTTGAGATTCATCATCTGTTCATTGTGGTGAGCACTATCTTACCATCTAACCAGAATGAGCAATATTATGATAGTACTAAACAAATCATCTAGTTGACTTCGTTTTTACTCATTGAACCTAATTTCAGGGATCTCCTCTCACATAGGTTGGGTTTCCATCACATGACTTATGCCACAGGCTTCAAGCTCATTCCTTTAGATGTATACCACCTTAGTGGTCAGAAGCTAAATAACTATACCAGTCAAAACTTTTCAGTATTGAGTTATGTCAAAAGCGCGCTATTCCATTAGCTTCTCCAAATATATTGTATAACCGCCTGAGACCTACATGTCTTAGATGTCCTTAGACATTTTATAAACCTGATAAAGTCATATTTACCTTACTTGTAATCTTTTGCCGTTAAATCTACTTCTTAAAGTAGCATAATCAACTTTGGTTTTCATCATATATCTGTTATCGAGATTTTTAGTCATTGACCCTTGTCCCGTCTTAACTTTGTAATCATACTTGACTATCGATGGTGGAATCTTACCACCATTATGGTCAATTCCCTTTGAATTAAGGTGATCTTTTTGAATCTAGGCTTGTCTTCTAGATTTCAAGTCTAAATAAATATTAATAATTCTAATTTGACATCATTTTTTTTTTGAAGAGTTTCACCAGCAAATGTGTATTATTACAAAACCCTCATAGTTTCTGGATTTTTCATACTCAACTTTATATAAGAACTCTGAGTATGCATAAGGTGCACTATCATTTCATTTTTCTATGTAAACTCTTAGCATCTTATGTCTCCATATTAACCATATTCTACATGTTTATTGATCTACCATATTTATGGATAATAAAAACATCCATGCATTTTGGTTACCTTATTCAAGGACCTTAATGGTCTCTTTAAATGATCAATATGCCAAGAGTCTCATATTTAAATCTGATTTTAGGCCAACTATTTTGGTCATACAGCTTTTAAATGCCTTTCACTTAGACTGATTATAGTATAGGCAATCATAAGTCTCAATCATATGATCACACAAATTGTTTAACTAACAATTAACTTATTTTCTAAGTACATGGAATAATATTCTTTACATGACAATTAAATTGTCTATATAACCAGTGCACCTCATAAACAAAAAATAAAGATCCAAACAAACCATCAACTATATTATCAACAAAGGAAACATAAAATTTAAGATTCACTACCGATTTTCATGGCTTGTCAAACAGAATCAAGGTAAATGATTTTAAATAGACATCCAGGTCTAGTTTTATCTTTGCCTGTATCAGGTGTTTATTTATTTATTTTTATTTCATTTTATTTGTTAAAACAAATCTGTTTCAAACTTATGCACGACAAACCCATTACAAATAAGATATGATGAAAATGTCATATAAGACCATACGCACAAGAATAGGCAACAAATAATTATTATAATCAAAATTCTTGACTTTAAACTACTTATCCAAGGTGGTGACACCTTCCATTTGAATATTTTGCAACTCATACATTAGGGATGTAAACAAAGATGGGTTAAATTTAGGTTTAAGTTGGACCAAAACTAATTTATTGACCATATATTAAGGTCACCATAACCCAAGAAATTATTCAGAACAAGATGGACCCATCTATATGTATACACAAGCTATCCTAAGCTTGGCTTTAGCCTTGGGTAAAGGGCCTTTCTTGATCAAACTAGGTCTCATGGCACCTTAAGAAGAAAGATTTGGAAATAATATATTTAGATAACGCACTGTGACATAATCGGACTACTCAAAACATTTTATCCACATATTTGGAAACACCCATCTAACAGGTGGGATTTATAAATAATGGGCTAGCACAAATCCTCAGGACTTTAGAATCCACATTATGTAAGCACCTATATATATAGGCCGATATTGATCGGGCGGTTTGGGTGCCTAACACCTTCCCATAACCATACCTTGAATACTTACCCGATCTCTTATAGACCAAAGAACTGATACATTGGGTTATGAGTCAATAGAAGTCCTACTTTAGGGTGAGGCTGCATTTTTAGAGTTCCTAGACCTTAATCTAGGTGGCGAATCCAACAAGACATTGATCTTCATTGACACATTTATATTTATCCCTAGGAGGATCGTTTCTTCATTGTCCTCACAGTGGCGACTCCACTGGGGATTAATTTTCACTCCTAGGATACTTTCCTTTTATTGATTGCTTGACATTTGATGCTAGATCTAGGGTACTATATTTATTGTTTGTACATATTGCTTTAGGGGGTATGGGTTCAGTCATACATTCGTGCGAGTAGCCGAACTGGGTCCCATGCATATGGGGTAGCCCATTAGGCGAAAAACACAACCTTAGCCTATACTTTGTGAGATCACGATCGGCGAGCAGTCTTTGACGAGCGTTTCTTGGGTATGCTTGGGAATGTGTTATGCTAATCCACGTCGTTTGATTCTTGCATCATAGTATATGAAGGGATTGGGGGCCCATTATTCATCGTGCATTCAGTGATAGATTTCTTTGTCCTCGTCAAGGTAGCCTTTTCTGTCCTAACCCAATTTGAGCCAGATGTATGTTATTTTTGGTCTATCCCTGAACCGATATGGTAAAACCTGTTCAATCACAATATCCATGCCCATAACATCGAAGTTCTGCCCATTTTTACTCTCGATTTGTTGACATGATTGATTTCACACAAAGAACATCTTGACCTCTCACTTGTTGAGAGCAAAAGGATTGTATAAACCTGTTCCATGTCATAGTGGACGGCCACTGTACACTCTCTATCAACGAGCTCAATGCGTCAGATCTATCATTGTTAACACATTGGTTTCAAAAACGATTGGAAATTCCCTGTCATGGCATAGGTACCTAATTGAGCGGTCATTTATCGATTTGTTCAGTCATTAACCACTTTTGCTAACCATCCCATATGAAAGTTACAAATAAGTATATCCATTTTAATCTCTTTGAATTTGACGAACTAAGTGGTCGGATATTGTTGTCGAATGAACCATTTAGGTCATGAGGCCTAAGACCAATCATAGGGTCCGTTGAAACAATTAAATTGACTTGGATAATATTTATTCAATGGATTTCATAAGGGAGCTAACATTTGTATTGGTCGAGTCAGCTTGTGTGTGCATGTAAAACCTTCACGTGTCCAGTCATTTCCAAATCCTAATCCGTTGATCTATTCCAACACCAAATGACTGTCGAGCCAATCTGCAAGCATTGCTACCCTTTGGGTAAGAGATCGTATCACCAATAGGTTGTCTAGAGTACCTATCACTAAATCGGTCGGGCCTATTCTTGAAAAACCAATTGAAGCTATGGCTAACCGTGATCAAGATGAGAATTCATTAGAGGACCGAGTGACCAAGATAGAGGATACTGTAAGTGAGATGGCTGTCATGCTGCGAAATGTGCATAAGTTACTAATGGGAAAGGAGGACACACCCTCTGCATCAAAGGAAGATATCCCTAGCAAGAATAATCCGATTGTGTTCTCAAATTCCGCTTTTGAGGAAGATGGAGAGGTTGTCTGCAAGCAACTATCGATCATCCAGAAGGCTCCTTCAATCAAGAAGCCGAAGGAAACTAAAGATCCATATGGAAACCGATGAAGTCATGTAGAATAGATACTGAGGGGCCTGAAGGGTGTAGAAAGCCAAATCATTGATTTTGAGGGACTGTGTTTCTTCCCAGAGGCCAAAATGCCACTGAAATTCAAATGGACTACTGAAAAATTTGACGGGACAGGAGACCCCAAGACACATCTGAGATCATTCACAGGATTATTAAGGCAAGGGCATGGGTTTACTGATGAACAACTGGGGCAGGCATTCCAATTCTCATTAACTGGAGGGGCACATAGATGGCTAATGAATCTGAATCCCTCACAAGTCCACTCTTGGACCGATATCACCAGAGCATTTACTAATCATTACTCTTACAATACTGAGATTGAGACTAATAGGAGGCAATTAGAGACTTTGGTACAAAAGTCTGATGAAGGCTTCATAGAATACTTGACCAGGTTTAGGAAAGTGGCCGCACAACTTTGGGATCGACCGTCAGAGAGGGACCAGGTCCAAATGATGATGAAGGGGCTTAATAAGGCATACAAAACATATATATTTGGACATGCTATCCTCACGTTCGAAGGGTTGGTCATCGCGGGACAACAAGTAGAAGATGCCATTAACTATGGAGATGAACTCCCAATGAAAATGGAAAAGTCGGAGGTAGGTCCAAGCAGGAGATGCTATCAACCCAAGTACAACAATACCCATGCTCACAAAGAAGTAGCAGTTACAAATACAGTTGTTGCACCGCCACCAGCTCTACGACAAAGGCCTTTTAGGCTGTATACAGAGTTATCATTACCAAGGGAGGTGTTGATGGAAAGATTGATGAGGGTTGGAAAATTAAAGCCACCACCACCCATGAATGTGCCAAACCCACCGCCAGCCTCTTATCATGTGGAAAAATTCTATAAGTTCCACAGTCAAGCAGGTCATGATACAGAATACTGTTGAAACCTCAAAAATGCCATAAAAGACCTAATTGATTCAAGGTCATTAAAAGTACAAGGAAGAACCAATCAGGCATCAATCAACAATAACTCACTCCCATATCATAATGTGAATTTCATAGAATGGGAGATGCCGGAGTCCAAGGAAAAAGTTCTGGGGAGTGAAGTTTGCATGATAGGTGACAATTTGGATCAGAAATTTGATCTTACTTATCCCTGGTACTATAGACATTCAGAAGAGTCAGAGGAGCCTTACATTGTCTACATACCCGATGAAGAACAAGAAGTTACTCAGCTGAATGAACAATTTGATGAATTTGAAATTTACATACCTGATGAAGAATAGGAAATCAGTCATTTGGATGAACAGTTTGATGACTATGGCATCTACATCCCAGGAGAAGATAGGACTGTGGCAGAAACCTGTACATGCAAAGGATATAAGCCAGCACATTTAACAGCAGAGAATCTGGCCCAGTTGGCCAGAGAAAAGGAACAGGGGCAATCTAGCCAACCAGAACCACCCAACCCTGTTCTCAAGCAATTGCAGAAGACGCAGGTGAATGTCTCCATCTGGGAGCTATTGATGGCATCAAAAATTCATAGGGACGGTGTGCTGAAATCCCTGACAAACATACAAGTCCCTGTAATAATGGATTGCAATAAACTAGCGGATCTGGTCGGCGACCGTTATGTGGTAAATTCAATCATATTTAGCAATGCAGACCTCCCTATTGAAGGAGCCAAACACATCAAAGCACTACACATCACTATTGGTTGCAGAGACAAGGTTGTCTCATAAGTGTTAATTGATAATGGGTCAGCCCTAAATGTATTTCCCCTCAGAACATTTAGGTACTTAGGATTCAAAGATGAAGAAATGAAGCGATCAGATCTGATCATCAAGGCTTATGATAACACCCACAGAACCATCCAAGGTGTCTTCACTGTGCCTATCCGAGTCGGTCCGACTGTATTTGATACAGAGTTTCAAGTCATTGATATCCAGGCTACATTTAATTTACTACTGGGTCGACCATGGTTGCATGCAACCAATGCAGTTGCATCCACCCTGCATCAAAAAGTCAAATTCATACATAGGGACGTCATCATAACCATCAATGCAGATTCAGAAATGGTCAATGCACTAGCTACAGGGAGAATGGATTTTGAATATGACGAGGGATCATCTAAGACTGTCCATCTTGGAAGCTTTAAAATAGACAATATCTTGGCTATCACAGGGGCAGATCCCACAGGTATGCATTTGTCCTTTCCTTTTTGTCAATTGCTAAATATGTCTTATTTTTCAGGAATGGGCCTCAACTTACATCAACAAGGTAATATTGAAGTCTTATCCATGTTAATTAATAAGTACAGATTTGGACTGGGGTACATACCCAACGGACATGATTTATAGTTGATAGAGCAGAAATAGTGGGGAGCCGATCAAAGATTTCTAAGGCTCGAGAAGAAGAAATACAAAAATAGTAATGCATATAATAGTAACAGTACAATAAAGGCTACAAGCATGAGCAGAGGAAAATGGCAACAATAGACAAATGGGCAAATCAATCAAGTATTGACTGAAAGGTTGTACAGACAAGAAAATACTCCATACTACAAAACTCTGAATGGGTATTTCGTCAAAGAAGGAGATGACTCACCTTTCCATGGTTTCTCCGAACCTTGGTTTGATGGGCGATTCCAAAGACGATGGCCCGGTTTTGAGATTTTCTTTGACTGTACCATTGACTGGGAAGATACTGAGAAGACACCGACAAAAGAGCAAAGAGGAGAGCTACAATATGAGGTAGATACAGTTAAGATCGGTAACTTGTTCGAGGAAGATCAAGTGATGACACTCACCGGAGGAGACCAAAATGAAGAGCCAAATCCACAACAACTAATTAATCCCTTCAACGGTGTGATCCCGAACTGGAGTTGCTTAGATAGTTTTGTCTACACCAATGCTGAGTCATGTATTCCTAGTAAGGATGAGTCCTATTCCAGCTTCGAGTCTGCTCCATTAGGAGCCATTCTTCTGTACCACTGTTGTCCATGATTAATAAAGATGAAATTTCTTATTACTCTGTGTCTACATCGTCCATTCCAATTTTAAGCTCTAACTCTAACAATGACGAACATGATGAAATCCCTATTGAAATACAACGACAGGTTGAAATCTCAGAAGAGAAGAAGGCCCAACCTGCTGGCGAAGACTTCCTAATGATTAATCTAGGTATAGTTGAGGAGCCTCGTGAGATCAAGATTGGCGTTGCCCTAACTGAAGAAGAGGCAGCCCTGATGACAGAATTGCTAATAGAGTACCAAGAAGTGTTTGCTTGGTCCTATGAGGACATGCCCGACACTGATCTTGAAGTTGTGCAACACAAGATACCTTTGTTCCCTGAAGCCAAACCACATAAACAGAAGTTGAGAAGGCTACGACCTGAATGGACACTAAAGGTCAAAGAGGACATAATGAAGCAATTGGATGCAGGATTCTTAGAAGTAACCAGGTACCTTGAGTGGTTGGCAAACATTGTGATTGTACCAAAGAAGGACGGATGGTTGAGGGTATGCGTGGATTATCAAAACCTAAACAAAGCAATGATTTCTCGCTACCCAAGATCGACATTTTGGTGGACCACATGGCAGGACATGTACTACTATCATTTATGGATGGATTCTCAGGGTACAACCAAATAAAGATGGCGCTAGAAGATAAATCCAAGACTTCTTTCACCACGGACTGGGGAACCTATTGTTATACTGTAATGTCATTTGGGTTGAAGAACATCGGGGCGACATATCAAAGAATGGCCACAACTATATTACATGATCTGATCCACAAAGAGGTTGAGGTGTATGTGCATGATATGATTGTAAAATCTATTACCTACGAAGGCCACATTGTAAGATCCGTATTGAACTAACCGGTCTTACCACCTTATACTAGGTCTACCTATCATGGTCGAGCAAATTGGACCAAGTGCGTGAAGAAACCACAAGACCAGGTATGAATTCTAACTCAAAAATAGTCAAATATGAGGGTAGGGTCGCATGCCTAAACAGGTGTGACCGACCCCACCTCAAAAGAGTCCAACCCATGACTTTTTAGTCGTGGGGTCGCATGACTAAAAAAACATAGGGTCGACGGATTCTACGACCCTATAGGCGACCCTACGATAACAGACAGAATCTGAAAATTAGGAAACCTTCCTAATTCAAAGGGGGTCTTTCCTAAACTCATTGGGACTTATTATGGAGGGTTTTTCTCTATAAATAGGACGTCCCTTAGCCTCTTTCACTCCTTTAGAACCCTAATTGAAAGTGAGAGAGAAAAGAGAAGGAAGAGAAGGAAACTTGAAGAAGAAGACTAAGGAAGAAGAAATTCAGAGAAACCTCTGAATTGAACCTAAATCATTACATGAATTGGGAGGCTAAAATAGTTTATGAAGAATATAGGATTAGGAGAAACCCAAATTATCCATCCATGGACAAATTCCAAGAGATTCCATGGAAGAGATTGTTATGGATAGTGAATGGTGTATAAATTGCAGATATGAGCCGTAGAACAATCATAGGATGGACCATGATAGAAAGGCAAAGGATTCAAACATGAAGGAATGGACTTTAGAATGAAAGGTCAACTCAGAACACGTGTGGTCGCACGTAGGATCGAATGACATCCGACCCTACGAGACCACATAATCGATCACATGCCCTCGGGAAGTCCCAGGGAGGGTGTGGTCGCATGTAGGGTCGAATGGTATCCGACCCCACATGCGACCCTACACCCTAGGGTCGCAAAAACTGCTACCCTAGGTGCTACCCTACCCTGCGACCATACCCCTGTGGTCGCAGAAACTGCTACCCCAGGTGCTACCCCACCTGCGACCCTACAGTTTCAGTTAGTTTAAACATATTGGAATTAATTCTAATTAAAATCTATCGACTTGTTAGGTCTTTCCAGTGGTTTAAAAGTGAATTATAAAGCTTGAACGAGGATCTACTAGCAATCAAAGGTGAGGAAACAAAACCTAAACTAATTGGCTAATAATAAATTATTTTGTTTATTGAGTCCAACACCATGAATGATTCTATGTTTGTATGATTGTAAGGTGCATATCACATGTCATCCACAATTCCTGTTATTACTGTTCATGCATATTTAATTCCGTTTATTTATAACATGATGATGATGATGCTAGGAATAGGCATGTGAATGTATGTGTGTGGTTAGTGTACTTGATGCGAGTGGAGCATCAGGGGGAGAACGTGACACTGTGGTTCATCCTGGTCACCAGACTCTAGCTCTATCTCTATTCAAGTCTTGTCCACTGACATTGTCGTATCGTCATTACCTTAGCAGAACTATTACGTCGTAGGGCATCAGGGGAGGTAGCCTTGGACGGTGTTGTCTCTGACTCTGCCGGGGGACCTTAGCTCTATCTCTATGGACGTATTGAGGGATGCTAAGGTGAGGCCTTGGATACACTTTTTGACATTAGGATTGGTTAGTTGCGAGCTCATTTTACAAGCCCTCGCTAGCAAGGGCTTACGTGTTGGTATGGGTAAGGCATCAGGGGAAGTGTGATGCGGTGCGGTCCTAAGCACTTTAGCTCTATCCCTATTCCATGGTGGGTGCATGTGGGGGCTGCAATAGTGTTTGATCCATTGGGCGGTTTCACACACTCGTTTATAGAGGTGCGATGGCCACCTATCCTTTCTATTGAACATTGCAAACTTTTGATCCAGACCAAAGATATGAATTGAATGCTTGCATATGTTTGTTGCATTGTTTTGTTTGCTCACTGAGCCATGATGTGTGCTCACCCTTTCGACGTCAAATATTTTTAGTTGATGATGCAGGTGCCACTATAGAAGATTTTATGAATGGTCCGATGTATGGACATGCGGCGGTGATGGATGCAGAAATTATGATGGAGTCGCATGATTCATCATGCGAGTGCAACTCATGCGTCTTCGATTAGATTTTTATTTGAATTATTAAGGAAATATAAATGATTATTTTATTTTACTTTATGTCTTAGTCTTTTTGAAGATAATTGGATAATTTATTTATGTTATCATCTTTAGACTCTCAGTTCATTTAATATTAAAGACTTCCACTATCGGGTATTTATTCTGATTTTAGTTGTAGATGTGTATGGTTTAAGCAAACGGACATAGCCTATTCGAGATCCTGGTTGGACCGTTGGTTTATTGACGGTTCATCACACCATTCTGATTGGTATAGAATTAGGGTGTGACAACTTGGTATCAGAGCTCTCGGGCCTTGTCTATTAAATCGACATACTTCCGTAAAAGTTCATGAACTGAGTTAGGATAAAAATTTAAAAACTGTAATAAGAACACACTATAAGCACCTGTGTTGTATGAGACAAAATTAAGAAAGAGAATAATGCACTATTAAAAGGAGAAATAAGTTTCATATACATCAAATGAAAAGCAACGTTCATACATATCCAAATCATAGTACAATCCACAATCTGGACAGTTACACTGTAGTCCAAAAAAAATAAAAAGAAAAAAATATACATCATGGAGCTGGAGGTGCTGGAGGAGGAGGTGCCTCACGATCCCGATCATTGTCCTCAGCATACACTCTAGTCAACCAGGCTACTTGAGTCTGAGTCGTCTGGAGACTAGCCGTCAACTCGGCCATCCGCTAATCGGACGCACGCTGAGCATCTAGAAGCTCGCCTACACTCCCATCAGTCACGCGCTAAGCATCTAGAAACTCTCCTACTCAGATCAGTGATGCGCTGAGCCTCTCTAATCTCACGCAGTAACCCCATCATATCATCAGATGGTGGGTGTGAAGGACCAGTAGTGTGTGAAGGAGCCTAAGATAGACCAGCTCCAGTAGAATGTAGAGATGATGGAGGAGGTATGGCGTCTACATCCATGAACATACAATCCTCATCCTCAACATCACCCCTAGGGACCCCTGCTGCTGCCGCCTCAGTGTTTGCTATCTCTACCCGAGTACGAAGATGCACCAGAGCGTTCCTCTCATCATCATTGACCTGAGCATCTCGTGTACCCATCCTGTAGATGGCCTCCCAATCAAGGTCAGAAGAGAAGGTATCCTCATGAATCCTCTCATCCAATAAATCTACGTGTAGTCGTGTGAACAGAGAGTAGTGATCAGACGTCCGTAGGGCAGGTTACCTAGCTGACCAGGTAGCGTAGCACGGATCATAGTCCTGATGATGATATAAGGTAGTTAGACAGGCTGCCTAGTGCAAATGCACTACAAAACATAGTGGGTCAACTGAGAAATCCTATCATAGTGGCCACTGTGGGGGATCAGGCTGTGCTTGATGATCTTGCAGTACACTCGAGGCTTTGGCCGTAGGTTTATCGCTTTCATCTCCCAGCAATCACCTCTAAGGAGCTGACTATCAATCTCAGCATGCATCGCCAAGGATAGGAACTGGGGTTCCTTAGGAGCATAGTACACCAAAGGGCCATTATTTGATATGCCGAGGAGATCAGCCAAATGTTGGCAGTTAAATGAAACTTCCACCCCTTTCACATAGCTGGTGATCTTGAGCTCCCTACCCCTTTCTGTATCATTACGATCCCCTACTACCTGGAGGTTGCAATAAAACTGCTTCACCAAAGCAGGACAGGTACAAGCCTCATAGGTGATCACAGGAAGCTAGCCCATGTCACCAAAGGCACCCTCCACGTTAAACAAGGCTAGACTAGCCAAGTTTACACAGCGACCCCCTTCTACTTTCTTACGCTCATAGCGAGCATACCGAGCTTCTGCCTCGTTGGAGCGAAAACGAATGGGATCATGAGCCCTAGGAACCTTGGTACGAGCCATACTATTTGCCAAGACAGATAAAAACAAACAAGATATTAGATAAGAAGAAAAACTCAAAATTTCGGCATTATAACGGCATGATTTGGCCAAAAGCTTCACTTTCACCCAAACAATTGGGCAGGAGGACTTACAAAGGTTCCAAACCATCCTGGAAAGCTCATACAGTTGGAAATTTAATCTAAGAAGATCGAATTTGAAGAAATTTCAATAAATTGGAAAAATCTCGAAAATTAGGTCAAAAATAGAAAAAGAGAAAGAAGGAGCAGAAGTCGCGAACGGAAGAAATGATCACCAAACACTAGGGATCGATACTGTAGCTACTCAGGGGAAGCGAGTTGAGTTGGAAGAAAAGAGAAAGAATAGGAAATGAATCCAAAATCAAGTTTAAAAACCTAATTTTGGATCGTAGGGTCACAAAATTCGACAAAATGTGCGACCCTACGACCGACCCTACCATCGACCCTAGGCTCTCGGTGATCTGACAGACACCATGGGTCAGACCTAGGGTCGGACATATACCGACCATATAATCGACCCAAGGCTCTCAGTGAGCTGACAGTGTTTCTGGAGTCGCATACCCTAGGGTTGCATAAGGAGCGACCCTATCATCGACCCTACGATGGAAAATTTTGTATTTTCACTAAATGACTTGAGAAATTGGAAATTTATATTGATTAGTTGGAGTTTGACTTGGGAACAACTTATATTGACTGCCTCACATGTTTTATGATTATTTTTCGGACACTACCACCACCAGAACAGAAAATGGCTGGGCGAAGAGTGACCAGACGAGGCCGTAACCCAATTCCACCACCACCACCTGTGGGGGAGGATAGCCATGAAATTCCTGATGTACAAGCAAACCAAAATGCGGCACCGCCAGTACCTAGTGTCCAGGCAAATCCTACAAACTTTTCAGCCCCACCTACAGATTTGGCTACAGAAGTAAAGAACCTGGCACAATAGCTGTAGCAAATACAGCAGGTGCAAGCCAATATGCAAGCTGCTATAGGAATGATTTTTCCAGCTGCACATACGACACCTATGCCAGCCGGACAAGCTAGCACAGTACCAGGGGAAAGCAACACGGTGCCCCAAGCACCTCAAATGCCAGTGGTACAAGCTCTAGTACAGAATCCGGACGTAGCTCAAGGCAGTTACCAGTATCAACCACCTATGTATTGGGCCTATGCTTAGTATCAGTTGGATCACTCTCGACTGATAGAGTATTTTCTGAAGATGAAGCCTAAAGAATATAATGGTAAACCAGTAGATCCTTTGTGGCCAGCACACTAAATCGATGAAATGGAAAGAAATTTCATGATGTTGACGGTTAATGAGGAGGAGAAAGTACTGTGTGCAACATTTATGCTGAAAGGAGATACACACCACTGGTGAAAGTCCACTCGAACTTATCTGTTAACTAAGCACGACCAATTGACTTGGGCTATCTATAAAGAGGCATTCTTTGATAAGTACTTCCCCAGAAGTTTTAGAGATGCTATGGAGAGAGAGTTCCTGAGTTTATATCAGGGGAAAATGACTGTGGATGTATACCAATAGCGTTATGAAGAGCTGTTTTTCATTGCACCCGCTAGCATGCAAGAGAAAATACTAAGACTCGAAGGTTCATGGGACTTAGGGGAAGCATTCGCGAGCATGTTCTAGGACTGGAGAAGAAAGTCTACAATGAAGCAGTACAGATTGCTCGAGTGATAGAGTCGAGCCAGAAAGAGAGCAATTTTGCTCAAAATAGGGGTATAAGAAGGCCAAATGGAAATTCATACAACGGAGGGAATACAAGGACCTTCAAACCCTTCCGTACTCAAGGCTTTAATGCTGCAGCCAAGACTACTCCAGCAGCTCAACTGCAATAAAAGCAAAATAATGAAGGAGTAAAATGCTTTAACTACAATCAAATAGGACATTATTCAAGGGAGTGTCCTAAGCCCAGAAAGAAGCTACAGCAAGGAAAGGTTTATGCTGTTACATCTGAGGATGCTGCCGCATCGTCTGATGTGGTCACAGGTATCGTACCTATTAATGACATACCCGCTAGAGTACTCTTTGATTCTGGAGCTACTTATTCTTTTATATCTGTGACATTTGAAAAGAAGCTAAATCTACCCCTCAGATCTTTAGACTACAAATTACTTGTACGATCACCTATGGGATTAGAAGTGGAATTAGAAAAAGGTTATGGACCATGCACAGTTCTTATCGGCGAGGAGATTTTGGATGCAACCTTGATTCAACTCGAGATGGGAGACTTTGACGTTATCTTCGGAATGGACTGGTTAGCTCGGCATTTTGCAAACCTACTGTGTGCAGAAAAGAAGCTGACATTTAAAGACAAGAAAGGAGTAGAGTTTAGTTTTGCGGGAACCAAACTTTCCCGTAAACGAAAACTCATCCTCTCTGCATTAAAGGCTAGAGTTCGTTATAGATCTACCAGGACTACCACCCGACTGAGCGACAGAGTTCGTTATAGATCTGATACTCGGAGCCGCACCAGTATCTAAAGCATCTTATCGAGTAGCTCATTTTGAACTGAAGGAATTGAAGGTACAGTTACAGGAATTATTGGACAAAGGTTATATCAGACCTAGCATATCACCATGGGGAGCGCCAGTATTGTTTGTAAAGAAGAAGGACGGTAGTGTTCAACTGTGTATAGACTACCGGGAATTGAATAAGCTGACAATCAAGAATCGGTACCCATTGCCTCGGATCGATGACTTGTTTGATTAGTTGCAAGGTGCGAAGGTGTTCTCTAAGATTGATCTTCGGTTAGGATACCATCAGTTGAAGATTAAGGATGGTGATATTCCAAAGACAGCATTCAGAACAAGATACGGACATTATGAATTTTTAGTCATGTCTTTTGGATTGACTAACGCACCTGCAACTTTTATGGAACTCATGAATCAGGTATTCCATGATATGTTGGATACATCGGTCATTGTGTTTATTGATGATATATTGGTCTACTCCAAAGACAAGAAAACTCATGTCATGAATTTAAGAGCCACTCTACAACGACTAAGGAAAGAGAAGTTTTACGCCAAATTTACAAAGTGTGAGTTTTGGCTAAATGAGGTCACTTTCTTAGGCCTTGGTGTATGCACTGAAAGAATTAAAGTGGATCCTAGCAAGATTGAAGCCATTGTGAAGCGGGAAGCACCTAAGAGTGTAGCAGAAATTCGATGTTTCCTAGGTCTAGCTGGGTATTATCGACGATTTGTGGAAGACTATTCCAGAATTGCCGTACCTTTTACCAGTTTGACTAAGAAAGGAGAAAAGTTTGTTTGGACCGACAAATGTGAGAAAAATTTCCAAACATTGAAGGCTAGATTGATATCTGCTCCCATCTAGACTATTCCTATTCCAAGACAACCATTTACCTTGTACACTGATGCGTCGGTTTAGGATGTGTACTTATGCAAGGAAAACAAGTAGTGGCGTATGCTTCAAGATAACTGAAAACACATGAGAAGAATTATTCTACTCATGACTTAGAATTAGCAGCAGTGTACATACTGTCAAGATATGGAGATATTATTTGTATGGAGAGAAGTTTCAGATTAAATCAGATCATAAGAGTCTCACTTATCTTTTTAATCAGAAGGAGTTGAACATGAGACAAAAGATGGCTAGAATTATTGAAGGATTATGATTGTGATATCTAGTATCATCCAGGAAAGGCTAATGTAGTTGCTGATGCACTAAGCAGAAAAGCAATGATAAAATCTCAAGGAGAGATTAACACGACTACAACAATGTGTGTTACAGGAAAAGTATTCGATCATGGTAATGAGCAGTTCGTGATAGGTTCACCGGGTGGATCAACCAACCAAGGGTTTATTCATCGGTTTTCAAATATGTTTGCCACATTGAAGATTGTACCTGATATAATAGATGAAGTGAAGGCCGCTCTTAAATCAGACCCTTATCTGAGAACGGTACAAAAAGACATCGAAAAAGGTAGAACTATTCCTGAGTTCATCTTGGACGATGAAAAGGTACTGAAGTACAAAGGAATAGTATGTGTTCTTGAAACAGAAAACTTGGACATTAGACACAGACTAATGAATGAAGCTCACACCACCACTTATTCGGTACATCCTGGAAGTACAAAGATGTATCATGATTTGAAGAAATTATATTGGTGGAGAGGAATGAAAGCAGATGTAGCTAAATTTGTGTCTCAATGCCTAACTTTTCAGGGGGTAAAGGCTGAACAGCAAAGACCTATAGGATTGTTGCAGCCACTGCCAGAACCAGCATGGAAATGGGACTGCATCACTATGGACTTCGTCATCGGGTTACCATTGACTCCTCGAGTAGTTGACGCGGTCTGGGTGATTATAGATCGTCTGACTAAGACAGCTCGCTTTATAGCTATACAACCATAGTATACCTTGGAGAGGTTAGCCAAGCTATATGTGGATAACATTGTCAGATTACATGGTGTACCTGAAAGCATTGTGCCCGATAGAGACCCACGCTTTACTTCAAAGTTTTGGGAAGGATTGCAGAAGGCTATGGGTACAACGTTGAAGTTTAGTACTGCATTCCATCCTCAGACAGACGGATAGTCAAAGCATACCATTCAGATTTTAGAAGACATGCTTCGAGCCTGCGTAATTGATTTTAAAGGATCATGGGATGAGAAACTACCATTGATCGAGTTCGCTATAACAACAGCTATCAGGATACTATATAGATGTCACCCTATGAAGCACTGTATGGTATGAAGTGTCGAACTCCTTTGTTTTGGAATGAAGTAGGAGAACGGAGCATCGTTGGACCAGAGTTTGTTGAAGAGACTTGTCGAGTAGTCGACATTATCAAGGAAAGAGTTAGAACAGCTCAGAATCATCAGAAACAGTATGTAGATACTCGACGTCGAGACCTTGAATTTCTCGTAGGTGATAAGGTATTCTTGAAAGTATCACCTATGCGAGGTTTAAAACGATTCAGACAGAAAGGGAAGCTAAGTTTGAGATATGTCGGGCCATATGAGATTCTAGCTAAACGTGAAAAAATAGCTTATCAGTTAGCACTACCACCATCTATGACAAGTATGCATGATGTATTTCATATCTCATTATTAAAGAAGTACGTCAAAGATCCGATACACGTTTTAACAGTAGATCCACCAGATCTAACTGATGATTTGACATTCGAAGTAGCACCAACTGCAATCACTAGCCGAAAGGTTCAACGTCTACGCAACCGTGACATCTATTATGTTAAGGTCACCTGGAGGAGCCGAGATATAAAAGAGATCACATGGGAAGAAGAGAATGCTATGCCAAAGCAATACCCTCATCTTTTCAACTCGGAAGGTATCTATAAATTTTGAGTATGAAATTCCTAATAAGAGGGGGGGAGTTGTAAAACCCGTATCAAACTAACCGGTTTTACCACCTTGTACCAGGACTACCTATCATGGTCGAGCCAAGTGGACTAAGTGCGTGAAGAAACCACAAGACTAGGTATGAATTCTAACTCAAAAATAGTCAAATTTGAGGGTAGGGTCGCATGCCTAAATAGGTGTGACCGACCCCACCTCAAAAGAGTCCAACCCATGACTTTTTAGTCGTGGGGTCACCTGACTAAAAAAACGTAGGGTCGACGGATTCTGTGACCCTACATGCGACCCTACAATAACAGACAGAATCTGAAAATTAGGAAACCTTCCTAATTCAAAGGGGGTCTTTCCTAAACTCATTGGGACTTATTATGGAGGGTTTTTCTCTATAAATAGGACATCCCTTAGCTTCCTTCACTCCTTTAGAACCCTAAATGAAAGTGAGAGAAGGAAAAGAGAATGAAGAGAAGGAAACTTGAAGAAAAAGACTAAGGAAGAAGTAGTTCAGAGAAACCTCTGAATCTCAACAAATCTAAGGTATGAACCTAAATCCCTACATGAATTGGTGGCCTAGAATAGTTTATGAAGAACATAGGGTTAGGAGAAACCTAAATTATCCATCCATGGACAAATTCCAAGAGATTCCATGGAAGAGATTGTTATGGACAGTGAATGGTGTATAAATTGTAGATATGAGCCATAGTACAATCATAGGATGGACCATGATAGTAAGCCAAAGGATTCAAACATGAAGGAATGGACTTTAGAATGAAAGGTCGACTCAGAACACGTGTGGTCGCACGCAGGATCGAATGATATCCTACCCTACGAGACCACATGATCGACCACATGCCCTCGGGAAGTCCCTGGGAGGGTGTGGTCGCACGTAGGGTCGAATGGTATCCGACCCCACATGCGACCCTACACCCTAGGGTCGTAGAAACTGCTACCCTAGGTGCTACCCTACCCTGCGACCCTACCCCTGTAGTCGCAGAAACTGCTACCCCAGGTGCTACCCCACCTGCGACCCTTCAGTTTCAGTTAGTTTAAACATATTGGAATTAATTCTAATTAAAATATATCGACTTATTAGGTCTTTTTCGTGATTTAAAAGTGAATTATAAAGCTTGAACGAGGATCTACTAGCAATAAAAGGTGAGGGAACAAAACCTAAACTAATTGGTTAATAATAAACTGTTTTGTTTATTGAGTCCAACACCATGAATGATTCTATGTTTGTATGATTGTAATGTGCATATCACATGTCATCCACTATTCTGTTATTACTGTTCATGCATATTTAATTCCATTTATTTATAACATGATGATGATGATGCTAGGAGGAATAGGCATGTGAATGTATGTGTGTGGTACACTTACTTGATGCAAGTGGAGCATCAGGGGGAGGACGTGACACTATAGTTCATCTTGGTCACCAGACTCTATCTCTATCTCTACTCAAGTCTTGTCCACTAACATCGTCGTATCGCCATTACTTTAGCAGAACTATTACGTCGTAGGGCATCAGGGTAGGTGGTCTCGGACCGTGTAGTCTCTGACTCTGTCGGGAGGCCTTAGCTCTATCTCTATGGACGTATTAAGGGATGCTGCGGTGAGGCCTTGGATACACTGTTTGACATTAGGATTGGTTAGTTGCGAACCCATTTTGCAAGTCCTCGTCAATAGGGGCTTACGTGTTGGTATGGGTAGGGCATCAGGCCAGGGAAGTGCGATGCGGTGTGGTCCTAAGCACTTTAGCTCTATCCCTATTCCATGGTGGGTGCATGTAGGGGCGGGAATGGTGTTTGATCCATTGGGCGGTTTCACACACTCGTGTATAGAGGTGCGGCGGCCACCTATCCTTTCTAATGCACATTGCAAACTTATGAACTAGACCAAAGATATGAATTGAATGCATGCATATGTTTGTTGCTTTGTTTTGTTTGCTCACTGAGCAGTGATGTGTGCTTACCCTTTCGACGTCAAATATTTTTAGTTGATAATGCAGGTACAACTGTAGAAGACTATATGACTGCTCCTGTGTACAGACATGCGGCAGCGATGGATGCAGAAGTTATGATGGAGTCGCATGATTCATCATGCGAGTGCAACTCATGCGTTTTCGATTAGATTTTGTTTAAGTTATACAGACGATGTAATTGATTAAATTATTTTAATTTATGTCTTAGTTCTTTTGAAGATAATTTGGATAATTTATTTATGATATCATCTTTAGACTCTCAGTTCATTCAATATTAAGGACTTCTGCTATCGTGTATTTATTCTGATTTTTGTTGTGGATGTGTATGGTTTAAGTAAACGGACACAGCCTATTCGAGATCCTAGTTGTACCGTTATTGATGGTTCATCACACCATTCTAAATAGTACAGAATTGGGGTGTGACAATTTCATATCAGAGCTCTCAGGACTTGCCCATCAAACTTGAATACTTCCACTGGTGTCCATGAACTGAGTTAGGATAAATTAAAAGCTTTATTACAAACACACGATAAGCACCTGTGTTGGTTGAAACAGAACTTAAAGAAGACAATAATATACATATAAAAGGTGGAACCATATCTAAACACTAACAGAAAAAGAAAATCTAAATGTACCCTAATAAACAAATAACATATGGTACGGTCTACAAGTAGATAGTTGTCTAAGTTACAAAGGATATAATATAGTACCAAGAAAGGAGCATCTATAAAGCAGAAAATGAAAAATACCGAGTTGGTACTCACAAGATGTGAAACTCGATGTATGGCAGAAGAAGAAGAAAAATGGCTAGTAACCCCTAAATCCCTATAGAGGTAAAGGGAAAGATCTTGGACTAAATCCAACAGAGATCGGAGAACAATGGCCATACACCAAAAATGAGAGTAACTGTAAAAGAAGATAAAGCTATACTCCTGGGTGACGTGGAGACTCAGAGTGAGATCTGCCATAAGCTGATCCATTGTCTACTGAGCATTAAGAAGAGGTTGCAACTTGACCCCACCACTATCTAGGTCGAGAATGGGTAATGAAAAATCATCTGAGTAGATACTAAATAATGACAATCAGATTAGAGCAAATCAAAAGAGGTGAACAACCAGGCCACTCCAACCACTCCCCTGGACTATCAAATGCCTTGCCTATGGTTGTAATAAACTTGGCCTCACAAAATACAAGAGCAACAACAGATGAGACCGACTATGCAAGTTGCTATGTGAATCACTATCCAAGATGCCGATGCTACATCAACACCTCTGAATCAAACCAAGCAGGGTACCCATTTGGTAGCAACACTGTACCCCCAACACCTGTTAGCTATAACACAGTGCCTACCATACAGAAAGTCCTAATAATGCACACCCCAGTGCAGAAGCTTGGTGCACAACAAGCAGTGTATCAAGGTGGTTATCCTTATCAGCCACCGATGTATGGGATAGCTGCATTATGGCAGAATGATCCAACAAGGATTGAGGAATATTTTCTGAAGATGAAGCCTCAAACGTTTTCAGCAAAGGATCAAATCTATTGTGGCCATATAGCTAGATTGGTTATATAGGATGCGGTGCATTATCGACTTACTCTTATGATTATAGAGGATGCACATACCTGATTCTAATTCTCGTACCTTGATAGGATACCTTCTTGATTCAACCTGTTAATTGGAGTTATAGATATTATTCTTTAGTATTAGTCCTGATTATACCAATCTGAGCCACTCTCATGATCGACAACATGAACAGAGATATGAATTGAATGAACAGTTAAATGTTTAATCATGTTGAGCATACACTTTTCGATTTATACCTGATTTATTGATGTACCAAAATTTTTTTAGATTTACTCCTGTACTGCCTTGACCAATGGCATTATATACTCGATGGAACCTGTAACCATTAGGTTAAGAATTGTAAAACCTCTATTTCCATGTATTTGGACCACCATGCAACTTAACGACCTTTTGATGCCGGTTGGATTACCATATATTTACTCCTGATCTTTTAAACTTAAGTTCACTAGATAAAGCAAGTGTTTGTCATTATGCTTAATTGAAAGAAGGAAATGAATTGCTTTTGGATAAACATTTTGATTCTTACATTTCTTGACATCCATTGATAAGATGTTTAGATAATAAAGAATTATGGGAAGGAAGATGATTAAATTCCTATTAGATTCTATAGCCAAGAGACCTCAGATGAAGTAATGGAGAATCTATTTTGAGATTGCTGAATGGATACATATGAGCCATGTCCATAAAAGAGTGTATGAGCAAAAAGTGAAAACTATCAAGAGTAGCCAGTAAAGAAATAGATAGTACTCAAGTAGAGTTAAAGATGGCTATATCAGTACAAATTTTGACAAGATAGAAGATTTCTAAAGGCAAATCTAAGAGTGGATACAAGGACAAAGTCAAAAATCACAACATTGATAGTATTCAGATTAGTACAAGTAATACTGAGTTAGGCCCAATGTCAAACAAGATGATTAAATGAAGACCAAAAGAATTTAACTGAATTAATGAATTTATAAGCATATACCGTAATGCTTATAGATAGACTTGGGATATGAAGTAACAATCACAAGATATTTTTCGAGGTATATGAAAGAGAGATCAGGGTAGAACAGCAAAGATAAAAGAAATATAAGCTAATGAGTTTTTCAATATATGAGATTATTAGCGATAGTCTTTGAAAAACTATGAAATGAAGGAACTACACAAGCACTTAAGACTTTGTACCAGATTTTGCTAGTTCAAGCCCTTTTGGACTAGATGTTGTATTGGATAAGTAATGTCTGAATCATATGGATGGACAGAATTTGGATGCAACCTAATTCGACTTGAGATGGCAGACTTTGACGTCATCTTGGGAATAGACTGGTTGTCTCCGGACTCTACAAAATTGTTATGTGCATAGAAGAGGTTATCATTCAAGAATAAAGATGAAATATAATTTAGTATTATTGGAAGTATGTTGCCTAAGAAGTGAAGGCTGATCCTCTCTATGCTAAAGGCGAAGAGATGCTTTGAAGAGAAAGAAGTTGGATATATGGTATCTGTGGTATACGTTACCAAAGAAGCACCACAGAAGAAAGATATTAATGTGATGCATAAATTTCCTGATGTGTTAGGAGACTTACCTGGGTTACCATCTGATCATACAACTGAGTTCGTCAGCGACTTGTTACCAAGGACGATGCCTGTGTCAAAGGCACCTATAGAGTAGCTCCTATGGAGTGAAAGGAACTGAGACTCAACTACAAGAATTATTAGACTAAGGTCCTAATAGGCTAAGTATTGCATCACGGGGAGCGCCAATGTAATTCGTGAAGAAGAAGGACGGTAGTGTCAGAATATGTATAGACTACTGAAAACTAAATAAGCTAACGATCAAGAATCAATATCTACTATCCCAGATCGTTGACTTGTGTAAACAGTTACAAGGTGCAAAGGTATTTCTAAGATTAATCTTCAGTCAAGATATCATCAGCTGAAGAAATTTGCACAGCGATACCTCGAAGATAGCTCTTTGAAATCGGGATTGGATATTATGAGTTCCCGATTATGATGTTTGGATTAACCAATGCCCCTACATCTTTTATAAAGCTGAAGAACTGAGTGTTTCATGACATATTGGACACATCGATCATAATTTTCATAGATGATATTTTGGTTTATTCCAAGAATAAAGCAACTCATACAACGGATCTTATAACAGCTTCACAATAGCTGAGAAGGAAAAAGCTTTATGCCAAATCCAAGGAAGGACCCAGTATAAATGCTGGCTTATGTTTTGCAGTAATAGATTCAGATTTGGAAGAAGAGTAACATATAATAGAAACTCGTGATGATCCAGTTGAGTGAGAACTTATGGATGAACTTATGGAGCAATAGTTCCTCGCTTGCGTTCACAACATTAAAGATCGTCTCTGATTTTATAGACGAAGTAATGGTAGTAATTTTTTTAGATCTATATATAAGAATGGTGCAAGAAGATTTAAAGAAAGAAAAACCTGACCCTGACTTACTTCGGATGCGAAAAAGGTTCTGAGATATAGAGGATGATTATGCATACCTAGAAGTGAAAGCGTTGATCATAGATACAAGATAATGATAAGAGCCCATTGTACTCTATATTCAGACATCCTGGAGTACCAATATGTATCATGACCTGAAGAGATTGTGCTGGTAAAGAGGAACAATAACAGATGTGGTTTAGTACATGTTCTAGCATCTGAATTATCAACAAGTAAAGGCTGAAAGACAAAGACCAACGTGGCTTACTATAACCACTATGCCTCAGGAAATGGAAGGTACTGAGTTCGATTCTTCTTACTGCCTTGGGGCTACTCAAATGGGGACAAAGTTGAAGTTTAGTATCGCATTTTATCTTAAATCGATGGACAGTCGGAGCGAACTATACAGATCCTAAGAGATATGCCCCGAGCTTGTGAAATTGATTTTAAGGAGCTTGAGTTGAAAAGTTACCACAGATTGAATTGCTATCAAGCTACCATGTAAATGTTACCTATAAAGTATGGTACGATATAAATGTCAAATTCCTTTGTTTTGAAACGAAGTCGATGAATGAAGAATTTTAAGACCTGAGTATATTGAAGAAACCTGTCGAGTGGTAGACAAGATAAAAAAAAAGGTCCAAGACAGCTCAGGATTGTTAAAAGAGACACCAAGACCTTGAGTTCGCCAAAAGTGACAAAGGATTTTTGAAGATATCACTTATGCATGGTTTTAAAACAATTTAACAAAAAGGGAGAGTTGTATCCTATATATGTTTTGGGACCTCATAAAATTTTAGAGAGACGTAGAAAAGTTGCATATCAACTAGCATTACCATTGTCCATGTCTAGAATGCATGACGTATTTTGCGTGTCTCTATTGAAGAAGTACATTGGAGATCCATATCAAAAGTATTGATCACGGATCCACCAGATTAGACAGAAGATTTAACTATTGAAGTGGTACCAGCCTAGTTCACTGGTTGGAAGGTACAACATCTCCAAAGCTGGGATAATTATTATATGAAAGTAACCTGGAGAAGACAAGACGTGGAGAAGATTGCATGGGAGGAAGAAGATGCAATGCAGAAATAGAATTTCCACCTATTGACTCCGAAGTAAAGTAAAATTTTGTGGACAAAACTTATTTTAAGGATGGGGGAGTTGTCAGATCCGTACGTTCAAATTTCAAGGATGAAATTTCTTTTAAGGGTGGTGGAGTTGTAAGACCTGTATCGAACTAACCGGTCTTACCACCTTGTACCAAGTCAACCTATCATGGTCGAGCCAAGTAGACCAAGTGCATGAAGAAACCACAAGACCAGGTATGAAATATAACTCAAAAATAGTCAAATATGAGTGTGTGGTAGCATGCCTAAACAGGTGTTACTAACCCCACCTCAAAAGAATCCAACCCATGACGTTTTGGTTGTGGGGTCACATATGTTTTAAAAACGTAGGGTCACAGATTTTGTGACCCTACCTGCGACCCTACACCCTAGGGTTGCATGTTTTAAAAACGTAGGGTCACGGATTTTGCGACCCTACATGCGACCCTACGAAAACAGCAAAACTAAAAAATTAGGAAACCTTCCTAATCCGAAGGGGGTTCTTTCCTAAACTCATTAGGGCATATTTGGAGGGTTTTCCTCTATAAATAGGACGTCCCTCAGCCTGTTTCACTCCTTTAGAACTCCAATTGAAAGTGAGAGAAAGAGAAGAGAAGGAAGAGAAGGAGAATTGAAGAGGAAGGCTAAAGAGGAGGAAAATTTAGAGAAAGCTCTGAATCTCAGCAAACCTAAGGTATGAACCTAATTCCCTGTCACATCCCAATTTCACACTATTCAGAATGGTGTGATGAACCGCTAATAAACCAACGGTTCAACCAGGATCTCTAATAGGCTGTGTCCTTTTAAAATAAACCATACACATCTACAACCATAATCAGAATAAATACACAATAGCGGAAGTCTTAATATTAAATGAACTGAGGAATCTAACTGTGATAATCATAAGTAAAATATCAAATTATGTTGTATCAATTGAGACATAAGTAAATAAAATATCAAATTACATTTCCTTAATAGTTCAAATAAAATCTAATCGAAAACGCATGAGTTGTACTCGCATGAGGAGTCATGCGTCTCCACTATGTCTTCAGCCTCCATTGCAGCAATGTGTCCGCACACAGAAGCATTCATATAGTCTTCCACAATGGTACCTGCATCATCAACTAAAAATAATCGACGTCGAAAGGGTGAACACACATTACGGCTCAGTGAGAAAACAAAACAATGCAACAAACATATGCATGCATTCAATTCATATCTGTGGTCTGGTATATAAGTTTGCAATGTGCTATAGAAAGGTTCAGTGGCCGCCTCACCTCTATACACAGGGTGTGTAAGCCCACCCAACGGATCAAACACCATTGTCGTCCACATCCACCCCAACATGGAATAGAGATAGAGCTAAAGTGTCCAGATCAAACACCGCATAACACCTGCCCTGATGCCCTACCCATACCAACACGTAAGCCCCTGTTGGCGAGGGCTTGCAAACTGGGCTCGCAACTAATCAATCCTAATGTCAAACAGTGTATCCAAGGCCTCACCCCAGCATCCCTCAATAGGTCCATAGAGATAGAGCTAAAGCCCCCCGACAGAGTCGAAGACTACACAGTCTGAGACCACCTCCCCTAACGCCCTACGACGTAATAGTTCTACTAAGGTAATGGCGATACGACGATGTCAGTGGACAAGACTTGAGTAGAGATAGAGCTAAAGTGCTCGGATCAAACACCGCATAACACCTCCCCTGATGCCCCACTCGCATCAAGTACACTAACCACACACAATCATTCACATGTCTATTCCTAGCATCATCATCATCATCATGTTATAAATAAAATAGAATTAAATATGCATGAAAATTAATAGCAAAAATATTGGATGACATGTTGAATGCACATTACAAGCATACACGCATAGGATCAGTCATGGCATTGGACTCAAGAAAATAAAAATAGTATATTATTATCCAATTAGTTTATGTCTTGTTCCCTCTCCTTTGCTTAAGTGTAGATCCTCTTTCAAGCTTTAAGAATCACTTTTATATCAATAGGAAAACCTAACAAGTCGATAGATTTTAGTTAGAAGTCATTCCGATAATTTTAGGCTTGCTGTTAAGCGAGGGTCGCAGGTAGGGTAGCAGTTTACTGCGACCCCCAGGGTAGGGTGAATGCTAGGGTCGGATGTTCCATCGACCCTGGGTGCGATCACTGCATCCCTGGACTTCCCGAATGCTAGGGGTCGATCCTGTGGTCTGGTAGGGTCGATTCCCAATCGACCCCACATGCGTCCCCCCATGGTTTGAGTCAAGAATTTCATCCTATAGTCCATTCTTTCATGTTTGGGTCCTATGGTTTACTTCCACAATCCATTTCATGCTTGTTCTATGGCTTAAAACTCTAGGTTTCTTCCTTACTTTGCCTACCATGAGTTCCTCCATGGATTTCATTGAAACCCTCCCATGGATGGATGATTTGGGTTTCTCCTAAGTCATACCCTCTTCATAAACTATTCTAAGGTCTTAAATCATTAATGGAAACATACCCATACCTTAGGTTTGCTGAGATTCAGAGGTTTCTCTGAATTCTTCTCTTTAGTCTTCTTCTCCAACTTTCCTTTTCTTCTCCTTCTCTTCTCTTTCTCTCACTTTCAATTAGGGTTTCAAAAGGAGTGAAAGAGGCTTAGGGATGTCCTATTCATAGAGGAGAATCTCTCAAAATAAGTCCCATTGAGATTAGGAAAGAATCCCCTTGAAATTTGAAAAGTTTCCTATTTACGGTTTCTGTCCGCAAAGAGGGGGTTGATGAGGGGGTCGATGATCCCGTCGACCCTCAGGTCTAAATTGTCCGACCCCCAGTTAAATGTCAGGGGTCTGACTTCTTAATGAGGGGGGTCCGACCCTGCCTATCTGGGTATGCGACCTTGCCCTCAATTTTACTATTTTTGGGTCAGTTTAACACCTGGTTTTGCTATTTCCTTCACGCACTTGGTCCATTTGGCTCGACCATGATAGGTAGACCTGGTACAAGGTGGTAAGACCGTTAGTTCGATACAGGTCTTACATTCCCTACATGAATTGAGAGCCTAGAATAGTTCATGAAGAAGATAGGATTAGAAGAAACCCAAATCATCCATCCATGGACAAATTCTAAGAAAAACCATGGAGGAAATCATTGTGGACAATGGAAGGTGAATAAAATTATGGTTTTGAGCCATAAAACAATCATAGGACTATGTAGATAAGCCAAAGGATTTAAACAAGAAGAAATGGACTTAAGAGTGAAAGGTCGACCCTGACACATGTGGTCGCACGTAGGGTCGCATGATATTCGACCCTACGAGGCCCACATGTTCGACCACATGCCCTCGGGAAGATTCCAGGGAGGGTATGGTCGCACGTAGGGTCACAGTATGTCCGACCCTACCTGCGACACATACTGTGACCCTACACCCTGGGATCACAAAAACTGCTACCCCAGGTGCTATCCTTCCCTGCGACCCTATGCCCTATGGTCACAGAAACTGCTACCCCAGGTGCTACCCCACCTGCGACCCCTCAGCTTCTGTTAGTCTAAACACATGGGAATTAATTCTAATTAAAATCTATCAACTTGTTAGGTTTTTTAGTGATTTAAAAGTGATTCATAAAGCTTGGACAAGGACCTACGATCAATCAAAGGTGAGGGAACAAGACATAAACTAATTGGCTAATAACAAACTGTTTTGGTTTATTGAGTCCAATGCCATGAATGTTTTTATGCTTGTATGCGTGTATTGTGCATTTAACATGTCATCTAATATTCCTGCTATTAATGTTCATGCATATTTAATTTTGTTTATTTATAACATGATGATGATGATGATGCTAGGAATAGGCATGTGAATGTTTGTGTGTGGTTAGTGTACTTGATGCGAGTGGGGCATCAGGGGGAGGACGTGACACTATGGTTCATCCTGGTCACCAAACTCTAGCTCAATCTCTACTCAAGTCTTGTCCACTAATATCGTCGTATCGCCATTATTTTAGCAGAACTATTACGTCGTAGGGCATCAGGGGAGGTGGTCTCGGACCGTGTAGTCTCTGACTCTGTCGGGAGGCCTTAGCTCTATCTCTATGGACGTATTAAGGGATGCTGCGGTGAGGCCTTGGATACACTGTTTGACATTAGGATTGGTTAGTTGCGAACCCATTTTGCAAGTCCTCGTCAATAGGGGCTTACGTGTTGGTATGGGTAGGGCATCAGGCCAGGGAAGTGCGATGCGGTGCGGTCCTAAGCACTTTAGCTCTATCCCTATTCCTTGGTGGGTGCATGTGGGGGCAGCAATGGTGTTTGATCCATTGGACGGTTTTACACACTCGTGTATAGAGGTGCGACGGCCACCTATCCTTGCTATTGCACATTGCAAACTTATGAACCAGACCAATGATATGAATTGAATGCATACATATATTTATTGCATTGTTTTGTTTGCTCACTGAGCCGTGATGTGTGCTCACCCTTTCGACGTCGAATATTTTTAGTTGATGATGCAGGTACAACTGTAGAAGACTATATGAATGCTCCTGTGTATGGACATGTGGCGACGATGGATGCAGAAGTTATGATGGAGTCGCATGATTCGTCATGCGAGTGTAACTCATGCGTTTTCGATTAGATTTTGTTTAAGTTATACAGACGATGTAATTGATTAAATTATTTTAATTTATGTCTTAGTTCTTTTGAAGATAATTGGATAATTTATTTATGATATCATCTTTAAACTCTCAGTTCATTTAATATTAAAGACTTCTGCTATCGTGTATTTATTCTGATTTTTGTTGTGGATGTGTATGGTTTAAGCAAACGAACACAGTCTATTCGAGATCCTGGTTGAACCGTTGGTTTATTGACGGTTCATCACACCATTCTGAATAGTGCAGAATTGACGTGTGACAAGAGTGTTTTTCATCGACCCAAATGGCATATTAATACCATTTGCCTTCCGTTTGGAGTTTGATTGCACAAATAATATTACAGAATATGAAACATGCATTATGGGTTTGAAAGCGGAATTAGCCATTGGCGTTAAGAAATTGAAAGTGTATGGTGATTCCTCTATTGTCATTTATCAAGTTAGAGAAGAATAGAGAACCAAGGATGAAAAGTTGAAACCCTACAAGGAATGTGCAATGGCATTGGCCCAGAGCTTTGAACAGATAGAGTTTTACTACTCACCCATAGATACTAATACATACGCTAATGCATTGGCCACCCAAGCATCAATGATTGGGGATGATCCAGCAGAGAAGATCAAACCTTTGATAATTGAAAGAAGAACACAGCCTATACACATGGGTGAAATCCATGCCTTGACAGTCGATGGTCGCCCTTGGTTTGTGCCAATTGTAGACTTCATCAAAGAAGGAAAGTACCCCATCGATGCTTCAGTAGGAGACAAGAAATTCTTGAGACAATATGCCTCTCAATTTGTATTGTGCAAAGACATCTTGTACAAGCGATCTTATGAAGGAATATAACTAATCTGTGTTGATGAAGAGCAAGCACAGAATGTCATCGAGAAAGTGCACCAAGGAGTGTGAGGTCCCCATATGAATGCTAGAATGCTTGCGAAGAAGATCCTCCGACTAGGGTACTTTTGGAATACAATGGAGGCAGACTATGTAGGATATGTGAAGAAATGCCACAAATGCCAAATATTCACCAATTTGATACATGTACCTCCGACAGAACTGCACACGCTCAGCTCTCCATGGCCTTTCTCGACTTGGGGCATTGATGTGATAGGCAAGATACATCCTAAATCATCAAGTGAACAGGAGTTTATTTTGGTAGCCATTGATTATTTTACAAAATGGGTGGAAACTCAGGCATATGAAAAGCTCACAGCAAACAAAGTGGCAAAAGTCCTCAATCATAACATCTACTGGGGCACAGACAAATGGAGCAGTCGAAGCGGCCAATAAGAACATAAAAGTTATTTTACAAAAGATGGCACAAACCAATGCTGATTAGGTAGATAAGCTCCCATATGCACTTTGGGCTTACAGAACCTCAATCATAAGGGCAACCCCTTACTCCCTGGTCTATGGCATGGAAGCAGTACTCCCTGTTGAATTGGAGGTGCAATCAATAAGGCTAGCGATGGAGTGCAAGGTTCCCGAGACAGAATTGAGCCTCATAGATGAAAGGAGAATCAGGGCGGCAGACAACATAAAGAAGTACCAGCAGAGAATAGCAAATACATTCAATAAGAAAGTTCGAATCCGTCATTTAGTAGTTGGTGATTTAGTGCTGAAGGAGCAAAGAGCACCAACACATGATCCAAGAGGCAAGTTTCGTCCAAACTGGAGTGGATCATACATCGTCAAGGAGATAAGGCTATTCGTCTGATGATCTGAACGGAGATGAATTACAATATTTGATAAATCTGAATCAAGTAAAATGGTATTACGTGTAGCCTACATACAAAAAAAAAAGAGAGGAATGGGGACAGGCTTCCGTTTACAGGATTGGGGCAAGCTGACTTAGCCAGGTGGTAGGTTTCACAAAAAGGTTGGACAAGATTCTCAAATGAGACAACAACTTTCATCATAAAGGGATAATACATCAATTCATCAATAGTTAGGGAAAGGAATTCCTGATTTTCAGCAAGAACTCTATCTCCTGTCCAACAATCCGATGGTTTTTTTTCTAGAGTTTCACATCAAGCCCTTGTTTTACATCTCTGACATTACTCTTGTGAGCATGCCACTCTAAACAATAATCATAACAACTTTGACCGAAACTCACATCGGCCGTTTATTAATCCAAACGGTGTCCTAGAGGTCTACAGGTCCATCCTTCATAAGCCAAAATGGCATCTCCTAGTGGAGATCAAGCCATTCCACATAAACAACCAAACACTCTCCAGGTGGCTGACTCATTTGGAACAGTTTCTTATCAGCCTATCCAGGCCATTGATTTCTCTCACACTGTCAGTTGGCTCAAAAATTTAAGCCCATATATGGTAGTACAATATTAATATGTGCATTAGTAGAAGTGTGGTCAAAATGAGTGAGTAATTTTGACCTAAGAAAACCCGTTGGATATGCTCATGACCTATGTCGTTGTGGATTTGCACCTTTATAGTATCCTTCCGTAACGTGCTCACGATCGAATAGTTTACAGAATGAAACACTGGATGATATAAAAAAAACCACACAACAATGAGCCCGAACTACACAGAACCTGATTCCAGAGGGATGGAAGTCCCAAAGGATACGTAGGCAATTTGGGACACCCTAAATTCGGTCCAGAGGATATTAATAAGTGTGTGATTTTCATATTTTTATTCCCTTTGTAATTTAATTTTTAATGTGTTTTATGTCTTATTGAACTGAATATGATGAATTTTATTAAATTCACATATTTTAGAGGCATTGTGAATTAATTGTTAAAAGATAAAAAAATTTCAGCATCCTTAATATTGACATTCTGAGTTTCATGCAGGTTTTTGACATGAAAAGAGTTTCAGAATTGAAAAGTTATCTTCAGTAAAGTTGTAGAGGACGTCTCAACCTTTCTGGAATAATATTATGGAGAGAAATCTGAGGTCATTTGGGTCTCCAAATGTGGCTTCAAAGTCTGACACAGAAATCTAACCAAATCCAAATTGGAGTGGCCCTCTGATCAAATTAAAGCATTCAACGGTGGATGTAAATTCCATAAATAATCTCCTAATCAAGTTAGAAAACCTAAACCTACAACAGAAGACTCCAAAGAAGAAAAGAAGACTCTATAATTTTAGAATTCTAAATAGAGAAGGACTCCTAAACAATGAAAAAATCCTACACAAAGAAGGAATCCTATACAAAGAAGGAGTTATAAGTTACAAAGGATTGTCATGTTTTATATATAGAGCATTAGTGTTAAGATAAAATCTCTCTCTCTCTCTCTCTCTCTCTCTCTCTCTTTTGCTGGAAATTTTTTTATCTCTAAAAGGATTGTAATGTCTAGTTAATCTTCTCATTCAGTTCAAGGGGATTTTGAAGTCCGAACTCATGTCAATGGTGTAAACTCTATTCAGTAACATTGTTCTTCTACTCTTTTTTATTAGAATTACTTATATTATTCTTCTCTCTTTAATTATGATATTCACCTAAATAATTCAGTAATGGCCTGCTGAATCAGTTAGATTAATATTAATTGCTAGATCTAGAATCTATGATACGTAATCGTCCTGATTCTAATCACAAGTAGCAAACAGTGGTAGATGATTATGTTCAAGTTTTCGTCTCATCATTGTGAATAATATAACCTAGGTTAAATAATCTCCGCTTGTGTGTGATTATTGCTTAGATTGATTTGTTTTCCACCCTCTTAATGCTGTCATTGAATTAAACATTGAGAGCTTATTCAGTGTTGTTTAATGGTTAGATCTCTCTAAAGAGCATGTTTTAGTAGAGATACTTAAGGAAAAATTCGGGTAATAGAGCTTAGTGTTATCTAAGGTCTTTAATTCTAATTGGAAAGAAGATATTAACATTGTGATTAATTTTACTCATTGCATGTGTGGGTGGATATTGAACCAAGAACTGAATTTTCTCATCTAATTATCTTCCTATTTAAATTATGTCTGTTTACTTTCAATTTGATTCAAACAACCAAAATCCCCCATTTGTTATTGTGTTTAATTAGCATTAATTAGTATATTTAGTTTGAATAGAATATAAATTTTAATCAATTCATTCTCTGTGGGATCGACCTTTGCTTATCCAATTTACAGTTCATTAATCAGATCAGCAAAGAAATATTTAATTAAATTGGTGCATTCGACATGCTACCAAATTTTGGTGCCGTTGCCGGGGAGTGAATTTTGATTAGTTTTTATATCTCTCTTTTAATTTTTTATTTTCGGATTAGTTTTTATATATTTATTTATTTTAACTTTTTTATTTTATTTAATTTTTATTCAATTTCTTTCTTATTATTAAGTTTTTTCAGTTAATTATCTTAGCTAATTGTGTGAGTTTATGATTCTGACCCAATCCACTAAAAAAGGAGATCTGAATTTTGATCCAGAACTTGAACGTACTATGCGTCGATTAAGAAAAGAAGCTAGGCAGATTACGACAAAAAGAGAATCCATCCCTCTCATAGGAAATATTTTTAAAAGTTCTTCGAGTGACTCTGAACTAGAAGAAATCATGGCTGAGAATGACAGGACATTAAAGGAGTTGGCTACTCCTGATTTTAACCAACAACCTTGGTGCAATCAAATACTCGGGTTAACCAACAACCTTTGTGCATTCATTACCCTACTTTCGACGTCGCTTTTGATCTTAAGTCTAGTTTAATTCATTTGTTGCCTAAATTTCGTGGTTGTGCAGGTGAGGATCCAAATAAACACCTGAAGGAATTTCATGTAGTGTATTCAAGCATGAAACTGACAGGAGTGTCTGAAGAACAGATCAAATTACGAGCATTTCCTTTTTCATTATCAGATGATGCAAAAGATTGGCTCTACTACCTACCATCTGGGACGATCACTACATGGGATGAAATTAAAAGATTATTTTTAGAAAAATACTTCCCAGCCTCTAGAGCCGCCACCATCAGAAAGGAAATTTGTAGCATACTACAGTACACTGGAGAAACACTCCATGAATATTGGGAGCGTTTCAAGAAATTATGTGCCAGCTGTCCACATCACTAGATAAGTGATCAACTCTTAATTCAGTATTTTTATGAAAGATTATTGCCCGTGGAAAAGAATATGATAGATGCAGCAAGTGGAGGAGCTTTAGTAGATAAAACCCCTGAAGATGCAAGAAGGTTAATTACAAATATGGCTGCAAATTCCCAACAATTAGGTACAAGAAACGATGCACCATTCAAAAAGGTGAATGAGATAAATACATCTTCCCTCGATCAACAGTTATCTGACCTTACCTCTCTTGTTAGACAAATGGCTGTAGGAAATTTACAGCAGGTAAAAGCTTGTGGGATATGTTCGATGATAGGATACTCAACTAATATGTGTCCAACACTTCAAGAAGGACCCACCGAACAAGCCAATGCTGCAAATAACTTTTCAGGACCATCAAGGCAGTATGATCCATACTCTAATACATACAATCCACATTGGAGAGATCATCCAAACATGAGCTATAGAGGAAACTGACCAGCAGGGCAGAACTTCTATCAAAATAGACAGCCAACTTTCCAACCCAAGCCACCTGTTCCCAGAATTCAAACTCATCATTAGAGGACATTGTTAAATCTCTTGCTTTAAATACCCAATAGTTGCAAAAGAAAACAAAATCCAGTATTCAAAGTCTAGAGAGCCAGGTGAGTCAAATGACAACTGCTATGAATCGTTTAGAAGCTCAAGTTGGAGGAAAATTACCATCACAAACTGTGGTGAATCCAAAAAAAAAAATGTGAATGCTTTGACACTCCGAAGTTGTAAAAAACTTGAGGAACCAACAAGGATGAGCCCTGCTGTCCCAAATGAAGAAGAAATTGAGAAAAAAAAAATAGAAAAAGATGAAATAGCTGCTCAACCTGAGGTAACACCCAAACCTTCCATTCTGTCTAAGACTAATCATCTTCCTTTTCCTAGCAGATTTACAAAATCCAAGAAAGAGGACAAGGATAAAGAAATTCTAGATTTGTTTTGTAAAGTGGAGGTAAATATACCCCTGTTGGATGCAATCAAACAGGTGCCCAGATATGCAAAATTTCTTAAAGAGTTATGCACTAATAAAAGGAAGCTAAATGATAATGAAATTTTAAGTATGGGAGATAATGTCTCAGCAGTTCTTCAAAGAAAACTTCCTCCCAAGTGCAAAGACCTAAGTATGTTCACTATTCCCTATAAAATAGGTAATACCAGAGTTGAGAGAGCTATGCTAGATTTAGGAGCATCTATTAATATAATGCCACAATATATTTATGCTTCATTAAATTTAGGCCCCTTGAATGAAATGGGTGTCATTATCCAATTGGCTGATCGTAGTAATGCGTACCCTGAAGGGGTACTTGAGGATGTTCTTGTACAGGTAAATGAGCTAATATTTCCAGCTAATTTCTATATTCTGGACATGGAATATGATATCTCACCTAATCCAGCACCTATCTTATTGGGAAGACCATTCTTGAATACAGCTCGAACAAAGATAAACGTTCATGATGGTACCCTCACAATGGAGTTTGATGGTGAAATAATTTATTTTAATATTTTTGAAGCCATGAAACACCCTACTGATGTTCATTCGGTTTTTGCTATTAATACTGTTGATTCTAGATTACAGGAAGTGTTTGAATTAAATAATAAGAATGAACTGGAGGTTACAATTACCACAGAATTACAGTTAGAGGAGAACGACGAGATAGAGATTAGTAAAGAATTGAAGGAGACTGTGACAACTTAACATTCTTTAAAACTAATTTTAAAAAAATATGGAGTTTCTTTTGTAAAGCTACCTAAGTTTCATAAATAATTATTACCCTCTGTTTTGCAGGTTCTTACCTTGGAATTGAAGCCATTGTTAGTCCATTTAAAGTATGGATACCTAGGAACGAATGATACATTACCGGTAATCATTGCGAATAACTTGACACCTAGTCAAGAAGAGAAGTTGGTTCAAATGCTATTGTATCATAAGGAATATTAAACCTATTGGGCAGTCAAGCATTGCAATGTGAATATGACTAATGCTGGTGTTCAAAGGAAGTTGCAATTGCAAGAACTTGAGGAGTTAAAGAATGATGCCTACTGTGAGGACAAAGATGGAAAACTTTAGAAGTCGCCACCTAGATTTAGGTCTAGGACCTTAGAAATGTGAAATCTCACCCCAAGGTAAGACTTCGATTGACTCATGACCCTTAGATTGGATTTCTGGTCCATCAGAGATTGGATAAGCGTCAGGTTACGGTTATGGGAAGGGGTTAGGCACCCAAACCGCCCGATCGAAATCAGCCTCCTATACCTTTCCTATGCTAGACTCTATTTGTTAAGCCAAACCAAACCAAGTGGTTTGATATCATTGAACCGAATCTGTATCCATCAGATTGCCTACGTATCACGGAATTATTCTGAAAATCAGGTTCACCATCGTAGTTCAGGTGTGATTAAAGTTTATGACTGTGATTTATGCTTGTGCATGATTAAGTTTATTGTTCAAGTTGAAATTTATGCTTGAAAGGCTGAGAAAACCCTATGGGTTAGGATCTGGATAGTCCATGTGGACTGATAGATAGTCCTAGTAGATTTAAGGATAACCCTATTTGGGTTGAAATATGGATAACCCATTCTGGGTTGGAATGTGGATAACCCTATGTGGGTCAAAATGTGGATAAATATCCTAGTGGATATATGGATAGTCCAAGTGGACTAAGGTTTGGATCCGAATTTGGGTTTCTCCCAAATTGCCTACGTATCCTAGGGTTTGACCTAGGAATCAGAATCCACGTAGTTCGGGACTCTAGGTTGAAATGGTTGAGTATCCTAGTGGATCTATGAATAGTCCGAGTGGATTAAGGTATGGATCGAAATTTAGGTTTCTCCCAAATAGCCTACGTATCCTAGGGTTTGCCCTAGGAATCAGAATCCGCGTAGTTCGAAATTGGATAACCCTATTTGGTTCAAATTAGGGGTAAATATCCAAGTGGATCTATGGATAGTCCGAGTGGACTAAAATTTGGAGAACCCTTTTTGGGTTGGAATATGGATAGATATCCTAGTAGATCTATGGATAGTCCGAGTGGACTAAGGTGTGGATCCGAATTTGGGTTTCTCCCAAATGGCCTACGTATCCTAGGGTTTGACTTAGGAATCAGAATCTACGTAGATCGAGATTGGGTTGAAATGGATGGATATCCTAGTGGAGATGGATAGTCCGAGTGGACTAAGGTGTGGATAACCCTATTTGGGTTAAAATATGGGGGATATCCTAGAGGATTTATGAATAGTCCGAGTAGACTAAATTATGGATAAATATCCTAGTGGATCTATGGATAGTCCGAGTGGACTAAGGTGTGGATTCGAATTTGGGATTCTCCCAAATGGCCTACGTATCCTAGGGTTTGCCCTAGGAATCAGAATCCGCATAGTTCGAACTTGGGTGGATATCCTAGTGGATCTATGGATAGTCCGAGTGGACTAAGGTGTGGATCCGAATTTGGGTTTCTCCCAAATAGCCTACGTATCCTAGGGTTTGCCCTAGGAATCAGAATCCGCGTAGTTCGGGATATAACCTGTTCTAGGTTAGAAAGTGAGAACCTGTTCTAGGTTTAGGGTTTAGAACCTATTCTAGGTTTAGGGTTTATCGAGGGGCAAAATCATCCTAAATTACCCTTTTCATCCTGAATTCTAATTTTGGAACGTTTGGCAAAATATTTTTCTTTCTTTATTAAGGCTTTTACTATTCCCATTATGCCCTTCCCAAGAATGTGGGTGCCTAAATGCACGTCCCCACACCTATATTGTCTTCTAGAAGTGTGCATATATGGCAGTTCGACTAGGGTGTTGCATAAAATAAGTTATTGCCAAAAAATAGAATATTCTATCTAAATATGGCACATAAAACATTTATGGCAAGAAATTCACATACAGTAAGATTGTTTAAAAAATCTTTCAAATATGGTATGTATTGCAAATAAGGCAAGAGCCTATATGGCATGATCTAGTAGGCTATCTTCTAAGCATGGCAAGACCCTAATTGCTATTTTCTTTCCATATTTAGGGTTTTCTACCATAATTGCTATTTTCTTTCCATTTTTTTTAGGGCTTTCTACCCTAATTTCTATTTTCTTTCCATTTTAGGGTTTTCTACCCTAATTGGTACATTCTATCCATTTTTTAAGGTTTTCAACCTTAATTGTTATTTTCTTTCCATTTAAGGGTTTTCTACCCTAATTGTTTTTTCTTTCCATTTTAGGGTTTTCTACCCTAATCGCTATTTTCTTTCCATTTCTTAGGGTTTTCTACCCTAATTGTTATTTTCTTTCCATTTTAGGGTTTTCTACCCTAATTGTTATTTTTTTTTTCCATTTTAGGGTTTTCTACCCTAATTGCTATTTTCTTTCTATTTTAGGATTTTCTACCCTAATTGTATTCTATTTTTTAGGGTTTTCTACTCTAATTATGACAATAAGCATTTAATATAGCATGCGAGTATGATCATTCCAATCATGGCAGTGTGATTATTCCAATTGTGGCAGTGTGTTCATATAAGCATCCAAATATAGCATGTGAACAATATAGCATCAAAATATGGCATGTGTTAAATAATCAAGGCATGTGAGTCAATCAATCAAAACGTATTTTCAGATCTACGGTCTAGATTCAATGCATCGATTATCAACAATGTGACCGAAATCACATTTGATTGACGATTGAAAGTAATTCAAGATCTTAAATCAACAGTTCAGATCATATAACATCAGTTAATCAGACTTTAATGGTTCAAATTAATTCATCATTAAATCATCATCAGATTAAAATCAATGGTTCAGATTAATTAATCATCCATTCACATGATTGGATCTTAAAGATCAACGATTCAGATTAAATTCACATCAATTAGTCAAATTCATTAATTCAAATATTAATTCAATATCAATGGACAAATTTTCATCACATGATCAAAACAATTTCACATTCAATGGATCAGATTTTGAATGGGCATCATGTTAACACGATAAATAATCAAAATTCAGATTTTTATTCAAGCATATTATGATCATAGATTCAATCAATGGCCCATATTTAATGGAAAGATCAAGGGTAAGATGAGGAATGTTGATCCAATGGTTGGATGAGGGGAATTGGTCTAGGGCTTGATGGACAGGTTCGGGTATTGTAACATGGCTAGGTTCAGGTAAGTGGTGTGAGGTGTTGGTTGGTTCAGTAGGAGATGGAAGTGAGTGGGGTTACGAGTAGGTGGTAGCACATGGCTGATGATTGAAGTATGAGATGAAATCGATTAGAATGCTGGTTGTATAGTGATTGAAAGCCAAGTGTAGGCTGGATCGGTGATGGAAATTGATTAATGGTGAGGTGGAGTGGTTTATGAGATGGGGACTTGTAGTTAAGCAAAACAATAGAAAAAAAATAAAAGTAGAGGCAGCTTACCTAGATGCTCGTAGGTTCTACTTGCTCCTCCCTTCTTCTTTTTCTTTCTCCCCTTTTTTTTCTCCCAAAACCGAGAGCCCAAACTCTGTCAAACTCCCTTTTTATGTTTTTTTTCTCTTTTTTTTTCTGTTTTTTTTCTTCCACCTTTCTCTCTCTTCTTCCCTTACTTTTCTCCCAAAACCGAGCTCTCTAACCCCTCTCATGTTTTTTCTCTTTACTTCTCTTTTATTCTCCCTCTTTTTTCTCTCTTCTTCCCTTCTTTTTCTCCCGAAACCGAGCTCTCTAAGCTTTTCACATTTTTTTTCTCTTTCCCTTTTTTTTCTCTTTTGGAAAAATCTTCCCTCTTTTTTCTCTCTCTCACGTCTCTTTTATCTTCCCCTTTTTTCCTCTTTTGAAAAAAATCTAGAAACCCTAAATCTTCTCCCTTTTCACGTCCTCTCTCTCCCCTTTTTTTTCTCTTTTGAAAATCCTCTAGAAACCAAAACCGAGTCCCCTAAGAAAAGCCCCTTCTCCCTCACGTTTTTCCCTCTATTCTCTCTCTTATCCATTTTTCTCTCCCCAAAACCATGCCCTCTCTCTTTATCTCAATCTTCTCCTTTTTTCCTTTTTTTTATTTGGATTTACTTCCCAAAAGAAAGAAAAAAAACCACTCTCTCTCACGTTTCCTCTCTGTCGTCTTTCCTTTTTCTTCTCCAAAATCTTTTGGATTTTATCTCAACCCTAAATTCCCCTTCTCTTTCACGTCTCCTCTCTCTCCTCTTTCCTTTTTCTTCTCCAAAATCTTTTGAATTTTATCTCAACCCTAAATCCTCCTTCTCTTTCACGTCTCCTCTCTCTCCTCTTTCCTTTTTCTTCTCCACAATCTTTTGGATTTTATCTCTTATATATAACAACATATATTATATACATATATACACATATATTTAATAACATACATATATGTATAGTATACAATATATATAACATATAAATACTATGCACATGGATGAACTGATTCGAATGGGTTGAGATTGGCTTAGGTTGACTGAGTTAAACTGATATGGGTTGAGCAAGGTTGGACCAGAACTGGCTTGAACTGAGTTGACTGGATTGATTGGAATTAATTGGATTTTCTCTCTCTATTATTTCATGGGTCATTTCCGCTATCATCCCGCATGAAATTTTCTGATAACCTTTATTCCAAATTTTCTACGTTCATTTTGTAGAACATTAAAAATAAAGAATATTGAAACTTGAATCACCTCATTTGTAAATAAAATGGCCAACTTATGACTTTCTGAAGTTTAAGCGGGCCAATTATCGATAATTTGGCTGACCATTCTGCATGAGATCCTACGGAGGCTTCTACCGGAAATATTTTACGTCCAGTTTGTAGAGCACTAAAAATGAAACATAATGAAACTGAAATTACTTGATTTGGATATGGGATGATCAAAATATGAATTTTTGAAGATTAAATGACCATTTTCATATGTAATTTTGTATGGGACCCACTGGTGAATTCTACCTGGGATTTTTTAAGTCCACTTTGTAGAACATCATGAATGAAGAATAATGGTCTTGGAATCATCTGAATCCGATGTAGAACGGAAAAGATATGAAGCATTGAAGTTCTAACGATAACTTTGCATGCAAGCTTGCATGGGACCCACTGGTGAGTTCTACCCGGGATTTTTTACGTCCACTTTGTAGAACATCTGGAAATGAAGAATAATGGTCTTGGAATCATCTGAATCCGATGTAGAACGGAAAAGATATGAAGCTTTGAAGTTCTAACGATAATTTTGCATGAAAGCTTGCATGGGACCCACTGGTGACTTCTACCCGGGATTTTTTACCTCCACTTTGTAGAACATCATGAATGAAGAATAATGGTCTTGGAATCATCTGAATCCGATGTCGGATGATCAAGATATGATGATTTGAAATTCAAACTATCCGACTTAGGATAATTTGCATGAAGGCCCCTGGGATTATTATTATTTATAATAATTTCAGAAACCTCCCTTATATGTATCATCCGACTAAAATGGTCATATCTTCCTCATTTGATATCAGAATTGAGCAATTCTAGTCTCGTTTCGAAGATAATTCTATGACATATGCATCCATGCAGATAATAGCCCATGACCCTGCTGTGGGGATCAGTGGAGAATCACAAATCTTTGGGTTAAAGGTTAGAAACCTGCCATATTGGTTCACTTATGCCGAGGGTGGCAAAAATGGGGTGCTTACAGATGCCCCTCTTTAGCCGAGATTATTATCAGTTGAAGGCTAAAGATAAAAGAACCACATTTTTGGGGTATGAGTGATATTGTTTATTGGACTGCACTTAAGGTAATTCTTCCTAAACTGCCTACGTATTCTAATGTTGTCCTAGAAATCAAGCCCAGAACGTAGTTCAACTGGCAAGAAGGTTTGCTCTTCCTGGAAGATTGATGATTGTTTCTCTTGTATGAAGCTAGGCTGTAAATACAATGCTCATTTATAGGCTGGGAACCTCTTCTTGCTGAGGTGACTCATGATGCAAGGTATGTGCGGGCTTGAACCCGGCTTGATCCATTTGTAGGCTGATAAACCTCTTCTTGTATGAAGCTAGACTGTGAATACAAGGCTCATTTGTAGGCTGGGAACCTCTTCTTGCTGAGGTAGAACTCATGATGCAAGGTATGTGCGGGCTTGGACCCGGCTTGATCCATTTGTAGGCTGATAAACCTCTTCTCGTATGAAGCTAGACTGTGAATACAAGGCTGATTGCATAAGCTTGGGCACAGCTGTGATTTGTCTGGATGGAAGACTTGATGTCTTTTCTTTGATTGAACTGAGGCTCTATTGATTAAAATTCTGAGATTGATTTTCTGAATAAGCTAGGGCTCTGCATTTGATTCACTTATCGGCTTGATCTTTGACTGAGCTAGGGCTCTACATTTGCTTCACTAATAGGCTGAGATTGACTTGATCTTTGAATGAGCTAGGGCTCTGGATTCATATATAGGCTGAGATTGACTTGATCTTTGAATGAGCTAGGGCTCTGCATCACTTATAGGCTGAGATTGACTTGATCATGGAATGAGCTAGGGCTCTGCATTTGATTCCCTTGTAGGCTGAGATTGACTTGATCTTTGGTTGAGCTAGGGCTCTACATTCGATTTATTTATAGATTGAGATTGATTTGAACTTTGGATGAGCTAAGGCTCCGCATTTGATTCTGAAATGAGAAAGAACTCAGAAGGTCACTTTTAAGGTAAGGAATTTGCTATTGATTCTGAAATGAGCAAGAACTCAGAAGGTCACTTATAGGGTAATACTGAATGACTCATCTTGGCAGTTCCTACCAGCTTTGGACCTTCGGGATTGAAAATAGGAATATCCTTCTTCGAAGCTCTATGGCTATGAACCTTTAGGATGCTTAAAAGTGACCCATACAGGAAGGCTTTGTTGACTTTGAACCTTTAGGGTTGAAATTTGACCCATCTTGGAAGTCTCTTGACTTTGAACCGATAGAGTGCTGGACATATTTGAAATGATGGTGAATTCCTTGGCAGTTTTCTAAGTTTTTTTTTTGCTCCTGCTATATTGGTGAAGGCACAAAACATGACATCAATGGAAATGGTGTCATGGACTTCGCTGGCATGATACCTAGATTTGAAATTTGCCATTTATGACCTGGTACTGAAAGTTTGACTCAATTTCAGCATGACTTGGTTACTCCCTTTGAAGGGTTCCATGTAATTTGAAGGTGATGATTTTCTTCAGCCAACATTGGTGTTGTTGGATTTTGGATTGAAAGAAACTCTAGCGAGGATTTTGGACAAGAATGAGGGGAGCTTGACAGTCTCTAACCAAAGTGATTTTATTGATTGACCTTGGTGTTAGACTGTCGAGGGGCATCTGATCAACTAAGTTCTTTGATTGTGCATTATGGTAGACCAAATTGGTAGAATAGCCAAGCGGCAATGAAATGTGACATGGGTTTGGCCCTCGATCTAGGGTCATGAAAAGCTCAGGGCGTTGCAACATTGTTGTGCCAATTTTTAAAGATGAATGAACCATGGCCCCAAAGTAGGCATGAGGCGCAAAGGATTCGAAGTGTTCCTTCAGAGAATTTGGTGACCAAATCCTAACAGGTGCGCGACCACATTGGATTTTCTTCATCAACAGGATTGGGAGAACTGAGAAGTTGGCAAAAACCAACTTGGATGGACCTACTTCTACTTACTAGGAAAGTCAGTGACTTCAGACTAGATAATGGATCCTAGATGTAATGCTCTTGATCAAGTTCAATTCCTCTACATAGGGTATATCTATGCCCCAGTGTCTGCATGTTGTGACAGACGACTACTGTAGTATGCTAGGGCAAGATAGAAGGAAATAGGCAATCTAACAGAGTTAGAACTAGGTTGAACCTGGATTGCATCTAGAATTTGACCATGCTTCCAAGGTCAAGGGAAGATTGATAGATTGATTGCAGAAAGTGACTTCTTTGATAAATCCTTCTCGAATTTTGAAAAATGAAGGAACTGATGATTTGAATGAATTTGGCTACATCCGTAACCAGGCCATGAGAATTTGCTCTCTCTCTAACATGACCAACAGGATTTGAAGATAGAATTCTGTTGAAAGGCAATGCTATGGAGCCCAACAGATGATGGTTTGTTCAATTCCTCCGAGTATGATTCACTGGAGAGCAAAAGAGAGGTTCCTTATGAAGGGTAGACTGGGTATAACACTTGTCTACATGAACCATTGGATTTTTCAATGAAGGGCCAATGAGGGCAATGCTTTTAGGGTTGCATCAGGTCGCCTATCCCCACTGAGGTATTATGGGTTGCCCATTGAGGTTTCTCGGGTTGCCTTTCCCTGCTGAGGTTTCTTTTCTTCCCTTTATTTTTTCATTTTCTTCTTTTTGCAAACCCCATATTGGGTTGAATAAAGAGTCCTGATATGGTGAGGATATTACCAAAATTATGGTCCTATCCAATGGTCTGAAACCCTTAGGGGAAATCTGAATGGCATGACTTTCATGACAAATGGGTAGCCTTGCCCCACTGTTTAAGTTGACACCTACACGTATTGATAGGCGGGCAGCTATTTGAATCATCACTAAAAACGATCTTAGGGAAATGCAGTCCCACATCGAAATTAAAAATGGTGCAAAATTATGTTTTTCTTTCTTGGAGATGTTCAGATGGAACACGTGTCCCAACAAGCTATATCGAGATTCTAAATCAGTCACGATCATATCTGGGCCTGAAACCTTTAGGTTTGTTGACAAGTATTGATGTTAAAGGTCCAAGAGGACTGATGTGAAACTGTCCACATGGGTCTACCATTGGGAGAGTGTTTGGTTATTTATGTAGAATGGGTTTATCTTACCGAGAAGATCCCATTTTATTGGCTTGAGAAATGAAGGGCTTATGGGAACCATTGGGAAGCCATTGGATGTAATGAACGACAGATGAGAGTTCCAGCCAGATTCATGAATTTGTACTTAGAATGATGACATGATCACGAGATACAATGCCATAAAAAATGATAACCAAAACAAGGGCTTGTGATAGAGACTCCTTGGAAGGCCGTCGGATTGATGGACGGGAGAGAGAGTCTAATGCCGATGAGAAGTCTTTCTCTGATGACAAAGAAGTGATGAGATCGTCTCCTGTAAAGGCGGGATGTAATTGGCCAAAATCAAAAGTCCGGTCCAACATGCTGTGAATCTCAACGAATGATCGAACTTGCTATCAGGCTTTGGTTGGAACTATCATCCTCTTGAAGTGAGAGGGACAATTGGCTTGCTGTCGAACTCCAATGCCATTCAACATCTTACTATTTTATTTTCTTCTCTTTTTTTTTCTTTTTTTATGTGGAGGCCACATAATGCAGTGCTTCGCTTGAACGCCAAGTTGAATCATGACTCAATATTAGATTTGAATCTTCTTCTTCCAAATATTTCCAATCAGATAAAGCATCTTTACCCCAACTAGCACTCTGATCTTGTGTAAACTTTATGAGCATTTGTGACTGCTCATCTAGATCTGATTTTATCCGAATGGTGAATCCGTATGCTATCCTCTAGAAGTTAATCATCACTTTCTGTCTGATGTGACTACCTCCCATTATTGATGTAGATAAAACATAGACTCGAATTTTTTTTTCTTTTTTTTTCTTTTTTTGGGGGGTATCCCAATGACCTCATTCTTTGATTTTGAGATTGATCATTCATCATGTATCTCTTGCTTGCAGATGATGTACTTTGTAAGAACTTTGGTATTTCCATCTTTTTGGTATCACATCTGTTCTCCACTCATTTGTACTGATTGACTAACCTGTTGATATGATCTATTACTAACTAGTGCTTTCCTTGGAATCTTTTCAAAGGTTGAACAAATGGCAGCTTTTCTAATACATGTTTCTTGAGACTACTCTTGTGTCTCCTGATTGATCATTTAAAGCTTTCTCAGACGGGTTGGACCTTTCTTTCTCAAGAGGCCAGGTGGCGTAGAAGTTCAGGAGATGGCTCATCATTTCAATCATCTTCAGAGTCAGAATTGACTGCGCACGTAGAATAGGAGGATGTATGAAACTGGGAAGAAATGTATGGAAGTGACAAAGCACAGAGTTTGAAATCCCAAACGGGGTCATTTTCTTTTACTTATAGGGTAGATTGGACTGGACTTGTCAACAAGCATATCAATCTTGGACCCAAACATGGATGACCTATCGAATACCGATAATAGAAAGTTTAAACAACTAGTTCATCCAAGCAGCTCCAGTTTGGCATAACGCCTTCGACGACCACCTTCAGTCGTTGTGGGAATAAATCTTCCTTCAGACCTCTAACAGCAGGACTCATCATGCCCCTCTATCAATAGGTGCAAGATGCCTACCTTTCAGGGTTCCATACAATTCTCTCCTTGTTTTATCTTTTCTCTTTTTCTTTCTCAGTTTGGGATCCATTCATAACCGGACTATTGTTTTTTTTTTTTTGTTTTTTTTTTTTTAAGTTCAAGGTTACATGCCCCAGTCTGGGGTTCAATGGTTTCATCAATGGACCGCTTCTAGTTGAGTTCAAAATCATTCTAGCTTATGCCCCAGCTTGGGGAGCAAGGGGTATCACCATTGCACTACACCATTTTGAATCCAAGATTGGACTAATTTATGCCTTGGCTTGGGGGGTTCAATGGATTTCTTTGTTAGACCACTCTCAATTTGGGTCTAAGGTCAATTTGGTCCATGCCCCAGTTTAGGGCATAATGGCTTTCCTCATTAGACCGCATTTAATTTGGGTCCAAGGTCAATCTGGTTCATGCCCCAGTTTATGGATTAAGGATTTCATCATTGGACCATTCCCTAGCTGTGATTCTGGTTCTTATCCTAGCCCGGGGCATATCGGATCTCATCTTTGGTCAACCCTACTGCTCGGGAAAATTTCATTCCCTCTCTTTGAACAATGAGAAATATGAGGGCAACTCTTTGGATTCTATTATTTCCTTGGCCAATGGGGCAGAAATGCCCAAGATGGGATAGCACTATCATAGTTGAAGTTTTATGGTCTCCTAATGACTCTAGAATCTGGAATTGATCTTTACTGACAGGCAATGAGGAATGCTTCTCATTCACCAATCCTGACGAGCTATCCTAACTTGTAGCACTAGGCTATGATAGACATGGATCGGCTCTAATTGATAGAGCCAGAGATTGATTTTGAATCGGTCTTCGATTGATAGAGACAAGATTGACTTTGAATTGGTCTCTGATTGATAGAGACAGAGTTGACTTTGAATTGGTCTTTGATTGATAGAGACAGAGTTGGCTTTGAATTGATCTCTAATTGATAGAGATCAAGATTGATTTTGAATTGGTTTCTGATTGATAGAAATAAAGATTGATTTTGAATTGGTCTCTGATTGATAGAGATCAAGATTGATTTTGAATTAGTCTCTGATTGATAGAGATCAAGATTGATTTTGAATTGGTCTCTAATTGATAGAGATCAAGATTGATAGTCGTGGACTGGGCTTTAATTGCTAGAGGCAAGGATTGCTTGAGTTGGGCTCCGATTGATAGAGGCCAAGGATGACAATCATGGATTGATCTCTAAATGCTAGAGATGATGGATTGATTGTGTTGAAATGACTAAAATTCACTTTGTTTCCTTCATGAAATGGAACATGGACCAGAGGTAATGGTTGAACAGGCCTAGAGGCTAACTCATGCTCACATTGAGTTCATATGAATGGAACCTTTCTTAGTTCCAACATAAATCGAAGCCTGAACCGGAGTTGACGGTTAGACAAGCCTAGGGGATAATTAAATTCAAATGAATAGAATTCTTCTTAGTTCCAACATGAATCAGAACTTGAATCACGGTTGATGGTTGAATAAGCCTAGTGGCTGATTGAATTCAGATGAATGGAACTCTTCTTAGTTCCAACATGAATCAGAACCTGAACCAAAGTTGATGGTTGGACAAGCCTAGGGGCTAAATAAATTCAGATGAATGGAACTTTTCCTAGTTTCGACATGAACTGGAACCCTAGCCAAAGTTGATGGTTGGATAAGCCTAGTGGCTAATTGAATTTAGATGAATGGAACTTTTCCTAGTTCGACATGAATCAGAACCCTAACCAAAGTTGATGGTTGGTTAATGGAACTTTTCTTAGTTCCAACATGAATCAGAACCCTAACCAAAGTTGATGGTTGGATAAGCCTAGTGGCTAATTGAATTCAGATGAATGGAACTTTTTCTAGTTCCGACATGAACCGGAACCCTAACCAAAATTAATGGTTGGATAAGCCTAGTGGTTAATTGAATTAACATGAATGGAACTTTTCTTAGTTCCTGACATGAATCAGAACCCTAACCAAAGATGATGGTTGGATAAGCCTAGTGGCTAATTGAATCCAGATGAATGGAACTTTTTCTAGTTCCGACATGTACCGGAACCCTAACCGAAATTGATGGTTGGATAAACCTAGTGGCTAATTGAATTCAGATGAATGGAACTTTTCCTAGTTCCAACATGAACCAGAACCTAAATAGGAGGTGAAAGGTGAAAAAAGCCTAGGGGCCGAATGCCTCCTTCATTTTAACATGATCTGGGAGTGATGATTAAACCTGTCTAGGGGTTAAAGCCTTCTTCAGTTCTGAGATGAACCAGAAATGGGGGTTGAATCTGGGGTTGAATATTTTTTTGATTCTGAGATGAACTGGATGTGATTGAATCTGCCTAGAGGCTGAATCTTTCCTTAATTCTGTATGAACCGAAATGATGATTGGACCTGCCTAGGGGCTGAATCTTTCCTTCAGTTCTGAGATGAACCAGAAATGGTGGTTGGACCAGCCTAGGGGCTGAATATTTTTTTTTGATTCTGAGATGAACTGGATGTAATTGAATCTACCTAGGGGCTGAATCTTTCCTTAATTCTGGATGAACCAAAATGATGATTGAACCTGCCTAGGGGCTGAACCTTTCTTCAGTTCTGAGAAGAACCAGAAATGGTGATTAAATCTGGGGCTGAATATTTCTTTGATACTGAGATGAACTGAATGTGATTGAATCTGCCTAGGGGCTGAATCTTTCCTTAATTCTGGATGAACCGAAATGATGATTGGACCTGCCTAGGGGCTGAACCTTTCCTTAATTCAAAGGTGAATAGGGAAAAATGATTGGATTTGCCTAGGGGCTGAATCTTTCCTTAATTCAAAGGTGAATAGGAAATATTGATTGGATTTGCCTAGGGGCTGAATCTTTCCTTAATTCAAAGGTAAATCGAGAAAGTGATTGGATTTACCTAGGGACTAAATCTTTCCTTAATTCAAAGGTGAATAGGGAATATTGATTTGATTTGCCTAGGGGCTGAATCTTTCCTTAATTCAGAGATGAGTCGAGAACTATGATTGGATTTGCCTAGGGGCTAGATCTCTCCTTAATTCTAAGATAAATTGAGAACTATGATTGGATTTGCCTAGGGACTGAATCTTTCCTTCTTTCTTACAAAATTTGATGTTCAATCAAGATCTAGATTCATGACTTCCATTGACTCATTTAGAAAGATAATATGGATGGATCTCAAGGTGGGAGATCAATACAATTTCTTAGTTGTAGGGACCTCTCACCCTAAAAGGGTGGATATGGTTGCAGCTTGATTTTCTTTTCCAAAGGCATTGAAATCCAATGGGGAAATATCAAGATTCTAAACATCTAAAGGAGTAGAAGAAGTCACATACACATTTAAGGATGACTCAACCAAACAAGAGTTAGCTCCCTCATAAGGGCGAATGGGTAAACATTATCCAAGTCAATTTAATTAAATTTGATTAAGTCATGTGTTCGTCTTGGGACCTCATGATTCCAAAATGGATAATCAGTGGTACCAAGGTCTGGCCAATTGGATTACCGAATTCGATGAAATTGAAATGGATATATTAATCCATCGTCCTTATTAGGGATGATTAGCAAAAGTGGTTCATAGATGAAGAAACTAGTAAATTTCTTCTTGACCATGGTATCTATGTCTTGACAGGGATTTTTTGTTCGTTTTTCGAAATCGACTTTTTAATAATGAGAGATTCGACACATCGAGCTTACTTAATGGAGGGTGTATAGTGACCGTCTACTATGATGTAGAACAGGTGTATACATACCTCATACTCCCAATGGATGAGAGTTCAAGATGTTCATCATGTAGATTCTAACATGTTGACCAATCGAGGACAAAAATGGGCAGAACTTCGACGTCTCGAACATGGATGTCATGGTTAAGCCGATTTTACTGGGTCGGTTCAGGGATGAACCAAAAAATAACAAACATTGGGCTACAATGTGGCTTAGGACAGAAAAGGCCATCTTGACGAGGATGGGGTAACCTATCACTGAATGCTCGATGAATAATGGGCCCCCAATCCCTTTATATACTATGTTGCAAGGATCCAAACGACGTGGAGTAGCATAACGCATTCTCAGGCGGACCCAAGAAATGCTCGTTAGAGGCTGCTCGCCGGTCGTGGTCTCACAAAGTACAGGCCAAGGCTGTGTGTTTCGCCTAGCGGGATGCCCCATATGCATGGGACCCGGTTCGGCTACTCGCACGAATGTGTGACAGAACCCATTCCCCCCAAAGAAATAATATACAAACATAAATATAGTATCCTAAAATCTAGCATCCAATTCACACAAGAAAAGTATTCATTTAGGAGTTTGACATTTATATCCCCAGTGGAGTCGCCACTGTGAGGACAAAGAAGGAAATCATTAAAATTCACCACCTAGATTTAGGTCTAGGACCTTAGATTTGTGAAATCTCACCCCAAGGTAAGACTTCGATTGACTCATGACCCTTAGATTAGATTTCTGGTCCATCAGAGATTGGGTAAGCGTCAGGTTACGGATATGGGAAGGGGTTAGGCACCCAAACCGCCCGATCGAAATCGGTCTCCTATACCTTTCCTATGCTAGACTTCATTTGTTAAGCCAAACCAAACCAAGTGGTTTGATATCATTGAACCGAATCTGTATCCATCAGATTGCCTACATATCACGGAATTATTCCGAAAATCAGGTTCACCATCGTAGTTCAGGTGTGATTAAAATTTATGGCTGTGATTTATGCTTGTGCATGATTAAGTTTATTATTCAAGTTGAAATTTATGCTTGAAAGGCGGAGAAAACCCTATGGGTTAGGATCTGGATAGTCCATGTAGACTGATAGATAGTCCTAGTGGATTTAAGGATAACCCTATCTGGGTTGAAATATAGATAACCCATTCTGGGTTGGAATGTGGATAACCCTATGTGGGTCAAAATGTGGATAAATATCCTAGTGGATATATGGATAGTCTAAGTGGACTAAGGTTTGGATCCAAATTTGGGTTTCCCCCAAATGGCCTACGTATCCTAGGGTTTGACCTAGGAATCAGAATCCGCGTAGTTCGGGACTCTAGGTTGAAATGGTTGAGTATCCTAGTGGATCTATGGATAGTCCAAGTGGACTAAGGTATGGATCCGAATTTGGGTTTCTCCCAAATAGCCTACGTATCTTAGGGTTTGCCCTAGGAATTAGAATCCACGTAGTTTGAAATTGGATAACCCTATTTGGATCAAAATGGGAGTAAATATCCTAGTGGATCTATGGATAGTCCGAGTAGACTAAAATTTGGAGAACCCTTTTTGGGTTGGAATATGGATAGATATCCTAGTGGATCTATGGATAGTCCGAGTGACAAAGGTGTGGATCCGAATTTGGGTTTCTCCCAAATGGCCTACGTATCCTAGGGTTTGACTTAGGAATCAGAATCCGCGTAGTTCGGGATTGGGTTGAAATGGATGGATATCCTAGTGGATCTATGGATAGTCCGAGTGGACTAAGGTGTGGATAACCCTATTTGGGTTAAAATATGGGGGATATCCTAGCGGATCTATGGATAGTCCGAGTGGACTAAATTGTGGATAAATATCCTAGTGGATCTATGGATAGTTCGAGTAGACTAAGGTGTGGATCCGAATTTGGGATTCTCTCAAATGGCCTACGTATCCTAGGGTTTGCCCTAGGAATCAGAATCCGCATAGTTTGAACTTGGGTGGATATCCCAGTGGATCTATGGATAGTCCGATTGGACTAAGGTGTGGATCCGAATTTGGGTTTCTCCCAAATAGCCTACGTATCCTAGGGTTTGCCCTAGGAATCAGAATTCACGTAGTTCGGGATATAACCTGTTCTAGGTTAGAAAGTGAGAACCTGTTCTAGGTTTAGGGTTCAGAACCTATTCTAGGACTAGGGTTTATCGAGGGGCAAAATCGTCCTAAATTACCCTTTTCATCCTGATTTCTAATTTTGGAAAGTTTGGCAAAGTATTTTTCTTTCTTTATTAAGGCTTTTACTATTCCCATTATGCCCTTCCCAAGAATGTGGGTGCCTAAATACACGTCCCCACACCTATATTGTCTTCTAGAAGTGTGCATATATGGCAGTTCGACTAGGGTGTTGCATAAAATAAGTAATTGCCAAAAATTAGAATATTCTATCTAAATATGGCACATAAAACATTTATGGAAATAAATTCACATACAGTAAGATTGTTTAAAAAAAATTTCAAATATGGTATGTATTGCAAATAAGGCAAGAGCCTATATGGCATGATCTAGTAGGCTATCTTCTATGCATGGCAAGACCCTAATTGCTATTTTCTTTCCATATTTAGGGTTTTCTACCCTAATTGCTATTTTCTTTCCATTTTTTTAGGGCTTTCTACCCTAATTGCTATTTTCTTTCCATTTTAGGGTTTTCTACCCTAATTGGTACATTCTATCCATTTTTTAAGGTTTTCAACCCTAATTGTTATTTTCTTTCCATTTTAGAGTTTTCTACCCTAATTGCTATTTTCTTTCCATTTTAGGGTTTTCTACCCTAATCACTATTTTCTTTCCATTTTTTAGGGTTTTCTACCCTAATTGTTATTTTCTTTTCATTTTAGGGTTTTCTACCGTAATTGTTATTTTCTTTCTAATTTTTTTTAAGGTTTTCTACCCTAATTGTTATTTTTTTTCCATTTTAGAGTTTTCTACCCTAATTGCTATTTTCTTTCTATTTTAGGATTTTTACCCTAATTGTATTCCATTTTTTAGGGTTTTCTACTCTAATTATGACAATAAGCATTTAATATAGCATGTGAGTATGATCATTCCAATCATGGCAGTGTGATTATTTCAATTGTGGTAGTGTGTGCATATAAGCGTCCAAATATAGCAAGTGAACAATATAGCATCAAAATATGGCATGTGATAAACAACTAAGGCATGTGAGTCAATCAATCAAAACGTATTTTCAGATCTACGGTCTAGATTCAATGCATCGATTATCAACAATGTGACCAAAATCACATTTGATTGACGATTGAAAGTAATTCAACATCTTAAATCAACAGTTTAGATCATATAACATCAGTTAATCAGACTTTAATGGCTCAAATTAATTCATCATTAAATCATCATCAGATTAAAATAAATGGTTCAGATTAATTAATCATCCATTCACATGATTGGATCTTAAAGATCAACGATTCAGATTAAATTCACATCAATTAGTCAAATTCATTAATTCAAATATTAATTCAATATCAATGGACAAATTTTCATCACATGATCAAAACAAATTTCGCATTCAATGGATCAGATTTTGAATGGGCATCATATTAACACGATAAAGAATCAAAATTCAGATTTTAATTCAAGCATATCATGATCATAGATTCGATCAATGGCCCATATTTAATGGAAAGATCAAGGGTAAGATGAGGAATGTTGATCCAATGGTTGGATGAGGAGAATTGGTCTAGGCTTGATGGATAGGTTCGGGTATTGTAACATGGCTAGGTTCAGGTAAGTGGTGTGAGGTGTTGGTTGGTTCAGTAGGAGATGGAAGTGTGTGGGGTTACGGGTAGGTGGTAGCACAAGGCTGATGATTGAAGTATGAGATGAAATCGATTAGAGTGCTGGTTGTATAGGGATTGAAAGTCAAGTGTAGGCTGGATTGGTGATGGAAATTGGTTAATGGTGAGGTGGAGTGGTTTACGAGATGGAGATTTGTAGTTAAGCAAAACAATAGAAAAAAAAAATAGAAGTAGAGGCAGCTTACCTAGATGCTCGTAGGTTCTACTTGCTCCTCCCTTCTTCTTTTTCTTTCTCCCATTTTTTTTCTCCCAAAATCGAGAGCCCAAACTCTGTCAAACTCCCTTTTTACGTTTTTTTTTCTCTTTTTTTCTGTCTTTTTTTCTTCCTCCTTTCTCTCTCTTCTTCCCTTACTTTTCTCCCAAAACCGAGCTCTCTAACCCCTCTCACGTTTTTTCTCTTTACTTCTCTTTTATTCTCCCTCTTTTTTCTCTCTTCTTCCCTTCTTTTTCTCCCAAAACCGAGCTCTCTAAGCTTTTCACATTTTTTTTCTCTTTCCCTTTTTTTTCTCTTTTGGAATAATCCTCCCTCTTTTTTCTCTCTCTCACGTCTCTTTTATCTTCCCCATTTTTCCTCTTTTGGAAAAAATCTAGGAACCCTAAATCTTCTCCCTTTTCACGTCCTCTCTCTCCCCTTTTTTTTCTCTTTTGGAAATCATCTAGAAACCAAAATCGAGTCCCCTAAGAAAAGCCCCTTCTCCCTCACGTTTTTTCCCTCTTTTCTCTCTCTTATCCCTTTTTTCTCTCCCCAAAACCGTGCCCTCTCTCTTTATCTCAATCTTCTCCTTTTTTCCTTTTTTATTATTTGGATTTACTTCCCAAAAGAAAGAAAAAAAAACCACTCTCTCTCACGTTTCCTCTCTGTCCTCTTTCCTTTTTCTTCTCCAAAATCTTTTGGATTTTATCTCAACCCTAAATTCCCCTTCTCTTTCACGTCTCCTCACTCTCCTCTTTCCTTTTTCTTCTCCAAAATCTTTTGAATTTTATCTCAACCCTAAATCCTCCTTCTCTTCCACGTCTCCTCTCTCTCCTCTTTCCTTTTTCTTCTCCACAATCTTTTGGATTTTATCTCTTATATATAACAACATATATTATATACATATGTACACATATATTTAATAACATACATATATGTATAGTATACAATATATATAACATATAAATACTATGCACATGGATGAACTGATTCGAAATGGGTTGAGACTGGCTTGGGTTGACTGAGTTAAACTGATATGGGTTGAGCAAGGCTGGACCAGAACTGGCTTGAACTGAGTTGACTGGATTGATTGGAATTAATTGGATTTTCTCTCTTTATTATTTCATGGGTCATTTCCGCTGTCATCCCGCATGAAATTTTTTGATAACCTTTATTCCAAATTTTCTACGTTCATTTTGTAGAACATTAAAAATGAAGAATATTGAAACTTGAATCACCTCATTTGTAAATAAAATGGCCAACTTATGACTTTCTGAAGTTTAAGCGGGCCAAATATCGATAATTTGGCTGACCATTCTGCATGAGATCCTTCGGAAGCTTCTACCGGAAATATTTTACGTCCACTTTGTGGAGCACTAAAAATGAAACATAATGAAACTGAAATTACTTGATTTGGATATGGGATGATCAAAATATGAATTTTTGAAGATTAAATGACCATTTCCATATGTAATTTTGTATGGGACCCACTGGTGATTTCTACCTGGGATTTTTTAAGTCCACTTTGTAGAACATCATAAATGAAGAATAATGGTCTTGGAATCATCTGAATCCGATGTAGAACTTAAAAGATATGAAGCATTGAAGTTCTAACGATAACTTTGCATGCAAGCTTGCATGGGACCCACTGGTGAGTTCTACCAGGGATTTTTTACGTCCACTTTGTAGAACATCTGGAATGAAGAATAATGGTCTTGGAATCATCTGAATCCGATGTAGAACGGAAAAGATATGAAGCTTTGAAGTTCTAACGATAATTTTGCATGAAAGCTTGCATGGGACCCACTGGTGACTTCTATCCGGGATTTTTTACCTCCACTTTATAGAACATCATGAATGAAGAATAATGGTTTTGGAATCATCTGAATCCGATGTCGGATGATCAAGATATGATGATTTGAAATTCAAACTATCCGACTTAGGATAATTTGCATGAAGGCCCTTGGGATTATTATTATTTATAATAATTTCAGAAACCTCCCTTATATGTATCATCCGACTAAAATGGTCATATCTTCTTCATTTGATATCAGAATTGAGCAATTCTGGTCTCGTTTCGAAGATAATTCTATGACCTATGCATCCATGTAGATAATAGCCCATGACCCTGCTGTGGGGATCAGTGGAGAATCACAAATCTTTGGGTTAAAGGTCAGAAACCTGCCATATTGGTTCACTTATGCCAAGGGTGGTAAAAATGGGGTGCTTACACCTACGAGAGCTCCAGCATTTATAAAGCAAAAATCAAAGGTTTTCACGACAAGATGATTTCTAGGAAGAATTTTGTTGTTGGCCAGAAAGTTCTTCTCTTTCATTCACGGTTAAAGCTATTTCTAGGTAAGTTGCGTTCTCGATGGATTGACCCTTTTGTTGTAACTAATGTTTTCATCATGGTTCAGTGGAAATAAAAAGCCTGAAAACAAACAAGATATTTAAGGTGAATGGTCATAGACTTAAACCTTACTTTGATGGTTTTCAAATGGACAATATTGAAGAAGTGAGACTAGCAAATCCTACTTATGAGGAGTGATGGACCAAGCTAGTTGGGCTAACGACGTTAAACAAATGCACTGCTTGGGAGGCAACCCAAGAAAACAGATTTGTCTTTCTTCTCTCTATTAATTACTTTCTTTTAAATTCTTATTTTCCATTGAGGACAATGTTAGATTTAAGTGTGGGGGAGATAAATTAGGATCTGTCATAGGAAATTTAGTTTTATTTAGAGTTTCATGTTTTACTTAGCTTTATTTTTTTTAAACTTATTTAGTGTCATATTTTTATTTTTAGATTCTTTTAGTGTTAATGTGCTTTGAGAGTAGCTTTCATGAAAAAATTTAACGTTTTTAACATTGATTTTTAGTAAATTCATACACTCTTACTATGGTTTTGACACAAAAATGAAAGGAGAGAGAGACTTAGGACACCATCACATGGAAAGTAATAAATACCTATGTGAGGATAATACCTAGTTTGTATTTTGAGGTGGGAATCGAGTTAGAAAATACATATTACCTGACCTAAAGGTATAAACCTTTTATGGAGCTAGTTGGCATTTAAGCCTTTGATTAAAGTTGAGACCTTATTGTTAAAAAAAAAAAAAAAAAAAAAAAGAATTTATGTTCTTAGAACTAGACAGGGCATTCTGCCTCAGGAAGCGAGGTGTCTTGATTGAAATTCCTTGGATGAGATTTCTTGAAAAAAAAAAAGAAAAAGAAGTACTCTCTAACATCAATGTCCTTGAGGATATATGCAAAAAACGAAGCTACATAAGTAACTTGGGAATGCATAACCACCTGCACTTCTCAAGCCAACTGTAATGGAGTAGCTTAGAGATGAAGAGTATAGAAAAGAAATAAGAAATATAAGTATTAAAAGCTGAATATGATCAAATAGACTCTAAATCCTGGGTCTTGGTAGCCAGTGTGTTGCCATAGGTTTTACTTTAAAGAAAGATATGTTTAGAAGATATAACAAGATTTCTTAATTATAGATGCATGCTAAGTATTTGAATCATAGGAGGTAATAAAGTTTAAGTGTGGCGCCTTCCTTGTTTTCTTGATCCCATGTTGAATGTCTTAACTAATAGGATTTGTATATGTTCTTTTCCTAAATATCAAAGTTAAAGTTTAGAATTTTTATATAAATTTTGTGTGTTTATTCTCTAAAAACACTCACGAGACATAACTTATCCACTAGGGGTAACCTAGGGGTTTAAAGGCTTGTTGCACGTGCTAAGTGCAATCATAATTCCTACGAAAGTGACTTAGGATTTTATTTTGTTTTATTTTTATATTTTTCTTTGCCCGAGGATGTGCAAAAGCTAAGTGTGGGGGTATTTGATAAGTGTGTGATTTTCATATTTTTATTCCCTTTATACTATGCTTTTTGATGTGTTTTATGTCTTATTGAACTGAATATGATGAATTTTATTAATTTCACATATTTTAGAGATATTGTGAATTAATTGTTAAAAGATAAGAAAATTCCAGCATCCTTAATATTGATGTTCTGAGTTTCATACAGGTTTTTGCCATGAAAAGACTCAGAATTGAAAAGTTATCTTCAGTAAAGTTGTAGAGGACGTCTCAACCTTTTTGGAATGGTATTATGGAGAAAAATATGAGTTCATTTGGGTCTCCAAACGTGGCTTCAAAGTCTGACACAAAAATCTAACCGAATCCGAATTGGAGTGGCCCTTTGATCAAATTAAAGCATTCAACGGTGGATGTAAATTCCATAAAGAATCTCCTAATCAAGTTAAGAAACCTAAACCTACAATAGATATGCCTCTTAATTTGTATTGTGTACAAGCGATCTTATGAAGGAAAACAACTAGTCTGTGTTGATGAAGAGCAAGCATAGAATATCATCGAGAAAGTACACCAAGGAGTGTGAGGTCCCCATATGAATGCTAAAATGCTTGCGAAGAAGATCCTCCGACTAGGGTACTTCTGGAACACAATGGAGACAGACTGTGTAGGATATGTGAAGAAATACCACAAATGCCAAATATTTGCCAACTTAATACATGTACCTCCGACAAAACTGAACACGCTCAGCTCCCCATGGCCTTTCTTGACTTGGGGCATTGATGTGATAGCCAAGATACATCCTAAATCATCAAGTGGATAGGACTTTATTTTGGTAGCCATTGATTATTTTACAAAATGGGTGGAACCTCAGGCATATGCAAAGCTCACAACAAACAAAGTGGCAAAATTCCTACAAGAGCAGATCATCTGTCGACACGGGGTGCCTCAAGCTCTTATTTCTGACCAAGGACAATACTTTAGGGGTAAAGTGGAGGAACTGTGTGACAAATTCCACATGAAGAGACATAGATCCTCCCTTTATAGACCACAGGCAAATGGAGCAGTCGAAGCGGCCAATAAGAACATAAAAGTTATTTTACAAAACATGGCACAAACCAATGCTGATTAGGCAGATAAGCTCCCATATGCGGCTTACAGAACCTCAATCAGAACATCTACCGGGGCAACCCCTTACTCCCTCGTTTATGGTATGGAAGCAATACTCCCTGTTGAATTGGAGGTGCAATCACTAAGGCTAGCGATGGAGTGCAAGGTTCCCGAGACAGAATGGCTTCAAGCTAGATACGACGAATTGAGCCTCATAGATGAAAGGATAATTAGGGCAGCAGACAACATAAAGAAGTACCAGCAAAGATTAACAAATACATTCAACAAGAAAGTCTGAATCCGTCATTTAGTAGTTGGTGATTTAGTGCTGAAGGAGCAGAGAGCACCAACACATGATCCAAGAGGTAAGTTTCGTCCAAACTAGAGCTGACCATACATCGTCAAGGACATATGGCTATTCTTCTGACTGATCTGAACAAAGATAAATTACAATATTTGACAAATATGGATCAAGTAAAATGGTATTACGTGTAGCCTACATACAAAAAAAAAAAAAAAGTGGAACGGGGACAGGCTTCCGTTTGCAAGCTTGGGGCAAGCTGACTTAGCCATGTGGTAGGTCTCATAGAAAGGTTGGACAAGATTCTCAGACGAGACAACAACTTTCATCATAAAGGGATAATACATCAATTCATCAATTTTTAGGGAAAGGAATTCCTGATTTTCGGTAAGAACTATGTCTCCCATCCAACAATCCGGACGGTTTTTTTCTAGAGTTTCACATCAAGCCCTTGTTTTACATCTCTGACATGACTCTTGTGAGCATGCCACTCTAAACAATAATCATAACAACTCTGATCGAAACTCACATCAGCCGTTTATTAATCCAAACAGTGTCCGAGAGTTCTACTGGTCCATCCTTCAGAAGCCAAAATGGCATCTCCTAGTGGAGATCAGGCCATTCCACATAAATAATCAAACACTCTCCCAGGTGGATGATGTAAGACCCGCACTCCATGAACCCGATCTAAACCTTGTTTCATGTCGTAACAGGTCTTCTAATCATCACTGGACCAGACGGGACGAGTGGATGACAACCAGGTATGAAATCAGACCAATCGGACCAATTCAGGTATGAAAAGTTAGATACCGGTCGATGGTACCGGTCTATAGTATCGGTCGATGGTCGACCGATATAGCCTGCGCAGCATGGATCCGAAAACGGATCTCTGCGGGTTCCACTTTCCAAATTTCAAACTGAAGGACTTTCCTAATGTTAGGAGGCTTCCTAAACCTAATCCTAGCCTATATAAGGACCCTTAAACCTCCTTAAACCTCTTCCATTGATCCTCACAAACCCTAGAAAGGAGAAAGAGATTGAAGAAGGAGAAGAACCTAGGAAGGAGAGGGAAGAGCCGCCATTACCGTTTGATGAAGAACACATTACCGTAAGTCAACGGTAAGTGCTTAAACCCTCCTCTACAATAAGTATTCTAGGATGGTTAGTTGTAGTTGAATCAATACCATGCAAAGCGAGGTATTGATCTAAACCCTATTTTGCCGTCAAACCCTAATTTAGTCGATAAACCCTAGATTCAAGTTCTAAGTCGAAGATCATCGAGGCTAGGACTTGAATGGAGTTGGAAACAACTCTAACTCAGTATTCAGACCTAGAATGTTGACCATCCTTTGAAGTCAAGACTAGTTTTTGCACCTATCTTGACCATTCCAGCACCAGGCTTACCGTTTACCTTATATACGGATGCCTCAAGATTTGGTCTTGGATGTGTGTTGATGCAAGGAGAATAGGTGATTGCCTACGCATCATGACAGTTGAAAGAGCATGAGAAGAAGTATCCTATGCATGATCTGGAATTAGCAGCAGTTATTCACACAATCAAGACTTGGAGACACTACCTTTACGGTGAAAAGTTTCAGATTAAGTCGGATCACAAGAGCTTAACTTACCTTTTCACTCAAAAGGACCTGAATATGAGATAGAGGAGATGGCTGGAATTATTAAAAGATTATGATTGTGACATCCAGTACCATCCGGGTAAGGCAAATGTTGTGGCCGATGCCTTAAGCAGAAAGTGGGCATTAAAATCTGAGGCAGGACCTAGTACAAATGCTGCATTATGTGCTGCAGCCTCAAGCTCAATAGAGAATGACGAAGAGTTTATATTAGAGACTGCAGGAGATCTAGTGGAACAAGACTTAATTCATAAGTTTACATTGATGTTCGCAGCTTTGAAAACCTCATTGGATCTAATAGATGAGGTCAAAGTAGCAATCCTACAGGATCCACACCTCAAGACTGTGCAAGAAGATCTAGAGAAGGGTAAAAGCAATCCTGACTTTACCTTGGATTTAGACAAGGTACTCAGGTATCATGGTCGATTATGTATACCTGAGAGTGAGAACTCAAATATCAGAGATCGAGTTATGACAGAAGCTCATTACACCCCATATTCAGTACATCCAGGAAGCACCAAGATGTACCATGATTTAAGAAGATTATATTGGTGGAGGGGTATGAAAGCGGATGTAGCTCGATTCGTATTCCAATGTTTGAATTGCCAGCAAGTTAAAGAAGAAAGGCAGAGACCCACAGGTTTGTTATAACCACTAGCGGAGCCAACATGGAAGTGGGATTGTATCACGATGGATTTCATCACTGGCCTACCCTTGACACCAAGGTCACTGGATGCAGTATGGGTTATAGTCGATTGACTTACCAAGACAGCTCAATTCATCACTATCAAACCTCAGTATACCATGGAGAAGTTGGCCAAGCTATATGTGGATAATATAGTCAGACTTCATGGCGTCCCAGAAAGTATAATATCTGATAGAGATTCTCGTTTTACATCGAAGTTCTGGGAAGGATTACAGAAAGCCATGGGAACCAAGTTGAAGTTTAGCACAGCTTTTCACACTCAGATAAACGGGCAGTTAGAAAGAACTATTCAAATCTTAGAAGATATGCTCTGAGCGTGTGCCCTAGATTTCAAAGGAGCTTGGGACGAGAGGCTATCGCTCATCGAGTTTGCTTATAATAATAGTTACCAGGCTACGATCCAGATGGCTCCATATGAGGCACTCTATGGGAAGAAATGTCATACACCTCTGTTATGGAATGAGGTGGGAGAAAGAAGGATTGTAGGACCGGAGTTTGTCGAAGAAACTTGTCGAGTGATTGATCAAATTAAAGAAAGAGTGAAGACAGCTCAAGTTCGACAAAAGCACTATGCAGATAACCAACGTCAAGATCTAGAGTTTGCAGTGGGTGATAAAGTATTCTTGAAGATATCACCTGTGCGAGGTCTGAAACGATTTGGTAAGATGGGAAAGCTATGCCCCAGGTATGTGGGACCATATGAGATCTTGACCAGACGTGGTAATGTGGCATATCAACTGGCTCTACCACCATCCATGTCAAGCGTTCATGATGTGTTCCATGTTTCTTAATTAAAGAAGTACGTCAGGGATCCATCGCACATCTTGACAGTAGACCCACCAGACATGACAGAGGACTTGACGTTTGAAGTTGTACCTGTGATGCTCACAAGTCGAAAAGTACAACATCTCTGAAGCAAGGATATCTACTATGTGAAAGTGCATTGGAAAAACTAAGATGTGGAAGAAATTACTTGGGAGGAAGAGAACGCAATGACAAAGGAATACCCTAACCTTTTTGACGACCAAGGTACGTTCAAATTTCGAGGCAGAATTTTATTTTAAGGGTGGGGGAGTTGTGAAACCTACATGCAAATTTTGGGGACGAAATTTCTTTTAAAGGTGGGGGAGTTGTAAGACCCGCACTCCATGAACTCGATCTAAACCTTGTTTCATGTCGTAACAGGTCTTCCAATTATCACTGGACCAGACGGGATGAGTGGATGACAACCAGGTATGAAATCGGACCAATCGGACCAATTCAGGTATGAAAAGTTAGATACCGGTCGATGGTACCAGTCTATGGTACCGATCGATGGTCGACCAGTATAGCCTGCGCAGCATGGATCCGGAAACGGATCTCTGTGGGTCCTACTTTCTAAATTTCAAATCGAAGGACTTTTCTAATGTTAGGAGGCTTCCTAAACCTAATCATAGCCTATATAAGGATCCTTAAACCTCCTAAAACCTCTTCCATTGATCCTCACAAACCCTAGAAAGGAGAAAGCGGTTGAAGAAGGAGAAGAAGCTAGGAGGAGAGGGAAGAGCCGCCATTATTGTTCGATGAAGAATACATTACCGCAAGTCAATGGTAAGTGCTTAAACCTTCCTCTACAATAAGTATTCTAGGATGGTTAGTTGTAGTTGGATCAATACCATGCAAAGCGAGGTATTGATCTAAACCCTATTTTACCGTCAAACCCTAATTTAGTCAATAAACCCTAGATTCAAGTTTTAAGTCGAAGATCATCGAGGCTAGGACTTGAATGGAGTTGGAAACAACTCTAACTCAGTATTCAGACCTAGAATGTGTAGGAGAAACCCTAGGATCAATAGAGGATGACCGACAGAAGGCGAGAACAAAGTGTATGGTCTTCCGGAGAAATATCAGTCGACCATACCGATCGCACCCTATGCGACCGGTACTGCGACCGGTACATCTCGGGGACTGGTCTGTGGGGACCGGTCGACCATACTGGTCGCAGGTTTCCCCACAGTGCTGCGACCGGTACCTGTGATCGGTCTGCTCTGTGAAGAGTATTTTTGACCTAGTTGATTTTTCGACCAACGTAAACCTAAGGAAATACTATTCTAATTAAACCTAACGTTGTGTAGGACCTTGTGATAACACGTTTGGACCTTGTAATGTGGAGCAAACTATCAACCAAGCATCAGGTAAGGGAATTGGACCTAAACCCCAATAAATTAATAACAGTAAACCGTTGTTAATAATTATGGTTTTGTAGATTGATGTTTGTGCATTCTCGCATGTCATCCTTCACTTTCAGTTATTATTATTGTTCATGCATACTTGCTATGCTAGGTTGTGACTGTTAGGCATGTGATTGTTTTCGTTGATGTCTGGAATGGGAAGGACTGGAGGTCTGGGATCATTCCTCACACTAGCACCTTTCGTATCGTTCTTTAGCATGCTTGGTGCGAGTAGGGTATCAGGGGGAAGAAGTGGCACTGTGGTCTCCGGCCTGGCCACTAGACTCTAGCTCTATCTCTATGACATAGGGAACTGTGCTGGGACAGGGCCTACTGTGATGACATATAGGATTGGTTAGTTGTGAGCCCAGTTTGCAAGCCCTCGCCAGTAGGGGCTTACGTGTTGGTATGGGTAGAGTATCAGGGAGGTGTTGGCGGGGTTTGATCCGGACACCTTAGCTCTATCTCTATTCCATGATAGAGTGTATATGGGACGACAGTGGTGTTTGATCCATTGGGCGGCTTCACACACTCGTGTATAAAGGTGCGGTGGCCGCCAATCCTTTTAATAGCACATTGCAAACTTAAACCAAACCATGATGTGAATGTTACTCATGCATATGTTTATTGCATTGTCTGATTGTCTTACTGAGCTAAGTTGTGAGCTCACCCTTGTGTGCACACTATTTTTAGATGTTGATGCAAGTTATTCGGTGGAGGATTACATGAACACTCCAGCGTATGGAGGTGTTGCTGCTTTGGACGTGCAAGCAGGAGAGGACGAGCATGACGCTTCATGTGAGTGTCCTTTCTGCGTGTACCTTTAGGATTTGATTTAATTTATTTTTATTATTTTCAGATGGAAATACAGTTGATGTAAAGATATTTATTTATGTTGTGGGTAATTGAATAATTAGATATTTTATTTAAATTTTTCAATAGGTCACTCAGTTCATTTAATTTAAAAATTCCGTTGTATTTATTATATTTTGATTGTGGTTATGTGCAATGGTTTGTATGAGTAGACACGGTCATATTGAGATCCTGATGTGAACCGTTGCTTCAGTGACTGTTCACTCACACTTCTGATTCAGCCAGAATTGGGATGTGACAGCTGACCCATTTGGAATAATTTATTATCAGCCTATCCAGGCCATTGATTTCTCTCACACTGTCAGTTGACTCAAAAATTTAAGCCTAGATATGGTAGTACAATATAAATATGTGCATTAGCAGAAGTGTGGTCAGAACGAGTCTGAGTAATTACGACCTAAGAAAATCCGTTGGATATGCTCATGACCTATGTCGTTGTGGATTTACACCTTTATAGGTATCCTTCGGTAACATGCTCACAAGGGATTAGTTTACAGAATGGAACATTGCATGATATAAAAAAAAATACACAACAATAAGCCCGAACTACGCAAAACCTGATTCCGAAGGGATGGACGTACCAAATGATACGTAGGCAATTTGGGACACCCCAAATTCGATCCAGAGGTTATTGATAAGTGTGTGATTTTCATATTTTTATTCCCTTTATACTATGTTTTTAATGTGTTTTATGTCTTATTGAACTGAATATGATGAATTTTATTAATTTCACATATTTTAGAGACATTGTGAATTAATTGTTAAAAGATAAGAAAATTTCAGCATCCTTAATATTGACGTTCTGAGTTTCATGCAGGTTTTGACATGAAAATGGTTTCAAAATTGAAAAGTTGTCTTCAGTAAAGTTGTAGAGGACGTTTCAAGCTTTTCGGATGATATTATGGAGAAAAATCTGAGTTCATTTGGGTTTTCAAACGTGGCTTCAAAGTCTGACACAAAAATCTAACCGAATCCTAATTGGAGTAGCCCTCTGATTAGATTAAAGCATTCAACGGTGGATGTAAATTTCATAAAGAATCTCCTAATCAGGTTAGGAAACCTAAACCTACAATAGAAGACTCCGAAGAAGAAAAGAAGACTATAATTTTGGAATTCTAAATAGGGAAGCACTCCTAAACAAAGAAGAAATCCTACACAAGGAAGGAATCCTACACAAAGAAGGAGTTATAAGTTACAAAGGATTGTCATGTTTTATATATAGAGCATTAATGTTAAGATAAAATCTCTTTCTCTCTCTCTCTCTTTTGCTGGAAATTTTTCTATCTCTGAAAGGATTGTAATGTCTAGTTAATCTTCTCATTCAGTTCAAGGGGATTTTGAAGCCCAAACTCATGTCAATGGTGTAAACTTTATTCAGTAACGTTGTTCTTCTTCTCTCTTTTATTGGAATTGCTTATGTTATTTTTTTTCTCTTTAATTATGATATTTACCTGAATAATTCAGTAATGGCCTGTTGAATCAGTTAGATTAATATTAATTGCTAGATCTAGAATCTGTGATACGTAATCGTCCTGATTTTAATCACAAGTAGCAAACAGTGGTAGATGATTATGTCCAAGTTTTTGTCTCATCATTGTGAATAATATAACCTAAGTAAAATATTCCTTGCTTGTGTGTGATTGTTGCTTAGATTGATCTATTTTTCACCCTCTTAATGCTGTCATTGAATTAAACATTGAGAGCTTATTTAGTGTTGTTTAATGGTTAGATCTCTCTAAAGAGCATGTTTTAGTAGAGATACTTAAGGAAAAATTCGAGTAACAGAGCTTATTGCTATCTAGGGTCTTTAATTCTAATTGGAAGGAAGAGATTAACGTTGTGATTAATTTTACTCATTGCATGTGTGGGTGGATATTGAACCAAGAACTGAATTTTCTCATTTAATTATCTTCCTATTTAAATTATGTCTGTTTACTTTCAATTTGATTCAAACAACCAAAATCCCCCCTTTGTTATTGTGTTTAATTAGCATTAATTAGTATATTTAGTTTGAGTAGAATATAAATTTTAATCAATTCATTCTATGTGGGATCAACCTTTTCTTATCCTATTTACAGTTTATTAATTAGATCAGTAAAGAAATATTTAATTAAATTGGTGCATTCGATACGCTACCAGTTATACATCTAGAGGCTATACATCCAGAGGCTATGCATCCAGAGGCTACACATCCAATGGCTACACATCTAGAGGCTACACATCCAAAGACTATACATCCAGAGGTTACAAATCCAGAGCACAAAGCACAGTTACAGTTACATCATGAGCAGTCTAGAGCTAACGTCACAGATTTGATGAGGTCACTACTCAAGACGCTTGACAATTACAGTTACATCATGAGCGGTCTCGAGCTAAAGTCACAGACCTGATGAGGTCGCTACTGAAGAAGCTTGACAATTACAGTTACATCATGAGCGGTCTTGAGCTAAAGTCACAGACCTAATGAGGTCGCTACTCAAGAAGACAATTACAGTTACATCATGAGCGGTCTTGAGCTAAAGTTACAGACCTGATGAGCTCGCTACTCAAGAAGCTTGACAGTTACAGTTACATTACAAGCGGTCTTGAGCTAAAGTCACAGACCTGGTGAGGTCGCTACTCAAGGAGCTTGACATCTACAGTTGTTTGTTGTACAATGGTAGAATCTAGATCAAGTGCAGAATAATGCAAAAATGGGCTACTTTTGTCTTGGTCTCAATTGTTCACAATCTCGGTCGAAGAGGGGCATCTATAAGCACCCCATTTTTGCCATTTTCAGCTAAACAAAGTCCTACTGATGTGTGGACAACAAAAGAAGAGAGATGAATGAAAATTTAGATTTTGACTACGACCTCGAGGTAGTTTTCAGTGGTTCCTACAACAAGGTCATAGGCTGTAATCTGCATGGATGCATAGGTCATGGAATTATCTTCAAAATGAGATCAGAATTACTTAATTCTGAGTCAAGTGAAGAAGATATAGTCATTTTTGTCAGATGATACGTACAAGGGAGGTTCCTGAAATTATCATAAATAATCCCAGGGGCTTTCATGTAAATTATCGTAAGTTGATTGTTTAAATTTCAAATCATCATATCTTGATCATCCGACATCTGAATCATATGGTTTAAGTACCAATATTCCTTATTTTCAATCCTTTCAAAGTGGACGTGAAGTATCCCTGGTAGAGGCCATTGGTGGGAGGCCATTGGTGGGTCCCATGCAAGCTTGCATGCAGAATTAATGATAGAACTTCATTTCTTCATATCTTGGCCGTTCTACGTCCGATTCAGATGATTCAAGGGCCATTATTCCTCATTTTTTGTGTTCTGTAAAGTGGACGTGAAAATTTTGGGACAGAGATCTCCGAAGAATCCCATGCAAAATTACATATTTAAATGACCATTTAATCTTTGAAAATTCATATTTTGGTTACCCCACATCCGAATCAGTTGATTCCAATTTTGTTATGTTTTATTTTTAATGCTCTACAAAGTGAATGTGAGGATTTTAGACAGAGGTCTCCGAAGCATCCCATGCAAAGTCGTTAGCCAAATTATCATAAAATGACCTGTTTAAGCTTCAGAAATTCATAAGTTGGTCATTTTATTTTCAAATGAGGTGATTCAAGCTCCAGTATTTCTCATTTTTAGTGTTCTACAAAATAAACGTGGAAAATTTGGGGTAGAGGTTGTCGAAAAATTCCATGTGGAATGGCAGCGGAAACGGCCTATGAAATGATAGAGAGAGAAAAAAAATCAATTTTTGGCCTAACCCAGCTCAACCCAGCTTATTCCAACTCAGCTCAACCCAAGTCAGACCAGTCCAGACCAAATCAATTCAATCCAGGTGTGTATATGTGCGTCATATATATTGTACTATATATATTGTATTATATAATATTATGTCTATGTATATTAGTGTAATATATGATAAGATATAAGTATAATATAAGAAACAAATAATAAAAAGGAAAGAAAGAAAAGAAGGAAGAGACATGAGGGAAAGAGAGATTCGACGTGAGGGAGAGAGAGAGATTGAGGGAAAAAAAAGGAAAGAAAGAGAAGAAGGAAGAGACGTGAGGGAAAGAGAGATCCGACCTGAGGGAGAGAGAGAGATTGAGGGGAAAAAAAAGAAAGAAAGAGAAGAAGGAAGAAACATGAGGGAAAGAGAGATCTGACGTAAGGGAGAGAGAGATTGAGTGGAAAAAAAGAAAAGAAAGAGAAGGAGAGAAGAGACGTGAGGGAAAGAGAGATCCGATGTGAGGAAGAGAGATATTGAGGGGAAGAAAAGGAAAGATGAGAAGGAGAGAAGAGACCTGAGTGAGGGATTTTTCTATTTTTGAATGAGATCCAACAAAAAATAAAAGAGAAGAAAAGGAAAGAAAAAAAAGGAAAGAGAGAAAAGGAAAGAAGAAGAGATCCGATGTGAGGGAGAGAGAGAAAGAAGAAGAAGGAAAGAAAAGAGAGAGATCCGATGTGAGGGAGAGAGAGATTGAGGGGAAAAAAGGAAAGAAAGAGGAGAGAAAAGAAGGAGATCTGAGGACATCCGACGTGAGGGAGAGAGAGATTGAGGGGAGAAGAAAGAATATAAAAAGAGGAGAAAGGGGATGTGAGAAAGGTTTTCGGTTTTGGAATGAGTGAGAGAGAGATTGAGGAGAGGAAAAAGAGAGATAAGGAAAGGAAAGACGTGAGGAGGAGAGGATTTGAATTTTTTTCTATTTGTTTGAGTAAGAGAGAGATTGAGATTGAGAAGGAGAGAAGCAGGGAGTGACGAGAAGAGGACCAGAAGAGAGAACGATAGAAAGAAAGGGAGAAGAAGAAGATCAGAGGAAGAAGGCAACGACATGAAAGGAACCTCTGCAAACTCAGGCAAGCCATCTCTTTTCTTTTTGTTTTTGCTATTGGCTAAGCCTCTGCAAGTCGCCATTGTCATCTACCCTTCTACCATCCAACATCCAATCTCTGCATCACCATGACCTACAACTCAACCATCAATCCTTATACCTTGCCCTCAGTCCACTTCACCCAAACCTGTTGTCACACCCCAATTCTGAACCAACCAGAATGGTGTGAGTGAATCATCACTGAACCAACGGTTCACACCAGGATCTCGAATAGACCATGTGCACTCATACAAATCATTGCACATAACCACAATCAGAATATAAATAGTACAGCGGAAGTCTTTAAATAAATGAACTGAGTATCTAATGATAAATTTAAATAAAATGTCCAATTATTCAAAATCCAAATATAAACTAAATATCCTTACATCTCTTTAATCCAACTGAAAATAATTAAAATAAATAAAAACCAATCAAAGGTACACGTAGAGAGGGCACTCGCATGAAGCGTCATGCTCGTCCTCTCCTGCCTGTACAACCAAAGCAGCAACACCACCATACACCGGAGCGCTCATATAGTCGTCCACCGTGTAACCTGCATCAATATCTAAAAACCTGTATATATACAAAGGGTGAGCTCACAACTTAGCTCAGTAAGACAATCAGACAGTTTCACAATATTATGCATGAGTAACAATCATTTTATGCTGTGGTCTGGTTTAAGTTTGCAATGTGCTATAGAAAGGTTTGGTGGCCGCCTCACCTCTATACACGAGTATGTGGCACCGCACAGCAGATCACACTACCACTGGCCCACATGCACCCATGATGGAATAGAGATAGAGCTAAGGTATACCCGTACCTCCCCTGATACTCTACCCATACCAGTACCTAAGCTGTAAGACCCGTACTCCGTAAACCTGGTCTAAACCTTGGTTTTGATGTCGTGACAGGTCTTTCGATCATCATCGGGCCAGACGGGACGAGCGAATGACAAACAGGTATGAAATCGGACCAAAGACGATCGAATCAACATAATTTTATGTTGACCGATCGATGGTACCGGTCTTGGTACCAGTCGACCGGTCAGGTCTGCGCAGCTAAGTGTGGAAATCCAGAAATTGACTTCTGAGCGTCCCACTTACCTGATTTCGAATCCTAAGACTTTCCTAATCCTAGTAGGATTACTAAACCCTAAATCTAGCCTATAAATACACCCTTAAGCCTCCTCAAATCCTTTCCATTGTCTCTCACAAACCCTAGAGAAGATAAAGAGGTTGGAAAGGAGAAGGAGCTAGGAAGAAGAATAAGGTGCCGCCATTACCGTTTGACGACGCTCACGCTACGCCAGTCAACGGTAAATGTTTTAACCATTCTTCTTACCCTATGACTCTAGAATAGTTGTGTGGGTGGATCAATGCCATGCAAAGTAGGTATTGATCTAAAACCCTAATTGGCAAATAAACCCTAAGTTGCCGTCAAACCCTAGATTCAAGTTTCGAGATGATATTCATCGAAACGAGACTTGAATGAGTTGGGGATAACTCTAACTCTAAGTTTAGACTTAGAATGGATAGGAGAAACCTTGGAAATCCATGGAGGATGATCCACGGCAGTCAAAAACCCATGTATGGTCTTCCGGAGACATACCGGTGTACTATACCGGTTGCACATGGTGCGACCGGTATGTTGCCACCGGTATCCCTCGGGAGGCTGGTCTGTGGGGACCGGCTGACCATACCGGTCGTCAGTCTTCCCCACAGAGCTGCGACCGGTATATGCCACCGGTCAGCTCTGTAAGGGTATTTTGTAACCGTGTTGGTTTTCGACCAACATGAAACCCTAAGAAAAATATTCTAATGAAACCCTAATAATATTGTAGGACTTTGTGACATATCGTTTGGATCTTGCGACGTGGAACAAGTTATCGAACGAGCGTCAGGTAAGGGAATCTGACCTAAACCTAATAATTAATGGACAGTAAGTCGATGTTAATCACCTGAATATCTATGATGTGATGTTTGTGAATATTCACATGCCATCCTTTACTTTCAGTTATTATTATTGTTCATGCATTGATAGGATGTGATTGTTAAGCATGTGATTGTTTTCGTTAGTATGTGGAGTGGGGCATGGGCCTGGGATCGCTCCTCACACTAGCACCTTTTGTGGTATTCTGTCTTAACATGCTTGGTACGGGTGGGGCATCAGGAGATGGTCGTGGTACGATGGTCTCCGATGTTGATGCTGGCCTGGCCATGGTTATGTGGCACTGTGGTCTCCAAGGTCGACGCTGGCTTGTCCATGATGCTTTTGCTTTATCTCTATGCCGTAGGGAGTTATGTTGGGATAGGGTCTACCTGCATATTGTTTCTATCCTAGTGGGTTAGTTGCAGATAGGGCATCAGGGGATGTGTGGAAATGCCTTAGCTCTATCTCTATGCCGTAGACGGCTGTGCTGGATAGAGCGTACATTGATGACATATTGGATTGGTTAGTTGCGAGCCCAGTTTGCGAGCCCTGGCCAGTAAGGGCTTAGGTACTGGTATGGGTAGAGCATCAGGGGAGGTACGGGGGTATCTTAGCTCTATCTCTATTCCATGATGGGTGCATGTGGGCCAATGGGGGTGTGATCCATGAGGTGCCACACACTCGTGTATAGAGGTGCGGGGGCCACCAAACCTTTCTATAGCACATTGCAAACTTAAAACCAGACCACAGCATAGAATGATTGTTACTCATGCATAATATTGTGAAACTGTTTGATTGTCTTAATGAGCTGTGTTGTGAGCTCACCCTTTGTACGTACATTATTTTAGATGTTGATGCAGGTTACACTGTGGATGACTACGTGAATGCCCCGGCTTATGGTGATGTTGCTGCTCTGGGTGTACAGGCAGGAGAGGACGAGCATGACGCTTCATGCGAGTGTCCTTTCTGCGTGTACCTTTGATCGGATTTTATTTATTTCTTTCAGTTATTTTCGGTTGGATTAAATGGATGTACGGATATTATTTTATGTGTTTGAATTTGGAAAATTTGATATTTATTTAAATTATTAATAGATACTCAGTTCATTCTATTTAAAGTCTTCCACTGTATATTTATATTCTGATTGTGGTTATGTGTAATGGTTTGTACAAGTGGACACGGCCTATTCGAGATCCTGGTGTGAACTGTTGGTTCAATGACGGTTCACTCACACCATTCTGGTTGGATCAGAATTGGGGTGTGACAACTTGGTATCAGAGCTCTCGGGCTCTGTCCAACAAATCATATTGCATTTAACTAAGTCAATGAACTGAGTTAGGAAATATTAAAAATTTTAATACAAACACACCCTAAGCATTGTTTGATACCTGAGACTGATTAAGAAAGAGAATAATGTACTATTCTAAATATGAAACTTAACATGTGCTCATACACTAGTTAGGTGAAACATAAATTTTCATTTAACAAGAAAAGTGTAACAAGTAAAATAGTGCTACTGGGTACAGTCCACAAACCGGACAGTTACCGTGTTATATAAACAGTTATATGTAAAAGTGAAATAAAAGGGACAATCATGGGGTAGGGGGCCTAGGAGGAATAGGGTCCGCTATGTCATAATCTCGCTCATAAGCGACCCTAAGCCAATGCACCTGGTCCTGAGTCACCCGTAGGCTACGAGCCAGACGTCCCAACTCCTAACTCATCTCTCGCTGAGACTCTAGGATGACCCTCTGGGTGTCCCTGATCTCAGTGAACATACTCAACACCGGGTCTGGGAAAGGATGAGAAAGCCCAGCTATAGAGGAAGATGGTGGTGCTACAGATGTATGCTGTGGAGCTGGCACTGGTACACCCTCGGCTCTATCCTCGTCGTCATCACGCCCGAGCTCGGCTGCATAGGCCGCATTGGCTGCTGCTGCTGCTGCCGCCACGGCTGCTACCCTCCCAAGTGGGCGAGGGCGAGCCTCCAACTCGTCATCGCTAACTAGCAGATCAACCATCTGCATCCTCTGAATGGCGTCCCAGTCTATGTCAGAGGTCATAGTGTCCTCAACGTTTACCTCGCCTCTCATGCTCACGCCCAGGCGACATAGCAGGAAGGTAATGAGGCGACCATAGGGAAGGTTACTGGCCTGAACGGCCAGGGTCTCCTGATACATGGTCCTAATGATGAGGTATGGGAGAGAGACCCGCTCCCCAGTGCAGACGCAATAAGTAATGTACTGAGTGAGCTGGGATAACTCACTATAATGGCCGCTTTGGGGCACGATGTTGTGTTGAATGATGCGACTGTAGACCCGAGGTATAGGTCTCAAGCTAGCCGCCTTCATGGGAGCTCCAGGGCTTAGTATCTGATTTGCTATCTCTCGGCACAGATCCTCAGTCAGATAGCCCTTCGCTTTGGGAGGGCAATATACTAGGTCTCCATCATTTGGAACCCCTAAAGGTCGGCCAGCTGGTGGGTGTTAAATGAAATGGGGACACCCCGGACATAGCTAGAGATGCGTAAATCCCTACCTTGGTTGGGATCGTTAACATCTCCATGCAGCTCCAGGTTAGCAAAGAAATGCTTAACCAGATTAGGACAGGTGGTATCTGTGTAAGAAATGACAGGCAACCAACCAAGCCTGCCGAAAGCCGCTCTTACATCGAACCGGTCCAATTGTTCCAAGTTAACCCGACGCCCGGATTCTATGCTTTTGTTATCGAACCACGGAAAACGAGCTTGTGCCTCTATTGAACAAAACCAATGTTCGTCAAGTTGGGGAACTGGTGGCTGGGGGGCACGTGAGCTCAAGCCGTGAGGACGTTTCCCAAGAGCACGTCGGGGAGCCATTTTAATTTGCAAAACAAAAGAAAACAAGAAAATGTTAGAAATTGTCAAAATTTCGGCAGCATAACGACAATAAATTGGGAAAAAGCCTCAAACTCACCCAAAAACATGGGGAGGAGGACTTACGTAACCCCCACTCTCTTCGACAAATCAATCACAAGCATTTACAACAAGAAATTTCAAGAAATTTAAAAAAAAAATCAGAAATTTCGAATTTTTATGAAAACCTAGGTCAAAAGTTGTAAAATTTTGATTTTTATAAAAACCGTTTGGTGAAACCCCAAATTGGTTGAGGGCTTTTGCTCTTGGGGGTCCCTAAACCCTTTCCAAGCCGAAGGAAAATAGTTCCTATAGTTGGAACATCTCGATCAATGAAAAACCTAAATTTCTACATATAGACGATATGGGAAATTTGTAAAAACATGAGAGAGAGGGAAGAGACCCACCTGAAGACGATGTGCTAGGTCTTGAATGGAGGAAATCGGCTTCAAATAGCACCGGTCGGACTGTAGCAACTCGAAACCCAGAGGGAAATCGCCACCGAAGAGAATGAAGAAAGAAAAAGTGAGAAGTTTCTCACTTTTTCGCGACTTTAAAGCCAAATTGGGCATACCGATCGACGGTTTTGCCTATACCGGTCGACCGGTATCTCCCCAGGTATGCGACCGCTATGTCTCGGTCAGAATTCTAATTCTGACCGGTCGACTATACCGGTCGCAACCCTGTATACAGAGGTGCGACCGGTACGTACCAGAAAAGTTAGAAATTTTTTTAAAAAAATTTTAAAAAAAATTATGCAAATTAAAATTTTATCTTTCGACTATTTCCCCTTGTATTATTCAAGACTAACACTACTATTATTGTGGTTCTCACATGTTATGTCTTCTTCTCAGATCCAAACAGAATAGTCTGAGATGATGGGAGGAAATGGTCGTAGGGGTCGAAAGCGTCATCAGGCCAGAATGCGCCTGGAGGAAGAACAGGTTGAACAAGACCATGTTAGAGAGTCAAGTCCAGAAGTGGAGGAGGAACAGGTTCCAGAAGTGCCAACAAATTTACCTGGCCCACCCCATAGGAATTCTGAGACCATTGTTACAAACTTGGTCTATCAGATGCAAGCTCAGTAGAAGGAATTCCTGAGCGAGATACTGAAGATGCTCAGGCCATCGGGTTCGGTTCCCACTGACGGTACGCCTGAGTCTGGAGAGAAAATTTCTTCACAGCCGATGCAGGGTAGCCCAAGGCTGATGGGCCAAGCTCAGAATGTACCACCACCGCATCAGTTTCCGTCGCCTTCTACGTACCCGGGAGCCTATCCATATCCACCACCATGGTACTGAATGAACACTCAGGGACAACACGATCTGAGTAGAGCGGTGGATAGATTTTGAAGCCTTCATCGTTCACCAGTAAGGCAGGAAGACCATTGTGGCCAGCATAGTGGGTTGCAGAGATGGAGAAAAACTTCCGACTGATGACATGTACAGAGGAGGAAAAGGTTTTATTTGCCACTCACATGTTGAAAGAAGATGCAAACGCTTGGTGGAATTCTACACGGGCATATCTGGAGACGAAGCATACACAGGTTGATTGGGAAGTGTTCAAGGCTGCCTTATTCGATAAATACTTTCCGAAGAGTTTCAGAGATCAAATGGAGAAGGAGTTCCTTAATTTGCAGCAGTCCCAATCGACTGTAGATGCCTACCAGCAGAGGTACGAGGAGTTATTTTTTTTCGCACCGGCGAGTATGCAAGAAGAAGAGACCAAGACACGTAGGTTCACCATGGGACTACGTGGAAGCATCAGAGAGCACATCTTGGGTTTGGACAAGAAGATCTACAACGAGGCTATGCAGGTTGCGAGGGTAATAGAGTCCAGTCAGAGGGACAGCTTCTTTGCTCAGAACAGGGGAGTGAAGAGACCTGCTAGTGAGAGTTCGGGTGGCGGTAACAATAGACCCTTCCACCCATACAGGGCTCAGACAGCTGCAGTGCCTGCAAGGAACAATGCGGCACCACCTGTGCCACAGAATGCCGGATTCAACCCGAATATCAAATGTTTCAACTGTCAGCAAGTGGGTCATATTGCAAGGACCTGCACTCTACCTAAGAAGCAACCTCCCCAGCAAGGAAGAGTTTATGCGGTCACCACTGAAGAAGCAACTGCATCACCTGATGTGGTCACGGGTACGACTCTATCCCTTACTATTTGGCTTATCTTTATCATTTGTGTGTATGCACATATAGAACTAAGGGATGATAGAAAATTCCAGGAATTGTAAATGTAGCTGGTATACCCGCCAAAGTATTATTTGACTCTGGGGCCACACACTCCTTTGTTTCTATTTCTTTTGGGAAGCAAATGGAGTTACCAATCAAGCATTTGAACCCAAGCTTGATAGTTCGCTCTCCACTAGGAGTCGAAGTGGCTTTGACCGAATATTATGGACCATGTACTGTATGTATTGAGGGCCGAGACTTAGAAGCAAGCCTAGTACTACTTGAGATGACAGACTTTGATGTCATTTTGGGAATGGATAGGCTAGGACATCATTCGGCCGTCCTATTATGTGGTGAAAGAAAGCTTGTGCTTACTGACAAAATGGGGAGGGAATATAGCTTCACTGGGATTAAGCTATCTAGGAAGCGGAAGTTGATCCTCTCCGCCCTAAAAGCCAAGTGATGCTTAGAGAAAGGGGGAGTCGGGTATCTAGTATCTGTAGTCGACATCACGGCAGAGTTACTCAAGATGGAAGATATAGATGTGGTTCGAGAGTTCCCAGATGTATTTCCAGAGGAGCTTCCAGGTCTACCGGTGGACCGGGCTACAGAGTTTGTAATAGACCTTACGCTGTAAGACCCATACTCCGTAAATCTGGTCAAAACCTTGGTTTTGATGTCGTGACAGGTCTTCCGATCATCACCGGGCCAGACGGGACGAGCGGATGACAAACAGGTATGAAATTGGACCAAAGACGATCGAATCAACATAATTTTAGGTTGACCGGTCGATGGTACCGGTCTTGGTACCGGTCGATCGGTCAGGTCTGGGCAGCTAAGTGTGGAAATCCAGAAATTGACTTCTAAGGGTCCCACTTACCTGATTTCGAATCCTAAGACTTTCCTAATCCTAGTAGGGTTACTAAACCCTAAATCTAGCCAATAAATACACCCTTAAGCCTCCTCAAATCCTTTCCATTGTCTCTCATAAACCCTAGAGAAGAGAAAGAGGTTGGAAAGGAGAAGGAGCTAGTAAGAAGAAGAAGGTGCCGCCATTACCGTTTGACGACGCTCACGCTACGCCAGTTAACGGTAAGTGTTTTAACCATTCTTCTTACCCTATGACTCTAGAATAGTTGTGTGGGTGGATCAATGCCATGCAAAGTAGGTATTGATCTAAAACCCTAATTGGCCAATAAACCCTAAGTTGTCGTCAAGCCCTAGATTCGAGTTTCGAGATGATATTCATCGAAACGAGACTTGAATGAGTTGGGGATAACTCTAACTCCAAGTTTAAACTTAGAATGGATAGGAGAAACCTTGGAAATCCATGGAGGATGATCGACGGCAGTCAAAAACCCATGTATGGTCTTCGGGAGACATACCGGTCGACTATACCGGTTGCACATGGTGCGACCGGTATGTTGCCACCGCTATCCCTCGGGAGGCTAGTCTGTGGGGACCGACTGACCATATCGGTCGCCAGTCTTCCCCACAGAGCTGCGACCGATATATGCCACCGGTCAGCTCTGTGAGGGTATTTTGTACCCGTGTTGGTTTCCGACCAACATAAAACCCTAAGAAAAATATTCTAATGAAACCCTAATAATATTGTAGGAATTTGTGACATATCATTTGGATCTTGCGACGTGGAGCAAGTTATCGAACGAGCGTCAGGTAAGGGAATCTGACCTAAATCTAATAATTAATGGACAGTAAGTCGATGTTAATCACCTGAATATCTATGATGTGATGTTTGTGCATATTCAGATGCCATCCTTTACTTTCAGTTATTATTATTGTTCATGCATTGATAGGATGTGATTGTTAAGCATGTGATTGTTTTCGTTAGTGTGTGGAGTGGGGCATGGGCCTGGGATCGCTCCTCACACTAGCACCTTTTGTGGTATTCTGTCTTAACATGCTTGGTAAGGGTGGGGAATCAGGGGAAGGTCGTGGTACGGTGGTCTCCGATGTTGATGCTGGCCTGGCCATGGTTATGTGGCACTGTGGTCTCCGAGGTCGACGCTGGCTTGTCCACGATGCTTTAGCTCTATCTCTATGCCGTATGGAGTTATGTTGGGATAGGGTCTACCAGCGTATTGTTTCTATCCTAGTGGGTTAGTTGCGGATAGGGCATCAGGGGAGGTGTGGAAATGCCTTAGCTCTATCTCTATGCCGTAGACGGCTGTGCTGTGATAGAGCGTACATTGAAGACATATAGGATTGGTTAGTTGTGAGCCCAGTTTGCGAGCCCTGGCCAGTAGGGGCTTAGGTACTGGTATGGGTAGAGCATCAGGGGAGGTACGGGGGTATCTTAGCTCTATCTCTATTCCATGATGGGTGCATGTGGGCCAATGGGGGTGTGATCCATGAGGTGCCACACACTCGTGTATAGAGGTGCGGGGGCCACCAAACCTTTCTATAGCACATTGTAAACTTAAAACCAGACCACAGCATAAAATGATTGTTACTCATGCATAATATTGTGAAACCGTCTGATTGTCTTATTGAGCTGTGTTGTGAGCTCACCCTTTGTATGTACATTGTTTTAGATGTTGATGTAGGTTACACTGTGGATGACTACGTGAATGCCCCAGCTTATGGTGATGTTGCTGCTCTGGGTGTACAGGCAGGAGAGGACGAGCATGACGCTTCATGCGAGTGCCCTTTCTGCGTGTACCTTTGATCGGATTTTATTTATCTCTTTCAGTTATTTTCCGTTGGATTAAATGGATGTACGGATATTATTTTATGTGTTTGAATTTGGATAATTGGATATTTATTTAAATTATCAATAGATACTCAGTTCATTCTATTTAAAGTCTTCCACTGTATATTTATATTTTGATTGTGGTTATGTGTAATGGTTTGTACAAGTGGACACGGCCTATTCGAGATCCTGGTGTGAACCGTTGGTTCAATGACGGTTCACTCACACCATTCTGGTTGGATCAGAATTGGGGTGTGCATAAGCCCCTACTGGCCAGGGCTCACAAACTGGGCTCGTAACTAGCCAATCATGTATGTCATCAATGTAGGCTCTATCCCAGTACAGTCGTCTACGGCATAGAGATAGAGCTAGAGCGTGCAGGCTGGGTTGGAGACCACAATACCTCACCTCCCCCTGATACCCTATCCACAACAAGCACACTAGGATAGAACAATACGCAGGTAGATCCTATCCCAACAAAACTCCCTACGGCATAGAGATAGAGCTAAAGCATCGTGGATAAGCCAACGTCGGCATCGGAGACCACACTGCCACATCACCATGGCCAGGCCAACATCAACATCAGAGACCACCGTACCACGACTTTCTCTTGATACCCCACCCTTACCAAGCATGTTAAAATAAAATACTACAAAAGTGCCAGTGTGAGGAATGATCCCAGGCCCCATGCCCCACTCCACACACCAATGAAAACAATCACATGCCTAATAATCACATTCAATTATGCATAAACAATAATAATAACTGAAAGTAAAGGATGACATGTGAATATGCACAAACATCACATCATATATATTCAGGATTATTAACAAAGATTTACTGTCAATTAATTATTAGGGTTTAGGTCAGATTCCCTTACCTGACGCTTGTTTGATAGCTTGTTCCACGTCGCAAGATCCAAACCAAATATCACAAGGTCCTACAATATTATTAGGGTTTCATTAGAATAGTTTCTTAGGATTTCACGTTGGTCGAAAATCCAACAAAGTCCAAAACCAGCCTTTCAGAGCTGATCGGTCGCAACATACCGATCGCAGCTCTGTGAGAAAACTAGCAACCGGAATGGTCGACCGGTATGTCTCCGGAAGACCATACACTAGGTTTTTCGACTGCCGTCGATCAATCTCCATGGATTCCAGGGTTTCTCCTATCCATTCTAAGTCTGAGCTTTGAGTTAGAGTTATCTCCAACTCATTCAAGTCTAGTTTTGATGATAATCATCCTAGAACTCGAATCTAGGGTTTGACAGATTTATGGTTTAAAGGCCAATTAGGGTTTTAGATCAATACCTGCTTCGCATGGTATTGATCCACCCATACAACTACCCTAGAGTCATAAAGTAAGAAAAATGATTAAAACACTTACCGTCGACTGGCGTAAAGTGAGCGTTGTCGAACGGCAATGGCGGCACCTCCTTCTTCTTCTTAGCTTCTTCTCCTTTCCAACATCCTTCTCCTCTCTAGGGTTTGTGAGAGATAATGGAAAGGATTTGAGGAGGTTTAGAGGTGTTTATATTGGCTAGGATTAGGGTTTAGTAACCCTATTAGGATTAGGAAGGTCCAGGTATTAGGGTTAGGAAAGTGGGACCCACAGAGATCCAATTCCGGATCACCATAGTCAACTTCGCAGAGTTGATCGGTCGACCGGTATGTAGACCGGTACCATCAACCGGTCAACATAAAATCATTCTTAGTTGTCCGTCTTTGGTCCGATTTCGTACCTGATTGTCATCTGCTCGTCCCGTCTGGCCCGGTGATGATCGAAAGACCTGCTACGACATGAAATCAAGGTTTAGACCGGGTTTATGGAGTCCGGGTCTTACAACTCCCCAACCCTTAAAAGAAATTTCATCCCGAAATTTGCATATAGGTTTCACAACTCCCCCACCCTTAAAAGAAATTTCGGCCCCAAAATTTGAACGTACCTTGATCGTCGAAAAGGTTAGGGTACTCCTTCCTCATCGCGCTCTCCTCCTCCCAAGTAATTTCTTCGACATCTTGGCTTTTCCAATGCACCTTCACATAATGGATATCCTTGCTTTGAAGTTGCTGTACCTTTCGGCTTGAGAGCATCACAAGTACCACTTCAAATGTTAAGTCCTCTGTCAAGTCTGGGGGGTCTGCTGTCAAGATGTGCGATGGATCCCTGGCATACTTCTTCAATAATGATACATGGAACACATCATGAACGCTTGACATAGATGGTGGTAGAGCCAATTGATATGCTACATTACCACGTCTGGTCAATATCTCGTATGGTCCTACATACCTGGGACATAGATTCCCCTTCTTACCAAACCTTTTCAGACCTCGCACCGGTGATATCTTCAAGAATACTTTGTCACCCACTGCAAACTCCAGATCTCGACGTCGATTATCCACATAGTGCTTCTGTCGAACTTGAGCTGTCTTTACTCTCTCCTTAATCTGATCAATCACTCGACAAGTTTCTTCAACAAACTCCGGTCCTATAATTCTTCTTTCTCCCACCTCATTCCATAACAGAGGTGTTCGGCACTTCTTCCCATAGAGTGCTTCATATGGAGCCATCTGAATTGTAGCCTGATAGCTATTGTTATAAGCAAACTCAATAAGCAATAGCTTCTCGTCCCAAGCTCCCTTGAAGTCTAATGCATAAGCGCGGAGCATATCTTCTAAAATTTAAATAGTTCGTTCTGACTGCCCATCCGTCTGAGGGTGAAAAGTTGTACTAAACTTCAATTTTGTTCCCATAGCTTTCTATAATCCTTCCCAGAACTTTGATGTAAAATGGGGATCTCTATCAGATACTATGCTTTCTGGGACGCCATGAAGTCTAACTATATTAACAATATATAGCTTGGCCAGCTTGTCCATGGTATACTGAGGTCTGACCGCAATGAATCGTGCTGTCTTGGTGAGTCGATCGACTATTACCCAAACTGCATCCACTAACCTTGGTGTCAAAGGTAGGCCAGTGACGAAATCCATAGTGATGCAATCCCACTTTCACACAGACTCCGAGAGTGGTTGCAGCAAACCTACGGGTCTCCGCCTTTCTGCTTTAACTTGTTGACAATTCAGACATTGGAACACGAAACGAGCTACATCTGCTTTCATACCCCTCCACCAATACAGTCTTCTTAAATCATGATACATTTTGGTACTTCCTGGATGTACCGAATATGGAGTGTAATGAGCTTCAGTCATAACTCGATCTCTGATATTGCAGTCTTCGCTCTCAGGTATACATAACCGTCCACGATACCTGAGTACCTTGTCAGAATCCAAGGTAAAGTCAGGATTGCTCGTACCCTTCTCTAGGTCTTCTTGCACTGTCTTAAGGTGGGGATCCTATAGGATTGCTACCTTGACTTCATCAACTAGATCCGATGAGATCTTCAAAGCTGCGAACAACATGGAGAACTTCTGAATTAAGCCTTGCTCGACTAGATCTTCTGTCGTCTCTATTATATACTCTTCATCACCTTCAATTGAACTTGAGGCTGCAGCACATAATGAGGCATTTGTACTTGGTCCTGCATCAGGTTTCGATGCCCACTTTCTGCTTAAGGCGTCAGTCACAACATTTGCTTTACCCGGATGGTACTAGATGTCACAGTCATAATCTTTTAATAACTCCAGCCATCTCCTTTGTTTCATATCAGATCCTTCTGAGTGAAAAGATAAGTTAAGCTCTTGTAATCTGACTTAATCTGAAACTTTTCACCGTACAAGTAGTGTCTCCAAGTCTTGACTGCATGTATAACCGCTGCTAACTCCAAATCATGCGTAGGATAGTTTTTCTCATGCTCTCTTAACTGTCTTGATGCGTAAGCAATCACCTGTTCCCCTTGCATCAATACACACCCGATATCCAACCCTGAAGCATCCGTATATAAGGTAAACGGTACTCTTGGTTCTGGGATGGTCAAGATAGGTGCAGAGATTAGTCTTGACTTCAAAGTCTGAAAGCACTTCTTGCACTCATCTGTCCATATGAATTTCTCCCCCTTCTTGGTTAGTCTGGTGAGTGGAACAATGATCTTGGAGTAATCCTCCACGAATCTTCTATAATAACCGGCCAACCCAAGGAAACTACCAATCTCCGCAATAGATTTTGGTGCTTCCCATCCTACTATAGCAGCTATCTTACTTGGATCAACCTTGATACCGTCTTCAGATACTACATGGCCCAAGAAAGCCACTTCCTTTAGCCAAAACTTACACTTCTTGAACTTAGCATAAAGCTTCTCCTTTCTCAGCCGTTGTAGGGCTGCTCTCAAGTGTGTTGCATGGGTCTCTCTGTCCTTTGAGTAGACTAATATGTCATCGATGAATACGATGACCGAAGTGTCCAACATGTCATGAAACACTCGGTTCATCAGTTCCATGAACGACGCTGGGGCATTGGCCAACCCGAACGACATAACTAGAAACTCATAATGCCCATACCTTGTCCTGAAAGCAGTCTTCGGAATGTCTCCAGCCTTGATCATCAGTTGGTGATACCCCGATCGGAGATCAATCTTCGAGAAAACCTTTGCACCCTGTAACTGATCGAACAGGTCATCGATCCTAGGCAAAAGATACCGATTCTTGATTGTTAATTTGTTCTGCTCTTGGTAATCGATACATAGCCGTACACTTCCGTCTTTCTTCTTAACAAATAATACAGGTGCTCCCCAAGGCGATATGCTAGGTCATATGAAACCCTTATCTAACAATTCTTGTAATTGGGTCTTCAACTCCTTTAGCTCGGTAGGGGCCATCCTGTACGGTGCTTTAGACACCGGCACCGAACCTGGCATAAGGTCTATTACAAATTTTGTAGCCCTGTCTGAGGGTATCCCTGGGAGATCTTCTGGAAATACATCGGGAACTCTCGTACCACATCTATATCTTCCATCTTTTGTAACTCCGCAGTGATGTCGACTACAGATACTAGATACCCCACTCCACCCTTTTCTAAGCACCTCTTTGCTTTTAGGGTGGAGAGGATCAGCTTCCACTTCCTAGGTAACTTGGTCCCAATGAAGCTAAACTCTTTTCCCTTCTCCTCTTTTAGAACAAGCTTCCTTTCACCGCATAATAGGCTAGCTGAATGATGGTCTAGCCAATCCATTCCCAAGATGACCTCAAAGTCTACCATCTCGAGTAGTACCAGACTAGCTTCTAAGTCTCGGCCTTCAATACATACTATATATGGCCCATAATATTCAGTCAAAGCCACCTCGACTCTAGCGGAGAGCGAACTATCAAGATTGGGTTCAAGTGCTTGATCGGTAACTCCATTCGCTTCCCAAAGGAAATAGAAACAAAGGAGTGCGTGGCCCCAGAGTTAAAGAGTACTCTAGCAGGTATACCAGCTACATTTATAATTCCTAGAATTTTATTGTCCCTTAGTTCTACATGCTCACACACACAATGAAATAGTAAGCTAGATAGTAAGGGTAGAATCATACCAGTGACCACATCAGGTCCTTTCCTTGCTGTGGAGGTTGCTTCTTATTTAGGGTGCAGTTCCTTGCCACATGTCCCAGCTGCTGACAGTTATAACATTTGATATTCGGGTTGTGTCCAGCAAACTGTGGCACAGATGGTGCCGTATTGTTCCTTGCAGGCACTATAGCGGACTGAGCCCTGTATGGGCGGAAAGGTCTATTGTTACCGCCACCTGACATCTCAGTAGTAGGTCTCTTCACTCCCCTGTTCTGTGCAAAGAAGATGTCCCTCTAACTAGATTCTATCACTCTCGCAACCTGTACAGCCTCATTGTAAATTTTCTTGTCCAGACCCAATATATGCTCTCTGATGCTTCCACGCAGTCCCATGGTGAACCTACATGTCTTGGTCTCTTCCTCTTGCATACTTGCCGGTGCGAAGAAAAATAACTCTTTGTACCTCTGCTGGTAAGCATCCACAGTTGACTAAGACTGCTGCAGATTAAGGAATTCCTTCTCCATCTGATCTCTGAAACTCTTCGAAAAATATTTATCGAAGAAGGCTACCATGAACGGTGCCCAATCCACCTGTGTATGCTTCGTCTCCAAATATGCCCGTGTAGAATTCCACCAAGCATTCGCATCTTCCTTCAGCATATGAGTGGCAAACAAAACCTTCTCATCCTCTGTATAAGTCATCAGACGAAAATTCTTCTCCATTTCTGCAACCCACTGTGCTGGCCACAATGGTTTTCCTGTCTTACCTGTGAATGAAGAAGGCTTCAACTTTAAGAATCTGTCCACCGCCCGACTCAGATCGTGCTGCCCCTATGTATTCATCATGTACCATGGTGGTTGATACGGATAGGCTCCCTGATAAGAAGAAGGCGATGGAAACTGGTGCGGTGGTTGTACATTCTGTGCTTAGCCCATCGGCCCTGGACTACCATGCATCGGCAGTGTAGTATTATTCCCTCCAGACCCAGGCATACCTTCAATGGGAACATGACCGGTGGCCTGAATATCTTTAACATCTCGCTCAGAAATGCTTTCTGTTGAGCCTCCATTTGATATACCAGATTGGTCACAATTGTCTCAGAGTTTGTGTGAGGAGGTCCAGGAAAATTTGTCGATAGCCTTGGAACCTGTTCTTCCTCAACTATCGGGCTTGGCTCTCTAACATAACCTGGTTCTACATGTTCTTCTTCATCGCGGCGCACCCTAGACTGGTGACGCTTTCGGCCCCTACGACCGTTTTCACCTACCATCTCAGACTATTCTATTTGGAATCGAGAAGAACACATAACACATGAGAACAATAATAGTGGTGCTAATCTAGAACAATATAAGGCGAACAGTCGAAAAGTAGAAATTTATATTGCAAAATTTTTTTTTTCCATAAATTTTCTGGCCTTTCTATAACTGACAGGTCGCAACATACCGGTCGCACCACTGTAGAAGGCTGTGCGACCGGTATAGTTGACCGGTCAGAATTTTCATTCTGACCGAGACATAGTGGTCGCAGCCCTTATGGGGTACCGGTCGACCGGTATGTCAAACGGTATGTCCAAAACCTCTTTTAAAATCACGAAAAGTGAGAAAAATCTCACTTTTCTCTTCTTCTTTCTCTCCGGTGGCGATTTCTCTCTGGCTCCTGAGTTGCTACAGTCCGACCGATGATCTTAGAAGCCATTTTCTTCCGTTCAAGACTTAGAACATCGCCTCCAGGTAAATTTCTTCCCTCTCTATCAAATTTTTACCAAATTTCCATATCGTCTTTACCTAAATTTATTAATTTTTCTTCGATTGGAAGATTCTAACTAAAGGAACTTCTTTCCTTCGGCTTAGAAAGGGTTTAGAGACCCCCAAGAGAAAAAGCCCTCAACCAGTTTGGACTTCCACCGAATGGTTTTAGTAAAAATCGAATTTTTCTAGTTGTTAACCTAGGTTTTGTAAAAATTTCGAATTTTCTTAAATTTTTCTTAATTTCTTAAATCGTTTGCTTGAATTGCATATGATTGATTTTCTTGAAGTGTACGGGGGTTATGTAAGTCCTCCTCCCCAAGTTTTGGGTGAGTTCGAGGCTTTTTTCCAATTTACTGTCGTTATGCTGCCGAATTTTCGATAATTTTTAATATTTTTCTTCTTGTTTTCATTTGTTTTGCAGGTTAAATGGCTCCACGACACGGTTTTGGCAAGCGTTCCTATGGCTTGGGCATGCACGCTCCTCACCCTCCAGTTCCACAGCTCGATGAGCAGTGGTTCCGTTCTGAGGCGGCACAAGCCCGCTTCCCTTGGTTCGATAGTAAGAACATAGAATCTGGCCGGTGGGTCAACTTGGAGCAGTTGCACAGGTTTTATGTGCAAGCGGCTTTCGACAGGCTTGGGTGGGTGTCTGTCATCACCTACACTGAGACCACTCACCCCAATCTGGTCAAGCACTTCTATGCTAACCTGGAGCTTCATGGGGATGTCAATGATCCCAATCAGGGTAGGGACTTGTGCATCTCCAGCTTTGTCAAGGACGTCCATATTTGTTTTGATACTCACCAGTTGGCTGACCTGCTAGGGGTCCCCAATGATGGAGATTTAGTATACTGCCCTCCAAAAGTGAAGGGCTATCTGAGCGAGGATCTACGCCGAGAGATAGCGGAGAAGATACTCAATCACGGGGCTCCTATGAAGGCGGCTAGCTTGAAACCTGCACCTCGGGTATACAGTCGCATCATTCAGCACAACATTATGCCCCAGAGCGGTCACTACAGTGAGTTATCCAGCTCACTCAGTATATTACCTATTATGTCTGCACAGGGGAACGGGTTTCTCTCCCTTACCTCATCATTCGGACTATGCATCAGGCGACTCTGGCCGATCAGGCCAGTAACCTCCCCTATGGCCATCTCATCACCACTCTTCTGCAGCGCCTATGAGTGAGCATGAGGGGCGAGGTGGCTGTTGAGGATACCATGACCTCCGACATCGACTGGGATGTCATCCTTAGGATGCAGATGGATAATCTGCCTGTTAGTGATGATGAGATGGAGGCTCACCCTCGTCCACTCAGGAGGGTAGCAGCCGCAGTAGCAGCAGCAGCAGCCAATGCGGCCCATGCAGCAGAGGCTGAGAGTGATGATGGGGATGACGATGATAGGGCGGAGGATGTACCAGTGCCAGCTCTACAGCCTATACCTGCAGCACCACAGCCTACACTAGGCAGGACCGTCTCATCCCCCTTCGGACCCAGTGTTGAGCATGTTCACGGAGATCAGGGACACCCAGAGAGGCATCCAAGAGTCTCAGCGAGAGATGGGTTAGGAGTTGGGACGTCTAGCACGTAACCTATGGGTCACATAGGACCAGGTGCACTGGCTTAGGATCGCTTACGAGCGAGATTATGACATAGCGGACCCTATTCCTCCTAGGCCCCCTACCCCATGATTGTCCTTTTATTTTCTCTCTCTTGACGGTTTATATAACAGGGTAACTGTCCAGTTTGTTGTCTGTACCATGTAGTACTATTAGATTTGATACTCTCTTTTCTGTTTAATGACAGTTTTATGGTTTTCCTGGCTAGAGCATGAGTATCAATAAATTTCATATTTAATATAGTATATTATGCTCTTTCTTAATCAGTCTCAGGTATCAAACAATGCTTATGGTGTGTTTGTATTAAAAATTTTTAAATTTTTCTAACTCAGTTCATCAACTTAGTTAAGTGCAACATGGTTTGTTGGACAGAGCCCGAGAGCTCTGATACCAAGTTGTCACACCTCAATTCTGAACCAACCAGAATGGTGTGAATGAACCGTCACTGAACCAACGATTCACACCAAGATCTCGAATAGACCGTGTCCACTCATACAAACTATTGCACATAACCACAATCAGAATATAAATAGTACAACGGAAGTCTTTAAATAAATGAACTGAGTATCTATTGATAAATTTAAAAAAAAATATCCAATTATTCAAAATCCAAATATAAACTAAATATCCTTACATCTCTTTAATCCAACTAAAAATAATTAAAATAAATAAAAACCAATCAAAGGTACACGCAGAGAGGGCACTCGCAAGAAGCGTCATGCTCGTCCTCTCCTGCCTGTACATCCAAAGCAGCAACACCACCATACGCCGGAGCACTCATATAGTCGTCCACCGTGTAACCTGTATCAATATCTAAAAACATGTATATATACAAAGGGTGAGCTCACAACTTAGCTCAGTAAGACAATCAGACAGTTTCACAATATTATGCATGAGTAACAATCATTTTATGTTGTGGTCTGGTTTAAGTTTGCAATGTGCTATAGAAAAGTTCGGTGGCCGCCTCACCTCTATACACGAGTGTGTGGCACCACACAGCAAATCACACAACCATCGGCCCATATGCACCCATCATGGAATAGAGATAGAGCTAAGATATACCTGCACTTCCCTTGATACTCTACCCATACCAGTACCTAAGCCCCTACTGGCCAGGGCTCGCAAACTGGGCTCGCAACTAACCAATCCTATATGTCATCAATGTAGGCTCTATCCCAGCACAGCCGTCTATGGCATAGAGATAGAGCTAGAGCGTGCAGGCCGGGCTGGAGACCACAATATCTCACCTCCCCCTGATACCCTATCCGCAACAAGCACACTAGGATAGAACAATACGCAGGTAGACCCTATCCCAACATAACTCCCTACGGCATAGAGATAGAGCTAAAGCATCATGGACAAGCCAGCATCGGCATCGGAGACCACAGTGCCACATCACCATGGCCAAGCCAACATCAACATCAGAGACCACCGTACCACGACCTTCTCTTAATACCCCACCCGTACCAAGCATGTTAAAATAGAATACTACAAAAGTGCTAGTGTGAGGAATGATCCCAAGCCCCATGCCCCACTCCACACACCAACGAAAACAATCACATGCCTAACAATCACATCCTATTATGCATGAACAATAATAATAACTGAAAGTAAAGGATGACATGTGAATATGCACAAACATCACATCATATATATTCAGGGTTATTAACAAAGATTTACTGTCCATTAATTATTAGGGTTTAGGTCAGATTCCCTTACCTGACGCTCGTGTTAGCTTGTTCCACGTCGCAAGATCCAAACGAAATATCACAAGGTCCTACAATATTATTAGGGTTTCATTAGAATAGTTTCTTAGGGTTTCACATTGGTCGAAAACCCAACAAAGTCCAAAACCAGCCTTTCAGAGCTGACTGGTCGCAACATACCGATCGCAGCTCTGTGAGAAAACTAGCAACCGGTATGGTCGACCGGTATGTCTCCGGAAGACCATACACTAGGTTTTTCGACTATCGTCGAACAATCTCCATGGGTTTCCAGGGTTTCTCCTATCCATTCTAAGTCTGAGCTTTGAGTTAGAGTTATCTCCAACTCATTCAAGTCTAGTTTTGATGATAATCATCCTAGAACTCAAATCTAGGGTTCGACAGAAATTTAGGGTTTAAAGGCCAATTAGGGTTTTAGATCAATACCTGCTTCGCATGGTATTGATCCACCCATACAACTACCCTAGAGTCATAGAGTAAGAAAAATTATTAAAACACTTACCGTCGACTGGCGTAAAGTGAGCGTCGTCGAACGACAATGGCAGCACCTCCTTCTTCTTCCTAGCTTCTTCTCCTTTCCAACCTCCTTCTCCTCTCTAGGGTTTGTGAGAGATAATGGAAAGGATTTAAGGAGGTTTAGAGGTGTTTATATAGGCTAGGATTAAGGTTTAGTAACCCTATTAGGATTAGGAAGGTCCAGGTATTAGGGTTTAGGAAAGTGGGACCCACAGAGATCCAATTCTGGATCTCCATAGTCAACTGCACAGAGTTGATCGATCGACCAGTATGTAGACCGGTACCATCAATCGGTCAACATAAAATCATACTTATTGTCCGTCTTTGGTCCGATTTCGTACCTGATTGTCATCCGCTCGTCCCGTCTGGCCCGGTGATGATCGGAAGACCTACTACGACATGAGATCAAGGTTTAGACTGGGTTTATGGAGTGCGGGTCTTACACCTGTTGCTCAGCCATGCAACACCACAAACACCATCAATCAGACCTCGATGTGGTCATCTCCTACTCACCACACATGTATATCACAGCCACAATCTCAACAGTCCCCACATGCACTACCTATCCCATCTGTCCACTATCCCGACTGTTGTGATGATGAATTGGTCTTAGCTTAGGTTCTTTTTTATTATTATTTTATTTTAGAAAAAATTTCATCTAGACCCCATCAAAGATTTCTAACATCATCTACACCCACAAGAATGCAAAAACATCACCTAGGTCCACTTAACTGACGGAAATCACTAAATTTATTGAAATACAATTTTACCCCTCAAATTATAAATTAAAAAATTAAAAAATTATGTTCATTTACTAATTTATCCTTTAAATGTTAGTTTATATTTTCAAACTGCCTTCCTCTCCGGCGACGTGAATATTTTTCTGGCAACTTGTGCTTGAGCCAAAGTCTCTGCTCTCTCCCTCTCTTTATGTGCTTCTCTCTCTCTCTCTCTCTCTCTCTCTCTCTCTCTCTCTCTCTCTCTCTCTCTCTCTCCCCCTCTCTCTCTCTCTCTCTCTCTCTCTCTCTCTCTCTCTTTCTCTCTCCCTCCAATAGAATTCTCTAAGCATGAGCCATTCCTCCTGTCTGAGATTCTCCGGTGTGTTTCACGGAGTAGAAATTCTTCCAGAGGAACCTGCAATGGAAGTTGCTAGTGAGGGTGCCATAACAGTGAGCCAGACAATAACAAAGCTGCTGAGAGTATCAAAGAGGGCATCACAGAGCCATGGGATATTGAACTGATTCTAAATCTCGATCTAAATATTGGTCCAAAACTTGATCTAAAATTGAAGATGCTGTAATATCGATCTGAAAATTGAATATATATCAGATCTATTGAACTGGAAAAAAAATCGACATTGTTCGATAAGAGCGGCCAACTGTTGTTCTTTCAGAGCAACAACTGAAAATTGGAAGATGTCGTAGACATTGACGAAGCAGAGGAAATCTTCTAGAAGATTCTTGACCCAGTCGGATTGACGGCGGAGACACTCCTACGTCTGGGGAAGATCTAGTAGATCGTCAAAGAAGTCGTGGACATTCTTAAGCAGGATCAATCCCTTACATAGCCAAGCTGAAGAAGCTCTGGTAGAGGCCTGTAAGTCAGATTCCTAGCTCCTCTTCTCATTGATCTTATTCTTGAGATAAGAGGCCAAGGGGTGAGATTTGCATGGGGGAGACTGATTGATCTAACGTGGTGGGATTTCTCCAGCAATGGGGAGCGTTGGGGACTTGAGGTGGAAAATGAAAGTGAACGGCGGAATCTGGTGACCATCTTTTTTTCTTAGTAAAGCTTGTTTCGCTGTATAGTGGATTGAAAGAGAAAAAAAAATCTGCTTCTGATATGCTTTCTCAGCAACTCATAGAAACTCAACAGAGAAGAGAAGATAATGGAAAATGACTGGGGTATAATGGTCTTTTCAACAGGCAAAAAGGGTATTATCGTCTCTAAAATATTACAATCCACCTGACGTCAGCATCTAACGGGAATCAATTGACAGAGTAAACTTCTTTGATTACCATAGCCAAAGTTTTGGGATGTAATTGATATTTTTGCATTCTTGTGGGTGTAGATGATGTTAACGATCTTTGATGGGGTCTAGATGAAATTTTTTTTTCTTTATTTTATTTCTTTTGTTTGTTTCTCTTGATAGTCTATTGTGATTCTATATACTTTCTATTAGAATGTTTATTTATTCTTTTGTCTCTTTGATATTTTAATTTGATTATATATTAAGTAGTTTTCTTTTAACTTGGTCTTTGTTATATCTTAGTTCGGTTATATGAAGATTATGTATTAGTTCTCTTTGTTATTGTTTATTTTTCATGTACATTATGTCTTATTATTGCATGTGTAGTGACATGCATGTATATTTTATTTATTTTTTTTTTCTATGTCTTAATATTTTTTGTATATTATTTATTATTACATGTATGTTGTTTTTTTTATCTGAACAATATTTTTACTATCACATGTATATTGTTTTCATATTTATTTTCATCCTTATTTTTTACTTTGCATGTATATTATATTGTATTGTGTATTATTTGTTTTGCGTGTATGTTATTTATGTTTATTTTCCCATGAATAAATATCATATTATTGTTATTTTTACATGAATATTATTTTCTTATTTATCTTTGACATGTATATTTATATATTATTTATTATTACATGTATGTTGCTTTTTTATCTGAACATTAGTTTTACTATCACATGTATATTGTTTTCATATTTATTTTCATCCTTATTTTTACTTGGCGTGTATATTATATTATTTTCACATGTATATTATTTATATTTATTTTTACGTGTATGTTATTTATGTTTATTTTTTCATGAATAAATATTATGTTATTATTATTTTTACATGCATATTATTTTCTTATTTATTTTTGACATGCATGTTTTGAGAATAGCACATTGCTATGTTGGATATTCATTGCAATGTTTGGATGATCACTGCTATATTCGAATTACTCACTTGCCATGTTTGGATTGTCCACATGATCATTACTATATTTGGATACGCACTATCACTTGCTATATTGATTCTCACATGCTTTGCTTGATTTTCACATGCTTTGTTTGATTCTTACATGCTTTGCTTGATTCTCACATGCTTTGCTTGACTCTCACATGCCATATTGGATGCACACTCTGACTATTATACTTGAAATGTTTTCTCTTGTTATATTCGATGTACACTTTGATTGTTATATTTGGAATGCTATCATTGTTGTATTTGGAATGTTATCACTACTATAGTTGGAATGCTTTCACTTACCATGTTTAATCTTGGAAAGAGATAAATTGAAAAAATAATAATTAGGGTAGGAAAACCTAAAAAATGGAAAGAGCACAGCAATTAGGGAAAGAAACCTAAATTGAAAAAATAATAATTAGGGTAGAAAACCCTAAAAAATGGAAAGAGCACAGCAATTAGGAAAAGTAAAACCTAAAATGGAAAAAATAATAATTAAGGTAGAAACCCTAAAATGAAAAGAACACATTGATTAGGGAAAGTGAAACCCTAAAAATGGAGAGAACAATTAGGGCAAGATAAACCCTAGAATGAAAAGCACAATTAGGGCAAGATGAACCCTTGAATGAAAAGAACAGATATGGAAAGTGAAACCCTAGACTGAAAAGAATAATTAGGGTATAAAACCCTAAAAATAAAAATCACAATGAAAAATGATAGGAAACCCTAGAAACCTAAAAATGGAAATAACACGAATGATAAAAATTTAGGTCTCATCCCTAGATCCTATTAACAAAAATAAAAAGAATTTGGTACACATCCCAAATCTGAATGATAGGAATTTAGGTCTCATCCCTAAATCCTATTGACAAAAATGGTAGGAATTTGGTACACATTCCAAATCCAACTCTCACAATCCTTTCAAACTACATCGTACCTAATTTCTAGGACAAACTCTAGAATACGTAGGCAATTTGGGAGTCCCAAATATGGTACAAAGCCATACATCAACCATCCATCCAGCATAAACTTCAACTTGAACAAAGAATCTAATTGAAGCACATGCATAAATCACTTCCATAATCTTTAATCATAAAAACCCATATTTTTTAACTACGTTTTGGACTTGATTTTCAGGATTAGAATACGTAGGCAATTTGAGATGTCTTACACGTCTCAGATTCAGTCCAAGACCGAACCATCTTTGGTTCGGTTCACTATATAGTACAATACTCATTGCTAGTTTATTTGCTTTAAAACATGATTGGTTGAACCCTATGTTAGAATAACTTAGCAACTTAGTTTAAGACATCCCCCATTGAACCCTAGTCCTCCAGTTGACCAAGCAGAGTCAAAATTAGAATTTAAGGAAAGTTTAGGAGGTCGATATTGATCGGGTGATTTGGGTGTCTAACACCTTCCCATAACCGTACCTTGAATACTTACCCGATCTCTTGCAGACTAAAGAACTAATACATTGGGTTATGAGTCAATAGAAGTCTTACTTTAGGGTGAGGCTACATTTTTAGAGGTCCTAAACTTTAATCTAGGTGGCGACTCCAACAAGACATTGATCTTCATTGACACATTTATATTTATTCCAAGGAGGATCGTTTCTTCATTGTCCTCACACCAGGCTCCAATCGATACCTATAATGGTAAAGTCCAAGAATAGATATTAAATAATTAAATATAAATTGTCATTAATCTGAATAGACACATGGCAAGATGTGAAAGGATGAGTTTTGTTGAAACTGGTTGAGTTCTGGTCTACCATTGCATACATATACATGGTTGGGAGATGCACACCATATTCAGATATCCTGGTTGATACCTGTTTGGCACCGTTCTGTTTCAATGGTATTTAAATAGTTATGATCATGATTGTTACCAATAGTCATGACTATTGACTACAATTGTTGAGTGCTTAGTTTCTTATACCTTTCACTTTAGTTGGAGTTTGAACCACACCATTGGGATAATTGGTTTATGTAACTATTACTTATTGAAAAATTGAATGAGTTAAAGAGATGAGTATTTTGATGGGACTGACTATATTATTGGTCTTGGATTTTTATATTTTGAACCATTTGTCTATTCTTGGATTTTGGGCCTTAGTATACCCTAAATAGTTTGGGGCGTGTCTAGTGATCATTCAGTGACCTCCCTTGACCCTCAGTTGAAATGATTTATTTGTCACCTATTCATAAAGGTGCATTGGATTTTAACTTTATTTTTATTTGCAAGTCATGACAATTGTTTTTGATATTGGTATTGTGTTCATAAAGGGTGTATCAGTCTGTGAGAGTTGGTTGATTGCTGTGTCATTTTAATTTCATAAATGTCATCTTATCCATGTAAAAGATCTGAATAAGGTTTTATGGTGTTTAATTGATTTTTGTAATCTTATAACATTTGAATATTCCATTTAGATCATGGGATTTTGACGTATAACAAAATTAAGGGATGCTTAACTGTTAATTGACTGTTTGGATTGAACCATTGCATCTATTGGAATTTTAGGTGACTTTTATAAATATATGTTTATAACTGTTGTACATTGAAATGACATACATGGGAAAATGAGATCATTTTTAATAAAATAATTTCTTAAATATCTTTGGGCATGGTCTTCGTTGTATGGATGTGAAAATATTTTTCTACCCATGAGGTGTGGTGTTTGGGTCCCTTATATTCCCTATAAAATGTGTCGGTTATATGAACCCTTGATCTTTATGAGATATAAAACCTAAAGAAGGACTAAGAGTTAATCGTTGTATTAGTACAATTTTTGTACTAATTTTGTTGTACATATGAATAAACCACTATGTTCCTCGATGCATGTGATTGATTTTGCCGGTTGTTTGTGGACAACTAATGTGGGTCGATGATAATCTATGCATCCTAAACTTTCCTTAAATTCTAATTTTGACTGTGCTTGATCAACTGGATGACTAGGGTTCAATGGGGGATGTCTTAAACCAAGTTGCTAAGTTATTCTAACTTAGGGTTCAGCCAATCATGTTTTAAAACAAATAAACAAGCAATGAGTACAATACTATACAGTGAACCGAACCAAAGATGGTTTGGTCTTGGACTGAATCTGAGACTCGTAAGACATCTCAAATTGCCTACGTATTCCAATCCTGAAAATCAAGTCCAAAACATAGTTCGAAAATATGGGTTTTTGTGATTAAAGATTATGGAAGTGATTTATGCATGTGCTTCAATTAGATTCTTTGTTCAAGTTGAAGTTTATGTTGGATGGATGGTTGATGTGTGGCTTTATACCATATTTGGGACTCCCAAATTGCCTACGTATTCTAGGGTTTGCCCTCGAAATCAGGTACGACAGTTCGAAAGGATTGTGAGAGTTGGATTTAGAATATGTACCAAATTCCTACCATTTTTGTCAATAGGATCTAGGGATGAGACCTAAATTCCTATCACTCAGATTTGGGATGTGTACCAAATTCTTTTCATTTTTGTTAATAGGATCTAGGGATGAGACCTAAATTCCTATCATTCTGGTTGTTTCCATTCTTAGGTTTCTAGGGTTTCTTATCCCTTTTCATTGTGATTTTTATTTTTAGGGTTTCATACCCTATTTGTTCTTTTCAGTCTAGGGTTTCACTTTTCATATCTATTCTTTTTATTCTAGGGTTCATCTTGCCCTAATTGTTCTTTTCATTCGAGGGTTTATCTTGCCCTAATTGTTTTCTCCATTTTTAGGGTTTCACTTTCCCTAATCAATGTGTTCTTTTCATTTTAGGGTTTTCTATCTTAATTATTATTTTTTCCATTTTTGGTTTCACTTTCCCTAATTGCTGTGCTCTTTTCATTTTTTAGGGTTTCCTACCCTAATTATTATTTTTGCAATTTCGGTTTCTTTCCCTAACTGCTGTGCTCTTTCCATTTTTTAGGGTTTTCTACCGTTATTATTATTTTTCCAATTTATCTCTTTCCAATATCAAACATGGCAAGTGAAAGCATTCCAACTATAGCAGTGATAGCATTCCAAATACAGCAATGATAGCATTCCAAATATAACAACCAAAGTGTACATCCAATATGACATGAGAAAACATTCCAAATATAATAGTCAGAGTGTGCATCCAATATGGCATGTGAGAGTCAAGCAAAGCATGTGAGAATCAAACGAAACATATAAGAATCAAGCAAAGCATGTGAAAATCAAGCAAAGCATGTAATAATCAATATAACAAGTGACAGTGCGTATCCAAATATAGTAATGATCATGTGGACAATCCAAACATGGCAAGTGAGCAATCCGAATATAACAGTGATCATCCAAACATGGCAATGAATATCCAACATAGAAATGTGCTATTATCAAAACATGCATGTCAAAAATAAATAAGAAAATAATATGCATGCAAAAATAATAATAATAACATAATATTTATTCATGGAAAAATAAACATAAATAACATACACGCAAAAATAAATATATGTGAAAATAATATAATATACAGGCCAAGTAAAAATAAGGATGAAAATAAATATGAAAACAATATACATGTGGTAGTAAAAATAATGTTTAGATAAAAAAGCAACATACATGTAATAATAAATAATATATAAAATATACATGTCAAATATAAATAAGAAAATAATGTACATGTAAAAATAACAATAATATGATATTTATTCATGAAAAAATAAACATAAATAACATACACACAAAACAAATATAAATAATACACATGTAAAAATAATACAATATAATATACATGTAAAGTAAAAAATAAGGATGAAAATAAATATGAAAACAATATACATGTGATAGTAAAAATAATGTTCAGATAAAAAAAACAACATACATGTAATAATAAATAGGGTAAATTACACATACACCCCCTCTACTGTTGTGAAATTAACAGAACTACCCTGCTTTTTCAAAAATTACATAGAATACCCTTATAATAATGCTATCATACAATCTCACCCCTACCGTTACTTTCAACTTAACGGCAGAGGCTCAATTTTTTTAAGACGAAAATACCCTTACTAAGGGTAAAATGACTAAAAGGTCTATTGTTTAGCCTTACTTCTTAAAAAACTGTATTCCTCTTTCTTCTCTTCACTTACGTTTTCTTCTCAAGGTTTTCTTCTCCACGGCTTGCGAAGAATGACTAAAAGGTCTATTGTTTATCATCTCATCTTTTGATCCCAGATGAGCTTTTGCTATGGACTTTCATTCTCAATTGAAGGTTGCCTCATCTTCAACATGGAAGCAATGGGTGCATTTTCACTAGGTGGAGGAAGTGGAAGTGGAAATAACAACGAAATTCCTCTAGAGAGCCTCAACGGCTGCTAGAGAACATGTACTCGGCATCGTCATCATTGTCCGGCTTGGCGGTTCCTATTATTATCTCCGGTTGACTTGTTTTCAGGTGGTTCAAGTGACTTCAGATCCGTCATTTTCGTTGGGCAAGTTCCCCAAGTTCTGTCTATAATTTAGCTGGAGGGTTTTGCTGTAAATTGGAAAGGGATAAGAAAGAGGAAGAAGACGAAGGAATTCCTTATAATTTTTGCATTTTGGTTTGGATTTCTTTCTCACATTTGAAACTGAAACTTCAAAGCTAGGAGGGTCAGATATGGTTTTAACAGAAAGATAAATGACGACTTCAGATCTGTCAGCGCTCCGGCAGGCCATAGAAGAGAGAGGGTCTACGGCAAAAGCCCCGGCAATTCTTCTCTCCACTCCTTCGTTGGAGTTTCAGTTCCTTTTTTGCTTTTTCAAGTTTCTCAGGCGTTGCCGGGCCAGGATTATGTGATGACATGTGCTTGCTGTTAGCATACCAAGATTCCAAAATCTGGATGCCGCCTGCCCGAGCTCTCACCTGACCTCTCACCGATGCCTGCAAACATGGCAGATTTTCCACCATCCCTTTTCTCATTCATAAACGGAAGTGAAGAGAAGAAAGAGGAATACAATAGAAGAAAACCTTTTAGTCATTTTACCCTTAGTAAGGGTATTTTTGTCTTAAAAAAATTGAGCCTCTGCCGTTAAATTGAAAGTAACGGTAGGGTGAGATTGTATGATAGTATTATTATAGAGGTATTCTGTGTAACTTTTGAAAAAGCAGGGTAGTGATGTGTAATTTCATTACAGTAGAGGGGGTGTCTGTGTAATTTACCCTAATAAATAATATACAAAAAATATTAAGATATGAAAAAAATAAATAAATAAAATATACATGCATGTCACTACACATGCAATAATAAGGTATAATGTACATTAAAAATAAACAATAACAAAGAGAACTAATACATAATCTTCATATAACCGAACTAAGATATAACAAAGACCAAGTTAAAAGAAAACTACTTAATTTATAATCGAATTAAAATATCAAAGAGACAAAAGAATAAATAAACATTCTAATAAAAACTATGTACAATCACAATAGACTATCAAGAGAAACAAACAAAAGTAATAAAATAAAATAATAATAAAAATAACCTAAAATAAGACCAATTCATTATCACTACAGTTGGGATAGTGGACAAATGGGATAGGTAGTGCATGTGGGGACTGTTGAGATTGTGGTTGTGATATACATGTGTGGTGAGTAGGAGATGACCGCATCGAGGTCTGATTGATGGTGTTTGTGGTGTTGCATGGCTGAGCAACAGGTTTGGGTGAGGTGGACTGAAGGCAAGGTATAAGGATTGATGGTCGAGTTGTAGGTCATGGTGATGCAGAGATTGGATGTTGGATGGTAGAAGGGTAGATGACAATGGCGACTTGCAGAGGCTTAGCCAATAGTAAAAACAAAAAGAAAAGAGATGGCTTGCCTGAGTTTGCAGAGGTTCCTTCCCTGCCGCTACCTTCTTCCTCTGATCTTCTTCTTCTTCCTTTCTCTCTATCGTTCTCTCTTCTAGTCCTCTTCTCGTCACTCTCTGCTTCTCTCCTTCTCAATCTCAATCTCTCTCTCACTCAAACAAACAGAAAAAAATTCAAATCCTCTCTCCCTCATGTCTCTCCTTTCCTTCACGTCTCTCCTTTCCTTCTCTCTCTTTTTCCTCTCCTCAATCTCTCTCTCACTCTTTCCAAAACCGAAAACCCTTTCTCACGTCCCCTTTCTCCTCTTTTTATCTTCTTCTTTTCTCCCCTCAATCTCTCTCTCCCTCACGTCGGATCTCCTCGGATCTCCCTCTTTTCTCTCCTCTTTCTTTCCTTTTTTCCCCTCACTCTCCCTCCCTCACGTCGGATCTCTCTCTTTTCTTTCCTTCTTCTTCTTTCTCTCTCTCCCTCAGGTCGGAACTCTTCTTCTTTCCTTTTCTATCTTTCCTTTTTTTTCTTTCCTTTTCTTCTCTTTTCTTCTTTATCGGATCCTATTCCAAAAACAGAAAAATCCCTCCCTCACGTCTCTTCTCTCCTTCTCATCTTTCCTTTTCTTCCCCTCAATCTCTCTCTCCCTCACGTCAGATCTCTCTTTCCCTCACGTCTCTTCTCTCCTTCTCTTTCTTTCCTTTTTTTTCCCCTCAATCTCTCTCTCTCCCTCACATCGGATCTCTCTTTCCCTCACGTCTCTTCCTTCTTCTCTTTCTTTCCTTTTTTTCCCCTCAATCTCTTTTTCCCTTACGTCGGATCTCTCTTTCCCTCACGTCTCTTCCTTCTTCTCTTTCTTTCCTTTTTTCCCCTCAATCTCTCTCTCCCTCACGTCGGATCTCTCTTTCCCTCATGTCTCTTCCTTCTTCTCTTTCTTTCCTTTTTATTATTTTTCCTTATTTTATACTTATATCTTATCATATATTACACTAATATACATAGACATAATATTATATAATACAATATATATAGTACAATATATATGACAGAACATATACACACCTGGACTGAATTGATTTGGTCTGGACTGGTCTGACTTGGGTTGAGCTGAGTTTGACTAAGCTGGGTTGAGCTGGGTTAGGCCAAAAATTAACTTTTTTTTCTTTCTCTATCATTTCATAGGCCGTTTTCGCTGTCATTCCACATGAAATTTTTCTACAACCTCTACCCCAAATTTTCCACATTTATTTTGTAGAACACTAAAAATGAGAAATACTAGAGCTTGAATCACCTCATTTGGAAATAAAATGACCGACTTATGAATTTCTTAAGCTTAAACAAGTCATTTTATGATAATTCGGCTAACGACTCTGCATGGAATGCTTCGGAGACCTCTGCCTAAAATCCTTCATGTTCACTTTGTAGAGCATTAAAAATGAAACATAATGAAACTAGAATCAATTGATTCGGATGTAGGGTGACCAAAATATAAATTTTCAAAGATTAAATGGTCATTTCAATATGTAATTTTGCATGGGACCGTTCGAAGATCTCCGTCCCAAAATTTTCACGTCCACTTTACAGAACACAAAAAATGAGGAATACTGGCCCTTGAATCATCTGAATCAGACGTAGAACGGCCAAGATATGAAAAAATGAAGTTCTATCAATAATTCTGCATGCAAGCTTGCATGGGACCCACCAATGGCCTCTACCAGGGATTCTTCACGTCCACTTTAAAAAGGACTGAAAATAAGGAATATTGGTACATAAACCATATGATTCAGATGTCGGATGATCAAAATATGATGATTTGAAATTCAAACAATCCAACTTATGATAATTTGCATGAAAGCCCCTGGGATTATTTATGATAATTTCAGGAACCTCCCTTGTACGTATCATCCGACAAAAATGACCATATCTTCTTCACTTGACATCAGAATTGAGTAATTCTGGTCTCATTTCGAAGATAATTCCATAGACCGCTCCTTAGTTAGACTACTGAAGCCTTGTTCGTTCCCTTTCGTCAAGTAGGTAGATTGAACATGTGGGAGGGATCCGAACTAATTCTGCTTTCATTTCCCCCGTATGGAGAACTGAGTTACTTACGGTCCTCTTTCATGTGGAATTGCACCGAAACCGCTACCCCCCTTCGACTCTTGGAGGTTGATTGAGCACTTCTCTCACTAAATCAGTGAGGAATATGCATCCATGCAGATTAGAGCCTATGACCTTGTTGTAGGACCCACCGAAAACTATCTCGAGGTCGTAGTCAAAACCTAAATTTTCATCCATCTCTCTTCTTTTGTTGTCCACACATCAGTAGGACTTTGTTCAACTAAAAATGACAAAAATGAGGTGCTTACACCTGGATAAGATCCATCTCCCCCTTCTCCACCACAATCATTGCTTCATTCTCTCTCTGGATCCAGTGATGACATCACCCTTTCCATTTTGCATGGCGTCAGTCCACAACATTCCACAAACCATCAGCCAAAAACATTTTTTATGGCTATGCACTAGGACCTAAACTCATCAAACGGTCACTTAACATTGGCAAACATTTGGTGTACCCATGTTGTTAAGCACATCAGATCCAGGATCACCGCCTCCTTATGGCAGAAATTTCAGTCAACAATACTTGAAGCAATCGTCAAAATCCTTCCGAAATGCGTTTCGAAAAATCATTACCATCAAACAATATGACGTAGAGGGACTTCTCTTTCTCTATGACCTTATATTTCTTCTGTTACCGATAACAAGTTCAACATATAAATAGTTTTTAACAACAAATATGTCTTCCTATTCAATGGTGAGAGTAAGATTGATTCTTTGAAATCCAAATCACAAGCAATCATAGCATCCATACCAAAGTCAGAAGTTATAATTAAAATCTCACATGATCGATCATCAGTTTTATATAACTAGAGAATCAGTTTTATAAATAAGAATATACTTAATAAATAATGCCATTACACCATTAAATAATGAATTTTTCTTTTAAAGGGAATCCCACGTAAAAATGGTGACTCACAAATTACACCTATGAGGTACGGGTAGAGAGAACCAAGATTGACTGGTATGTCGCACGGTGTCAAGAGAATCTCAACCATAAAATATTAAGCCTTAAACACAAATACAATCTTAAGAATTGTAGGAACAAATAGCATCACAAGGCAAAATATATTGTTTAAGACTATCTAATAAGCATATAATATTAAAGATAATATCAACTATCTAACGATACGATTAAGAATCTAAACCAATTTATTGATGAAATCTAAACACATACCTTATACGGTGTTAATCAAGGAATTAATTAGGGTTGAGTCGTGTTGGTATACTCTCCTTAAGATTGTGTTTGCCCTCTATATGGTGCAACGGATCCTTGCAAACCAACCTCCAAGATAAAACAGCCCTTCAGTAGGACACCCACCCAGTGTGCACTTACTGTTAGGTGTATGTAGACCCGACGGCTAAGGTTAACAATCCTTTAAAACAAGGATGGAACAGACTCTATCGATAAATCAGAGTAGAGAGAGAGAGTTGAAAGGAGAAAGAAGAGAGAAATGAATTTTGTATTCAAATCTTGAGTAATTTGGAATGAAGCAACATCCTCTATTTATAGAAGACAAGTACCTCTCCAAATGTCACTATCAAGGGGTATGGGTGTACTTCTTCATACCAAAAGGTATAAGTCGCCATCCTTCTAAAAGGGTACACTTGAATAAGTACATATCGATTTCACTATCCATATCCATTTCACTATCCATATCCATATCTATTTTCATATCTGACTCAAAACAAAATTGAAATTAAATTTCCTATAAAATTTAAACCAAAACTTTGAATTTAATTTTAAAATTTTTTAAAATTTTATTTATTTTTCCATATTAAAAACAACATCAATTTGAAGGACTCCAATTGTACTTGAGCCATAGCAGATCTCTTCCCACGTGGGAATGTGTTTTTGAGAGCTGTAAGTAATTATTATTCTTTAGAGGGACTCAATATGGTACTTGTGAGCCATCTCATTAAAAGCCATATGGAAACTTGTGAGCCATCTCATTAAAAGCCATATGGTACTTGTAACCATGGGACGGAAATGGTATCGATCACTCTCAATTGATAAGGAAGATCACTCTCACTCGATACGTAATCAATGATAGAGTGTCACATACATGATATTATATTTAAAGGTACTAAAAAAAAGGTTTCGGGTATCGCATTGGTATCAGTTAATGTCGATGCTGATACAAATCAAACCCGATATCGAAAACGATGAGTGTCTTTAAAACTATAAGGTATTTGTGATCGCATTGTCAGAAGTGGCATGGTCACTCTGATTTTGGGACCGGTATCGAATCGATATGTAATTTCAATGCCAGAGTGACACACTTGGCTGATACTATATTAGGAGGTATTAAAAAAAATGAAGGTATCGAGTATTGTATTGGTAAAGGTCATTGTCGATCCAGATTGACTTTAAAAACTATATGGTACTTGTGAGAATGGTTGGAAGTGGTACCGATCACTCTGAATATAGGATTGGTATCGAATCAATACAGAATCAATGACAAAGTAACACATGAATGATACTATATTAAATGGTATTATTAAAAAAAAAAAAAAAAACAAATAAAGGTATCAGGTATCATATTGTTATCGGTCATTTCGATACAGATACAAATCGACCATGATACCGAAAACAGTAAGAGTGTCTTTAAAAGCTATATGGTACTTGTGAACATGGTCGGAAGTGATATCAATCACTCTGAATATGGGATCGGTATCAAATCTATGTGGAATCAATGATAGAGTGACACATGGATGATACTACATTAAAACGTAGGAAAATTTTCAAACCGCCAATCTCGCGACTAATTTCAACCGCACTCCCATCTCGACTAACAGATACCCATCTCCATACCCTTGGTAACAGTTCCCTGGTTTCCCCATTTATGCAAAAAGGAGCTGGAATCGTAGCTCACTTCCATGAGTTCTTCTCCTACAAAATCAGTTCCAGCTCACCCCAACTATCAGTTTCGGCATTCCTAGTTTATCAGAAACAATCTCCCACACAAGCAACCAGATCTGCGAAGGAAACATTAAAATGGGCATTCCATAATAAATTTCTTAAATCAAGCGAAGAGAAACATCAGCCATGAGAGAAAATGAGAAGCGCAAACCATGAGCATTCACCAAACAAATTGAAAGTATTACTCCACCATAAGGATAAACTCTTACACCACAAACACCAGTGACAACTAGTACTACCGCACCATATGTGGCCCTAGCTTCCCTCTTAACCGTCACCAGATAGCAAACACAACTATGAAGAAAGGCATGATGGTCCCAACCACCAGAGTAAAAGAGAAGGGCAGATACCTAAGAGAGATGTTTGCACCGACGACGGACCCACAGAAGACAAAGCTCAAAGTAGCGATTTTGAAGAACTGGGTCCTCAATTTGATCCTCTGATGACGAACAATTTTGAACACAACGATGCAAATGTAGCTAAAAAGGGCACATGTTTGATGAGTACCAGAGAAGAACATCAATGTTCATCATCATCAGTGCCATTAGTTCATGCCGAATCAATTCGTGGCACTGCACTGGTCACTATAGGTTAGGGCAAGTACTTCTCCATTGGCTTTAATCTGGAGATTATTGAGAAGTGAAGAGTTTCAGAGGTTGCGGAGAATAGTCAGAGGTGATCGGTTTAGGGTTTTCTCCCACTTCGTTTTTCTGTTTCTTCTCAATGGTTTAATGGTTTGGCAGAGGGTAAGACAGTAACTTAACTAGTGTCTAAGGGTAATTTTTTCATTACAAATTATAAATGATGTTACATCATCACTTAAGAGGGTCTGTGTGATACATATTTAACAAATGAGGGGGGTTGTGTGAAATTAATCGTAAAGTTGGGGACTGAATGATTTAAAAGCAAAGTACAAGGATTGGGTGAAATTTTCCCTAAAGATATTAAAAAATAAAGGCATTGGATAATCATATTGGTATTGGTCACTTCGATATCAATACAAATCAACCTTGATACCTAAAATGATAAGAGTGTCTTTAAAAGCTATATGGTACTTGTGAGCATGGTCGGAAGTGATATTGAACACTTTGCATAGGGGATTACTATTGAATCGATACAGAATCAAGAATCAATGACATAGTGACACATGGATGATACAATATTAAAAGATATTAAAAAATAAAAGTATCAGATAACGTATTTATTAGTATCGATCACTGTCGATATCGATATACATCAACTCTGATACCTAAAACGATGCTTGTGAGTGAAGGAGAAATTTTTAACTTTAATTTTGACGAAGGCAATCCCCCCTGGAGGTAGTTTTCCTTTGGGGGGAGGATTGGAAGAGATATTGGATGTATGCATTCGTGTAGTAAGGGGTAAGATTCGAATCTGAATCTATGAAATTATAGAGAACTTAACATGCCTGCAACTGTCACTATGCCGTCAACACTTTCCTTCTTCAACTCCATCTGATTGCAAGAAAAAGGATTTTTTTTTTTTTTTTTTTAAAGCAATCTCATAAAAAAAATGATATGTAGTATAAATAATAACCAAATCAATTAATTTCAAATCATCTTCAAATACTATCATTTTTATGATAAAACACTTAATCATGATGTTTGGTAGGTTTTCAAGCTCTTTAGACCTATGAAATCTTTTTTTTTTTTTTTTTTTTTGGGGGGGGGGGTTGGGGGGATCCTGTCATGTTGTTTAGAGTTTCTTTAGCCGTGACTTAGTTATTGAAATTTATTTGATGCACATACTAATGTATTGATTTATACGTTGACTAACCTCAACCTCTAGATCATGACCCAAAAAACTCAAAAGACAAAAGATAATTGTGGATCTTTTTTAAGGATGCAATTAAACTTCACGTAAATCTTTTGTTAGGATGCAATTTTATGGATGCAATTGAACTTCAATTATTGAACGGCGGAAGATACTCAAGTCACAGAGTAATTATAAAAGGGTATTACTCCTTCCTAGTTCCTATTCAAGTTACCGTATTTTTGTCGCCAACTAAGTACCATGCTGGGAACCATAACTAGCTACCTTCCCCTAACCTCTCCAGAATCAGGTTGAGTAATAGTGTCACAATGTTCACTCCATTTGCTATATGCTCGTCCTCAAGCTAGCCTTTTGAAGAATAAAGTATTTCTTGTAGATTGAGTTTTCCATGATAACTCAATGACATCCTATAAAAGGGAATCGGTATCGGTGTCCAGTGGTGGGCCGGTATCATATAAAAAAACCCTTTTAGGTTTACTTACGCTTGCAATGAACTTGTGTGCAGGTAGGAGGAAATACTCAGTGAAAGGTTCACATGGAATTGCGTAGTAGTAAAAGTATCAAAATCTAAGCCTAAACTTGATCTGTCCCACAATGAAGACTTATGATGGGTTTTATTATTTGTCACCTTTCAATGAGGCACTGATGGGTCCTTTTGATATTTTATTTTCTTTCAAGATGGATGGGAAGAGAACAGAGAATCTCTTCGAAACAATCAAACAAGTCTTGGCTAAGGCTCTCGTACATTTCTATCCATTGACAGGGAGATTTAAACAGGACCCAGATGGAAGATTTATAGTGAATGCACAGGAGAAGGTGTACCATTTGTTGAAGCAATTGCAAACTGTGACCTTCGTGAGTTTGGCAATTTTACAATCCCTAATCTCTCGAAACACAGAAAACTTATTCATGCTTGCAATGAAACGAAGAATCTTTTCAGGTAATCTATACACTTGTAAAGTTTTCATTCCAAAAGTTTGAACTTGTAAATAGAGAGACTCTAGGTGTACTTCGGCAATACCATTTATGTGCCAGGTTGCGAATGTAATGCAGGAGAACAAATTGGAAGGCCATTGACGAAAAGCACAATTGAATCAGTACACATTCAATCACTTGATGACTACATAGAAGCAACAAGCAGAAAAATACCACCACATGAAGCTTTTGTAGGGAACAAATGGTTTAGATTGCCTTCCAATGATATTGATTTTGGTTGGGGAAGTCCCAAGCAATTTACAAATGCAAATCCACAAAAAGGAAATAGCTATCGTTCATGCCCAGAGCAAGGATAGTAAGAACAAGATCCTAACACTGGGTCTGCCTCCTTCTGACATGAAAGCCTTTGAGGAGGTTATGGAATCAAAGATGGGAATGCAAGCATGTATCTAATCCACTTGTTGATCAACACATATTCTAGTGTTTCTTTTGGTCAATGTTGTCATAATCCCAATATTTGTTAGTATAATAGATCCAAGCTGGTGATCCATAATTGAGAACATCTGCTGCAAATGGTTGAAATTTGAAAAAGCCTAACAATCTTCAGTTAAGACTGCCTAATCTGAGGTTCAGTTGTTTATTTTGGGGGGATAGAGTTGGTTCTAGCACGAAAGATTATTTCTGGCAATTTATATTCGCACCTAAACCTTATGGGTGATGTCAACGTCATCATTTAACACGGATTAATTCTCAGTTCAATCCGATGTCACCATGTTAGAGAATAATGCTTTTCAAATTATTTGAAGAAGAAAAATGTCTAGAGATGCAGGTTCAGCCATCTAAAAGGGCCCCCGAAGTGGATAGAGTGATCCTCAAGAAAAAGGGAAAGGCCCCATATGTCCATTATTTTGTTTAAAGATCACTAGATTAAAAACTGTAAAATAGGCTAAAGCCAGTCATGGTTTCTTCTCATCAGGTGAAGTTGATTTGGATGGATAATCAAGCTCTAATCAACTTACTTTATCTTCAGTATTTTCCAAATAAAAAATTACCTTCCTAGTTAAACATCAAGACCGGTGACATTATTGTAGATTGGATTCCCCTTTGAATATGATTTGATTTGAAGGAACACCATTACGATATAAGCTAGTAAATTTGTACCTAGATAGCCTTCATTCTATTTATAGCTTTCCATGCAATAGTTGGATTTGTGCCCATCCGGAAACAATTAAGTGATATTTCCCCATTATATATGCATAAGGTCATGTAGGTGGCAATGGCATGCATGCAAACTCCTTGGTTCTTTTAAGTTCAACATGTATAGTTGATTCAATAACTCCAATTGAAAACTTCTAGATCAGCTACATGTCAAATTTGGTATGCAACACCATCTCAATCTTATCATCCACGCGATGCAGCTATTTTGAATAATTAATAGATTGATCAGATTAAATCAGTAGCATATTTTTCTTTTCGCACTCCAGAATGCTGATCATCCAGCGGAGAAAACATAAAATTGCTCAGGTTAAGCTGCTTAAGCCCAATACTACTGGTATAGTCATGAGAGACTTGGAGAAACATCAAAAGGTTTCATCATGAATATAAAGAAATGTACAAAGATACTGTAACAACCACCTTTATCCACAGCATGCCCTTGCCCTAAGACCATCTCTACTACATTAGCAGTACAAGATCCAGGCTCTATTATTCTCCAGACTATCCTATCTGGCCTTATAAAGAAATAGAAATTTTAGAATATCTATGATGCCACGAAATAATACAAGTAAAATGAAAACATAGATCATAAAGAAATAGAATCAATATCTTTGATTTTCATTTTCTTTGGGAGAGCTGAAAAGAATTTCATAATCTAATTTCTAGTAGAAAAGATGATAAAGAAAGGGAGCTACTTCATCTACCCAAACAGAACTCATACAACTCTAATAGCCCCACCGAAATTGGATGTCTGAGATGACAACTTGTCCCGGTCAGGCGGTTGAGATGGTTTGATACTCAAACCTAGATCAGTGTTCACAGTAGTTGAAGCCCCAGGATCTGCCTGAGACACACATTGTGGGAGTTGAGGTAATGGACTGATGGGCAATTGGGATGGAATAGGTGCACAAGTAGAAAGGTTGTTGTGGGCTTTAGGTTGGTATGAGTAGCCTTGGTTGGGATAATTCATCACCGGGACGTACGATAAAGTTGGAACGATTCTAACTGCTGGATAGTTCAGTCTCACGCCAAGCATTCCCGCCTGTATCAAGAATTCAAAGATTAGTATAACAATTGGGAGAAAAAGGAAAACCAAAAATTGTTGTATATATGTTTCAGACTACAGTCAATCATAAAGCCTTGCTCCATCAATTTTGGTTGCATAGGTTCATGGGTACAGATACAAAGTTACTGATGTGAATGACTTCCTCATTAAAAGTTCAACAGGAAAAATGAATTTCAGAGAAGGGAAGACAATTAGCTGTTAACGCACATACCGTAAATGGAGTACTGTTGAGATTTGGAGCACCAGAAGTTGCAGACATGGGGCTGATTGGTGGAGATTCTAATCCTAGACCAGCTACTTGGGCTGTAATTTGAACTGATACTCCAGCCTGAAGCATCCAATATAAGCAACATTATACAAAGAAATTGCAAATAAAAATTGTCTCAACTAATTTTTTTCCTCTCTCTTGATGAGTATATCATGAGAGAATAAGCTAACCTGCTCTGAGGTTTCATCAGTTCTTGAAACGGGTAAAGCTGGTGCAATTTGGGAAGCTGGCCCCTGTATATCCAACACTTCAAAATCAGAATTGAAAGTTCAAGGCAAATATAAGGTAGATTTTTTTTTTTTACCGGGGGGGGGGGGGGGGTTGATTACAGAAATTTAATCAATGAAGGAATACGGAATTACTTGGTTTTCAATGGCCACATCGAAAAGGCTTGATCTACGCTTCTTCTTATTGGATAAAGCCTGCCTGAGAAAATATTTCTGAGCATGGCTAGCCACTTGAGTTGGTGTTCTGGTGGTAACAAAATTCTTTGAAATTCCTCTCCAGTCACCTTTCCCAAGTTTCTCTAATCCCACTAGAAATGTTCGGTGTTCTTCCTCTGTCCATGGCACCCCTGAGAGAAAGGAAGGAATTCACATTTGGTACAGAAAAGTAAACAATACTCAATCCTATCAACATTACTCAATGATTGGCACACACAAACCAATCATATATATGCAAGAACTCAAACCCAATCCTTCTGCATCATCAATAATTCTTCATTTAAATTCAATATCTGGTGGAAATTAGTCACAATAATTGATGTTTTCTCATATTATCTTCCCATAATAGCAAGGAGCTTGGTACAAAAGGAGGAAGCTATTACTTCTGACTTCTCATATCAAGCTTTCGCTTCTAGGTCATAATTAATCTAATTCATCCTTTTTAGGTGTTTTGCTAAACACCAATTATTTTTATAAATTAAAGAACCAGGTACAGGAAAGTTTCTGAATCAAACAATAACTGGTATTAAATCCTGACTCTTGAGGATTGAAACATAGACAGACAATATAGCTATGAATGTAACCATTTTTCTTATGTTTGATGAAGATTGATCGAATGGGTAGCATGCAATGCTTGAAACCCTAGTCTGAGATGAAAATTTTCAGGACAGATTAAATAGTAAGTAATGAAACCAATTGAAGAACACAGCATGCAAACCTATTCGATGCTAAGATTTACTCAGAGAAGAAGTCGTATAAAACAGAGATTATCAATGATCACCAACAAAAATATATAAAAAGGACATGAAATATAATTCTCAAAACCCATCAGAACCAACCCTAAAAATAAATGAGGGACGAAACAAAGAAGTACCCCTTTTTCTTTCATGTGAGGCAGATTTTCTTGTATGAACAAGTCCATCTGATAGATATCCAGGATCAGAATGGCTCTGATCAACCGTGCATGTCCTCAAATTCTCCATACTCAGGCTCTTCTTCATAATTTCATCTTCCTTTTTCAAAATCCTTACACCAAAAAGCTTCATCCCGAACTTTTCCTTCTCATTGCATGTTCTTGAGTTATGCCCATTGTTTCCACAATGTGAACACTTTCTACTCGATTCCTTTGCCATTACCATCCCTCCCTCCCTCACCTCCTCCTCCTCCTCCGTGTCTCTGATTCAACAGAGACAAATAGACAGAAAAAAATAATAAGTTGCAGAACAAAAGAAAGGGGTTTGATTTATTTTTATATATAGAGTAATCGGTTTTACCAGAAAATCCATATTTGGGATCCAAATCTCTTCAGTTGCCATAGTCTTCTAACGATCTGAGAGCTCGGCAATGACGTAAAGTGGCAAACTGCCCTAACGCGTATTACCGAATTAAGCTATTTTCCATCTTCTATGTCAGTTGTGGCATTTTAATATTTCATCTTTGCTTTTTTTCACGAATTCCCCTGCTATTTGTTCGATATAATGGAAAATCCAAATTTCATCTTTTCGGTCAATTTTCTATTTTTCCCTATCGGTTCTCGTCTTTACCTAGTTCTTAAAAAAACTTATTTTTAGCTTTTTTTTTTTCTTCTTTTTTTTTTTTTTTTTATCTCTTGATTATCTGTAACTTATCTCAAAACTCATCAATAAACAAAGAAAAAGACAGATTCTCTCCCTGGCTGCTCTTCCTGGGCTTTCTCATATTGGGTAAAATGACCATTCCACCCTTGGTCATTTTGTGAGAGGGCGTATGGCACAGTTGGACATAGAATTGTGATAAGCATTATAGGCTCAACCAATTAGAGAGTGACAAGTGGTTGGATGCATGTCTATAAGAGAACCCACCACTTCAGAGCTCAGACAACTCAACATTCGAGCTCTGCGTTTCTAGGACTGCCGTAACGGTCCTTTTGCCCATCTCCCAAGCGCGTTACCTTATTTGGCCTGCACAACTAAACATGTGCCGCATTTAATAGGTAACGGTTGACACCTCTAGTGTAACTGATGGAACAATAACTCCACTCGTACGTAATGGACGACATCGACACGCAAGTAACTCCATTCAGGGGGCAAATCCGAGTTTGCGCCACCCAATGCCCTTTAGTACAAGTAGACCAGATTTCAAAGGTAAATGGATCCAATTTTTTACATTCAAACTCTCTTTAGAGCCCCACTTGTTCGAGGTTCGTATTCTCGTACCAAGCTCCATATTTGTTTGTACTCGGAGTATTAACTTTGGCATCAGAGTGGCCCAAAGGTCAAAAACCCGACTTCTCTAGTCTTTCTCTCTTTATTCGTAGGCCTGATTAGCTCTCAGGGAGACTGTTCATTTTCTGACTGCAACAAGAACCTTGGCCTTTTTTATATCCTTAGAGGCACTATTCAACAACTTGGAATGGGATAAAGGTCGGTCTTAAATCGATCCCTCAAAATTGCCTTATTTTTTAGAATTCCCCTTGCAAACTGTTTTGACTTGCACAGGATTAGCCCTAGGCTAATCCAATCCAATCCCTAAATCCTTGGTTAGAGGTCATACAACCAATCAATTGAATGCCCATTTCATCAAATACTGTATCATACCCATTTAGGGCAGCCAAAGAATGGATGTATATTGAGTTTAAGGGTGTGGAATTGACACACATAGGTTAGTATAGTGATAAATTTGAGTAAGGAAATAGAGTATATTTTATAATAAAAAAAATTGCCAAGTTAATGAGCTAAATAAATTATGATTAGTAGGAGATATCAGATTAAAGAACTACACTTTCTACTGTTACTACATGAAGGATGAGGGTCCCTCGGTATCAGATAATCATGTAACCCATTTTTTGCATGTTTGCATTCATATCTATCATGTGACATGTGACATGTGACAGTCCAGAATCTTCAGTCCTAAAGTTCAAATCAAAATGCTTAATAATATAAAGATCCAAAACCCTAGAGTTTTCTAACGTGATATTATACTAACATCGCCTCTCACGTGTTCAATTTTTGAATGGCATTACAATATAAATGCGTGACCCTTTTTAATTTTAAGATAATAAGAAATAAATACATTATTAATAGTGGGCCCAATGACTTAAAAGTGTCCAACTAAAAAAACTAAAGCAATTAGGTAGAGATACCATTTTACCAAAAAAAAAAAAAAAATTAGGTACAGATACCAAACGGACATATGAAAAGCATACAGTTTTATTATTATTAATAATGCTCATTTAAAATGTTTATTTCAAAATATAGCCATAATCATTCCTCATGTAGTGTTAGAGTATTTAATCCATCGTATGGAGGAGACAAGGGTTACATGTTGTACATTTGGAATCGAAATCGTCTCTTCCCAGGGGTTTGAGAGGAGAGTTGACTATCACCAGCCAATGCCCGACATGTGGATGTTAGTTGGATCTGAACCATCCAACCAGTATTGATGCATAAGCCGACACCCCCTCTGTGGCTGACCTTATCAAATGACTGGACGGCTAAAATCTAGTCGACGCTCACGTGTCAGGCATCGGCTGGTAGCAACTGACTCTCCTCTCAAACCCTTGGGAGGAGACGATTTGGATCCAAACACTTGTACCACAAGTTTCGAAATCTCTTAGAAAATTCTGTTGATCCCAGGTAGTCACTGAGGGGGGTGAATCAATACCCTCAAAAATAATCCCACTGAGATGATCTGACCTTCTGCTTTGGAAACTGCTGCCAAGAGTTGTTGTTCACTGTGTGCTACCTTGTGCTGTCAAATGATTTTTCTCATTGTCAATTTGTCAAACACATTTCGTGCACACACCAATCACACACCCACAAGTATCCATACTAGGGGCTTGGCCTGCCAAGTGTGTACACACAGACCTGCAGTACACATACTTATATTCCACATACAGAGACATCCACATTTACAACCACAACACAGAAGATAACGTGGTTCATCAAACACGCACTGTGATTGTAAGATCCGTACTTTCAAATTTCGAGGACGAAATTTCTTTTAAGGGTGGTGGAGTTGTAAGACCCGCACGCCACGAACCCGGTCTAACCTTACATTTCATGTCATGACCGAACTACATATCATAGTCGAGCCAAGTGGACCAAGTGTGTGAAGAAACCCAAGACCCAATATGAAATTTTACTCAAAAACAGTCAAAATGAGGGTAGGGTCGCATGCCTAAACAGGCAGGGTCGACCCCCTGTCCGACCCATGACTTTTAGGTCTAGGGGTCGCAGGGGTCTCGAATTGTCCGACCCCCCCATCGACCCCCCCCCCCAATCGACCCACAGTTGCCGACAGAACCAAAAATTAGGAAACTTCCTAATTTCAATTGGAACATTTCCTAAACTCAATTGGACTTATTTTGGGAGGTTTTACTCTATAAATAGGACGTCCCTAAGCCTCTTTCACTCCTTTTACAACCCTAATTGGATTGGGAGAAAGAGAAGAGAAGGAGAATTGAAGAAGAAGACCAAAGAGGAGGAAATTCAGAGGAAACTCTGAATCTCAGCAAACCTAAGGTATGAATACATTCTCCATGATTTATTTAAGACCTTAGAATGGTTCATGAAGAGGGAATGACTTAGGAGATACCCAAATCATCCATTCATGGGAGGATTTCAATGAAATTCATGGAGGAAATCATGATAGGCAAAGTAAGGAAGAAACCTAGAGTTTTAAGCCATAGAACAAGCATAGAATGGATTGTGGAAGTAAGTCATATGACCCAAACATGAAAGAATGGACTGTAGGATGAAATTCTGGAATCAAACATGGGGGGTCGCACCTAGGGTCGATGGAACATCCGACCCTAGCATTGACCCCCAGCATTCGGGAAGCCCAGGAAAGGGGTGGTCGCACCCAGGGTCGATGGAAGGTCCGACCCTGGCATCGACCCCCAGTTAACAGTAGGTTTTTAAAATCAGAATTAATTCTAATTAAATTCTATCGACTTGATTAGGTCTTCTAGTGATATAATATTGATATTTAGTTGATTCTTAAAGCTTGAAAGAGGATCTACAATCAAGTAAGGGTGAGGGAACAAGACCTAAACTAATTGGTTAATAATAAACTATTTTATTTTTGAGTCCAATGTCATGATTGATTCTATGCGTGTATGCTTGTTATGTGCATTCAACATGTCATCCGATATTTTTATTATTACTGTTCATGCATATTTGAATTATTGTTTATAACATGATGATGATGATGATGATAGGAATAGGCATGTGAATGTATGTGTGTGGTTGGTGTGCTTGATGCGAGCGAGTATCAGGGGGAGTGTCATAGGCCGGGCCTCAGCACTCTAGCTCTATCTCTAACTCAACTCTTGTCCACTGACATCATCGTATCGTCATTACCTTAGCAGAACTATTACGTCGTAGTGTATGAGGGGAGTTGGTCTCGGACCGTGTACTCTCTGACTCTGCCAGGGGGCCTTAGCCCTATCTCTATGGATGTATTGAGGGATGCTGGGGTGATGCCTTGGATACACTGTTTGACATTAGGATTGGTTAGTTGCGAGCCCAGTTTGCGAGCCCTCGCCAGCAGGGGCTTACGTGTTGGTATGGACAGCCGGTACAGCAATAAACGTAACATTTGCTTGTACATTGTCCATGGTGGGAGCATGTGGGACGACAATAAACGTTACCTTTGGGCGGCTTCACACACTCGTGTATAAAGGTGAGGCGTCAATAAAGGTAACCTTTAGCCACCAATCCTTTCTATAGCACATTGCAAACTTATATACTAGACCAAAGATATGAATGAATGCATGCATATGTTTGTTGCATTGTTTTATTTTCTCACTGAGCTCAAGTTAGAGAGCTGACCCTCACGCGCGCAATTCTTTTAGTCTCTGATGTTGCAGGTACTATGATTGAAGATTATGTCTACACGCCAACATATGAACGGGTGGAGGCTATGAATGAGCAAGCTGTGGAGAATGAAAATGGTTCGTTAAGAGAGCGTTTCAACTGTGGATATGTTTAGTGTTTAGACTTCGTATTTGGATATTGTAATATGTATTAAGTTATGTTTTGGTTATTTGAAAATAAATGGAATATTAATTATTTATCATGATTAGACCTCAGTTCATTATCTGTAAAACTTCTGTTATTTACTTTATTATCTCTGATTAATGTGGAATGTGTTTTGGTTTATCATATGTGGGATAGCCTATTCGAGATTCTGGTTGAACCATTGGTTTATTGACGGTTCATCACACCATTTTGATTAGTAAAAAATTGGGGTGTGACAACTTGGTATCAGAGCTCTCTTAGGCCTTACCCATTAAACCTGAATGCTACCACTGGAGTCCATGAACTGAGTTAGGATAATTAAAAGATTTAATAGAAACACACCATAAGCACCTGTATTGGTTGAGACATAACTTAAACAAGACAATAATGTACATATAAAAGGTGGAACCATATATATACTGTAAGACCCGTGTCAATCTAATCCGGTCTTACCACCTTGAACCAGGTTTACCCATCATGGTCGAGTCAAATGGACCAAGGGCGTGAAGGAGATCGAGATCCCAAGTATCAAATCGACCCAAAAACACTTAATTTGAAGGGAGGGTCGCATACCCAGCTAAGCAGGGTCGGACCTCCCAAAGCAGAAAGTCAGACCCTCAATTTTGAAGGGAGCGTCGGACATCTTGAACCCCAGGGTCGACAGGATCATCGACCCTCCCATCGACCCTCGGTTACCGTAAGAAATAGAAATTAGGAAATTTCTTAATTTTCGATTGGGATTCTTTCCTAATCTCAATGGGACTTATTTTAGGATGTTTCTACTCTATTTAAAGGACGTCCCTAAGCCTCTTTCACTCCTTTCACAACCCTAATTGAATTGAGAGAAAGAGAAGAAAAGGAAAAGAAGAAGAAGAAAAGCAAGGAAGAAAATTTAACCAAAAGAGAACAGTTGCAGAGAAAAGAGTATTCTTCTCAGGTATGGATACTAAGTCCATGATTTTCTACAGACCTTAGGAGATATATTGATGAGAGTGTGATCTCGGAGAAACCCAAACTATCAACCCATGGTTAGATTTTCATAGAAAACCATAGGAGAATGCATGAAAGCTTTTTAGGTGGATGATTCATGGCTTCAGACCATGGAATGAATGTTGAATGGAATGTAAAAGCAAGCCATAGGACCCCAAACACGAGGAATGGACTAAAAAGAGGGAATTGGACCAAAGTGCACCGAGGGTCGCACTGAGGGTCGATGACCATCCGACCCTAGGTGATCCTGACCATCGACCCTCAGTGTTCGGGAAGTTCAGATTTGGGGAGGGTCGCACCCAGGGTCGATCCTGACTCCGACCCTACCTCCGACCCTCAGTTAACAGAATGGTTTTTAAATTCTGAATAAATTTTAATTAAATTTTATCGACTTTGTTAGGTCTTCTAGCAATACAATAACAATATAAAGGTGATTCTAAAGCTTGAAAAAGTATCTATTAGCAAGCTAAGGTGAGGAAACAGAACTCTAAAGTAATTGGCTAATAATAAACTGTTTTCCATTTTCTTGAGTCCAATGCCATGCTTGATTCTATGCGAATATGTTTGTAATGTGCATACAACATGACATCCAATATTTCTATTATTTATCCATGCATATTTACTTTATTGTTTATAACATGATGATGATGATAGGAATAGGCATGTGATTGTATATGTGTGGTTGGTGTACTTGATGCTAGCGAGTATCAGGGGAGGTGTGATGAGAACGTCAATAAACGTTAACCTTGATGGGTCTCAGTAATTTAGCTTTATCTCTAACTCAAGTCTTGTGCATTGGCATCGTCGTATCGCCATTACTTTAGCAGAACTATTATGTCGTAGAGTATCAGGGGAGGTGGTCTCGGTCCTTGTAGTCTCTAACTCTACTGGGGGGCCTTAGCTCTATCTCTATAGACATTCTAAGGGATGCTGGGGTGAGGCCTTGGATACACTTTTGGCATTAGGATTGGTTAGTTGCGAGCCCAGTTTGCAGCCCTCGCCAACAGGGGCTTACGTGTTGGTATGACACTATATAGCAATAAACGTTAACCTTTGTTATATAATGTTCATGATTGGGTGCTTGTGAGTCGACGATAAACGTTACCTTCAGGCGGTGTCACACACTTGTGTATAGAGGCGGGATCAATAAACGCGACCTTTGACTACCTAAACCTTTCTATTGCATATTGCAAACTTTAAACCAGACCAAAGATATGAATTGATTGCATGCATATGTATTGTTGCATTGTTTTGTCTACTCACTGAGCCGTGATGTGTGCTCACCCCCTTGACGTCGAATATTTTAGTTGATGATGCAGGTTACACCGTTGAAGACTATATGAATGCTCCAGCATACAAGAACGTAGCGGCGATGGATGCTGAAGCTGAAGTAGATACACATGACTCCTCTTGCGAGTGCAACTCATGTGTATTCGATTAGATATTTTTTAGATTTCTGTATTTGGATTTAATAAAGACATGTATTTGATAATTATTTATGTCTCATTTGATACAGAATAATTTGCTATTTAAATATCAATATCACAGTAGATTCTCAGTTCATTTTATTATAAGACTTTCGTTATTGTGTATTTACTCTGATTATGATTATGGATGTATGGGAGTTTAGATAACACGAATATAGCCTACTCGAGATCCTGATTGAACCGTTGATTTGCTAGCGGTTCATCACACCATTCTGAATAGTGTGGAATTGGGGTGTGACATATACACTCAAACAGAAAGAGAAGACCAAAATTTATCCTGATAAACAAATAATATAGGGTATTATCTATAAGTTGGGTAGTTATCTAAGGCTATGTTTGGTATCATTTTTGTTTTTGTTTTTTATCTATTTAACAAAAATCATTTTCAAAATGATTTTTGTTCAAAAATAAAATGTTGTTTGGTAGCTATAATAAAAATAGATGGTAGAATGAAAAAACAGATTTGGCATACTATGTCTAAAAATGATTTTGAAAGTCTTCCTCTTCCTCTATCATGGAGCGTCTATTCATCTTCCTCTGTCAAGGGATTATGGAAAAAAATCAAACCAGGAACCGTCTTTGGAGAAACGACGTCACCTCCGTTGGAATGATTGTCGTCGGCATCGTCGTCGCCGTTAGAGCCATCTCTAGGACGAAGTTGCAGGTCTGCGTCTCTGTACTTTACTTTCGTTCGTCAACAAGAAGAGTGCTTGAGAGTTTGATTTGGGGTGGTTTTATAAAAGGAAACTAAATTACTTTTTAACCCTTTATTTTAACACATGTTTTAAGTGTTTTGCGTAAAACACAACAGAAATAATTTTTGACCAAAAATCAAAAAGAGGTTGAGACCTCTTTTTGAATTTTGACTTGTTTTTATTTTTATTTTTCATAAATAACACTCATAAATTATGCCAAACCCCTTCAAAACTATAAATTTGAATAAAAATCAAAAACAAAAATGATACCAAACACAGCCTAAGTATACAAGTGATATAGTACAGTAGCAAGAAGGAAGCATCTGTACAACAGAAAAATTGGAATACCAAGTTGATACTCACAAGATGTGAAACTCAATGTATAACAGAGAAAGAAGAAAAATGGCTAGTAATGCCAAAACCCCTATAGAGATAAAGGAAAAGATCTCGGGCTAAATCCAACAGAGATAAGAGAATAATGGTCATACATTAAGAATAAGAGTAACTATACTCCTGGGTGACATGGAAACTCAACGTGAGATCCACCACAAGCTGATCCATTACCCGCTGAGCATTAAAAAGAGGTTGCAACTTGACCCCACCACTGTCACACCCCAATTCTGTACTATTCAGAATGATGTGATGAACCGCTAATAAACCAACGGTTCAACCAGGATCTTAAATAGCTATCCCCGCGTTATCCAAATTCACGCACATCCATAATCATAATCAAAGTAAATACACAATAGTGGAAGTCTTATAATAACATGAACTGAGAAACTAAATGATATTAATAATTTAATAGTAAATTATTCTATTTTCAACTAAGACATAATTAATTATCAAATACATGTCTTAATAAATCTAATAAAGAAACCTATAAAATATCTAATCAAATACACATGATTGCACCCGCAAGAGGAGTCATGTGTATCCACTTCAGCTTCAGCTTCCATTGCTGCCACGTTCCCGTACGCAGACGCATTCATATAGTCTTCAACAGTATAACCTGCATCATCAACTAAAAATATTCGACGTCGAGGGGTGAGTACACATCACGGTTCAGTGAGTAGCCAAAACAATGCAACAATACATATGCATGCAAAAATCAATTTATATCTTTGGTCTGGTATATAAGTTTACAGTACGCAATAGAAAGGTTTAGGTAGCCAAAGGTCGCGTTTATTGACCCCGCCTCTATACACGAGTGTGTGACGTTACCCGAAGATCACGTTTATCGTCAACTCACATGCACCCAATCATGAACATTATATAACAAAGGTTACGTTTATTGCTATATAGTGTCATACCAACACGTAAGCCCCTGTTAGCGAGGGCTGCAAACTGGGCTCGCAACTAACCAATCCTAATGCCAAAAAGTGTATCCAAGGCCTCACCCCAGCATCCCTCAGAATGTCCATAGAGATAGAGCTAAGGCCCCCCGGTAGAATCAGAGACTACAAGGACCGAGAGCACCTCTCCTGATACTCTACGACATAATAGTTCTGCTAAAGTAATGGCAATACGACGATGCTAATGCACAAGACTTGAGTTAGAGATAGAGCTAAAGTGCTGAGACCCGCCAAAGGTTAACGTTTATTGACGTTCTCATCACACCTCCCCTGATACCCGCTCGCATCAAATACATCAACCACACACATACAAGCACATGCATATTCCTATCATCATCATCATCATCATGTTATAAACAATAAAGTAAATATGCATGAACAAGTAATAGAAATATTGGATGGCATGCTGTATGCACATTAGAAACATATTCGCATAGAATCAAACATGGCATAGGACTCAAGAAAATAGAAAAACAGTTTGTTATTAACCAATTTAGTTTGGGGTTCTGGTTCCTCACCTTAGCTTGCTAATAGATACTTTTCCAAGCTTTAGAATCACCTTTACAGTGTTATTGTATTGCTAGAAGCCCTAACAAAGTCGATAGAATTTAATTAGAATTTATTTGAAATTTAAAAACTACTCTATTAACTGAGGGTCGGAGGTAGGGTCGGAGTCAGGATCGACCCTGGGTGCGACCCTCCCTTAACTCTGAACTTCCCGAACACTGAGGGTCGATGGTCAGGAACACCTAGGGTCGGATGGTCATCGACCCTTGGTGCTACCCTCTGTGCACTTTGGCCAATTCCCTCTTTTAATCCATTCTTCGTGTTTAGAATCCTATGTCTTGCTCCTACATTCCATTCTACATTCATTCCATGGTCTGAAACCATGTATAACCCACCTAGATAGCTTCCATGCACTTTCCTATGGTTTTCCATGAAAATCTAACCATAGATTGATGGTTTGGGTTTCTCCGAGATCACACTCTCAACAATAACTAACCTAAGGTTTGTAGAAACTCATGGAATTAGTATCCATACCTGAGAAGATAACTTTTCTCTGAAATTCTTCTCCTTTTTGCTAAGTTCTCTTCCTTCCCTTTCTTCTTCCTCTTTTCCTTCTCCTCTCTTTCTCTCAATTCGATTAGGGTTGTGAAATGAGTGAAAGTGGCTTAGGAACGTCCTTTAAATAGAGTAGGAACATCCTAAATAAGTCCCTCTGAGATTAGGAAAGAATCCCAATCGAAAAATATAGAAATTTCCTAATTTCTATATTCGGCAGAATCCGAGGTTCGATGGGAGGGTCGATGATCCCGTCGACCCTAGGGTCTTAAGCTATCCGACCCTCCCTTCAAAACTGAGGGTCTGACTTTCTGTTTTGGGAGGTCCGACCCTGCTTAGCTGGGTATGCGACCCTTCCCTTATTTTAAGTGTTTTTGGGTCGATTTGATACCTGGGATTTTGATCTCCTTCACGCCCTTGGTCCATTTGACTCGACCATGATGGGTAAACCTGGTTCAAGGTGGTAAGACCGGGTTAGATTGACACGGGTCTCACAACTCCCCCCAACTTATAAAAATTTCATCCTCAAAATTGTACGTACCTTCTGAATCAAATAAGTGAGGGTATTGCTTTCGCATAGCATTCTCTTCTTCCCATGTAACCTCTTCCATGTCTCTACTTTTCCATGTGACCTTAACATAGTAGATATCTCTGTTGCGTAGACATTGAACTTTTCGACTAGTGATTTCTGTTGGTGTTACTTCAAATGTCAAATCATCAGTCAATTCTAGAAAATCTACTGTCAAAACATGCGTTGGGTCTTTGACATACTTCTTCAATAGGGAAATGTGAAATACGGCATGCACACTTGACATAGATGGTGGTAGTACTAACTGATAAGCTACCTTTCCACGCTTAGCTAGAATTTCATACGGCCCAACATATCTTGGACTTAGTTTCCCTTTCTTTCCGAACCTCTTCAATCCTCGCATAGGCGATACCTTCAAAAATACTATATCACCTACGGCGAACTCTAGATCTCTTCGTCGAGTATCGGCATATTGCTTTTGACGATTCTGAGTTGTTCTCACTCTTTCCTTGATAATATCGACCACTCGACAAGTCTCTTCAACAAATTCCGGTCCAACAATACTACGTTCTCCAACTTCATTCCAAAACAAGGGAGTTCGACACTTCCTGCCATACAGTGCTTCATAAGGTCACATCTGCATGGTAGCCTGATAGCTGTTGTTATAAGCGAACTCGATCAGTGGTAACCTTTCATCCCATGATCCCTTGAAATCAATCACACATGCTCATAGCATATCTTCTAGAATCTGGATTGTACGCTCCGACTGTCCATCTGTCTGTGGGTGGAATGCAGTACTGAACTTTAACGTTGTACCCATAGCCTTTTGCAATCCTTTCCAAAACTTGGAAGTAAATCGTGGATCTCTATCGGACACAATGCTTTCTGGAACACCATGTAATCGAACAATGTTATCCACATACAGCTTCGCTAACCTTTCCAGTGTATACTGAGGTCGTATAGGTATGAAGCGAGCTGTTTTAGTCAGACGGTCCATAATCACCCAAACTGCGTCAACTACTCGAGGAGTCAATGGTAGTCCCGTGACGAAGTCCATAGTGATACAGTCCCATTTCCATGCTGGTTCCGGTAATGGCTGTAACAGTCCTACGGGTCTTTGTCGTTCGGCCTTTACTTTCTGACAATTTAGGAATTGAGACACGAACTTGGCTACATCTGCCTTTATTCCCCTCCACCAATATAGTTTCTTCAGATCATGATATATTTTTATACTTTCAGGGTGTATCGAATAGACGGTGGTATGGGCTTCTTTCATCAGTCGGTGTCTAATGTCCATACTTTCTGTTTCAGGTATACATATTCTTCCTTTTTTTTCAGTACTTTCTCATCATCCAAGGTGAACTCAGGGTTAGTCTTACCTTTCTCAATATCTTCTTGTACTGTTCTTAGATAAGGATCTGCTTTGATAGCTGTTTTCACTTCATCCACTATATCCGGTATAATCTTCAATGCCGCAAACATATTTGAAAACCGATGAATAAACCCTTGGTTGGCTAATTCATCCGCTGTATCTATCACATACTGCTCGTTGCCGTGATTGAATACCATTCCGATGGTACACATTGCTGCGGTCGTGCTAACTTCTCCTTGAGATTTTATCATTGCTTTTCTGCTTAATGCATCCGCTACTACGTTCGCTTTTCTCGGATGATACTGGATATCACAATCATAGTCTTTCAATAGTTCCAGCCATCTTCGTTGTCTCATATTCAACTCCTTCTGATTAAATAAATAAGTAAGACTTTTATGGTCCGACTTAATCTGAAATTTCTCTCTGTATAGGTAATGTCTCCATATCTTGACAGCATGTACTACTGCCGCTAGCTCCAGATCATGAGTGGGATAATTTTTCTCATGTACCTTTAACTGTCTTGAAGCATAAACAGTTACTTGCTCTCCTTGCATAAGCACACATCTTAATCCCAGTCCTAACGCATCAATGTATAAGGTAAACGTCTATCCTGGAATAGGAATAGTCAAAATCAGGGCGGATATCAATCTGGCCTTCAGTGTTTGGAAACTCTTCTCACATTTATCGGTCCATACAAACTTTTCCCCTTTCTTAGTCAAGCTGGTGAGAGGTACGGCAATCCAAGAATAGTCTTCTACGAATCTCCGATAATAACCAGCTAGACCCAGAAAACTTCTGATTTTTGAAACGCTCTTTGGTGCTTCCCACTTCACAATAGCCTCGATCTTGCTTGGATCCACTTTAATTCCTTCAGCGGATACTACATGGCCTAGAAATGCGACTTCACTTAGCCAAAACTCACACTTTGAAAATTTAGCATATAGCTTCTCTTTCCTTAAACGCTGTAGGGCGGCGTTTAGGTTCTTGATATGGGTTTCCTTGTCCTTGGAATATACCAATATGTCATCAATAAATACTATAACCGACGTATCCAACATATCATGGAAAACTCGGTTCATAAGTTCCATGAACGTTGCCGGTGCATTAGTTAATCCGAAAGACATAACCAAAAATTCATAATGTCCGTATCTGGTCCTGAATGCTGTCTTTGGAATATTGTCTTCTTTAATCTTCAGCTGATGATAGCCTGATCGAAGATCGATCTTAGAAAATACTCTTGCTCCTTGTAACTGATCGAACAAGTCATCGATCCGAGGTAGTGGATATCGATTCTTGATTGTCAGTTTATTCAACTCCCGATAGTCGATACATAATCGAACGCTACCATCCTTCTTCTTTACGAACAACACCGGTGCACCCCATGGAGATATACTGGGTCGAATATAACCCTTGTCCAGTAGTTCTTGTAGTTGCACCTTCAGTTCCTTCAGTTCCGTAGGAGCCATCCTATAAGGTGCTTTTGATACAGGTGCGGCTCCAGGTATAAGGTCTATCACAAACTATGTGGCTCGGTCGGGTGGTAATCCGGGTAGTTCCTTCGGAAATACGTCAGGATAGTCCCGCACAACATCAATATCTTCCATTCGTGGCGCTTCCTTGGTTAGGTCGACCATGGATACTAGATATCCGATTGCCCCTTTCTCAAGGCACTTCTTAGCCTTTAGTGCTGAAAGTATGAGCTTGCGTCTCCGGGGAAGTTTGGTTCCCGAGCAACTTAATTCTGCTCCTTCTTTGTCTTTGAACGTTAGCTTCTTTTCGGCGCATAATAGATTTGCAGAATGCCGAGCTAACCAGTCCATTCCCAAGATGACATCAAAGTCTGCCATCTCAAGTTGTATCAAGGTTGCAACTAAAGTCTTCTCTCCAATGAGAACTGGACATGGTCCATAACCTTTCTCTAGTTCCACTTCTAACCCCATTGGTGATCGTACAAGTAATTTGTAGTCTAATGTTTTGATGGGTAATTTTGTCTTCTTTCCAAATGACACAGATATAAATGAATGAGTAGCTCTGGAATCAAAGAGTACTCTGGCGGGTACGCCATTTATAGGTACAATACCTGTAATTTATCTTTACTTAGTCTACATGATCATTCAATGTAATTACAAATTTAGAAGTTTCAGTCATACCTGTGACCACATCGGGTGATGCGGCCGCATCCTCGGACGTAACAGCATATACACGTCCCTGATGGAATTGCTTCTTGGGCTTAGGGCACTCCCTTGCCATATGTCCCGGCTGGTTGCAGTTAAAACACTTCATGACTTCAGAATTTGGCTTTGGCTGAGCTTGAGCTGCTGGAGTAGTCTTGTTTGCAGCAGTAAAATTCTGAGGTCGAAAAGGCTTATATGTCTTGTTATTGCCTCTGTTGTAAGAATTTCCGGCTGGCCTTTTGATGCCTTTGTGTAGAGTAAAGTAACTCTCATTCTGGCTCGATTCAATAACTCGAGCGATCTGGACAACTTCATTATAAATTCTCTTTTCTAAGCCCAAAACATGTTCCCTGATGCTTCCTCTCAGTCCCGTAATGAACCTACGGATTTTGGTATCTTCTTCTTGCATGCTAGCCGGTGCAAAGAAAAACAGCTCTTCGTAGCGTTGTTGATATGAGTCCATACTCATCTGTCCCTGATATAGGCTCAGGAACTCCTTCTCCATCGAATCTCTGAAGCTCCGTGGAAAATATTTCTCAAAGAAGGCTTCTTTATATATAGCCCATGTCAATAGGGCGTGCTTGGTCAGTAAATATGCCTTCGTGGATTTCCACCAATGATGTGCGTCGCCCTTGAGCATGAAGGTGGCGCATAGTACTTTCTCTTCCTCTGTGATAGTCATCATGAGGAAATTTCTCTCCATCTCGTCTATCCAGTGGGATGGCCACAATGGATCAGACGGTTTGCCGTTGAATTCTTTGGGTTTCATCTTCAAAAATCTCTCCACTAGTCTGGAGTGGTCCAGCTGATTTTGGGGGTTTGCCCCAAACATATGGTGTGGATACTGGTAATCACCTTGAGCTGCTTCTGGAACCTGCACTGGAATCTGTGCAGCAGGTTGTGGAGGTGTCTGATGAGCTGGGTGGTTACCCACCGGTGCTGCACTGGCTTGTCCTGTGTGCATGGGTGCAGCCTGAGTGGCTTGAAACATAATTCCCATGGCAACCTGCATCTGAGCCTGCGCGTGTTGCATCTGCTGCAGCTGCTGTGCCAAGTTCATCACCACGGTTGTTAGCTCTGGTGGTGGAGGTGGCAAATTTGTAGGGTTTGCCGATTCTGGATTACCCGGTGCATAGTTATTTTCTTGACTAGTCTCCTCCACGGGTGGTGGTGGTGGGACTGCATTTCGGGTCTGTCGGGTTACTCTACGTCCAGACATGATTCCTTTCGGTGATTGGTGGTGCCTGAAAATTATCAAAATAGGTGAGAAGTCATTCATATTTCATGTAGGCATGCTAACCGATAATCAATTCTAATTCTAGCTCAATTTATAAAAAAAAATACTGTCTTTTTTATGCAAGGTCGATGGTGAGGGTTGATGGTATGTCCGACCCTTGGTATCTGACCCTGGGAATAACCTGTTCTTCCCGAGAGTTGAGGGTCGATGCGAGGGTCGATGGGTGTCCGACCCTCAGTTCTGACCCTTGATTTTCTGTCAGATTCCCGAGAGCCGAGGGTCGATGGGAGGGTCGATTCGAGGGTCGATTGTGCTAGTCGAATTGTCCGACCCTCAGACCAAAAATCATATTTTTAAGATCCGATTCTGGGTCATTTCTCACTATTCCTCCTCCGTTTCGACTCGTCTCTCCTCTCTGAGTTGCTACAGTGCTACTCTACTGTTTTGGATCGGTTTGACTTCGGGTTTCGACGTCCATGTCATCACTACAGGTATGTCTTCTCATTTTTACCTGTTTTTAGGTTTCCATTTCTAGGTTTTCACACGTTTAACTTGTATTTTCTAAATTAAACTTTTTCCAACCGTAAAAGTTCGATTTTTATTGGGGGCTTTTGTTATTGGTGTCTCGAGGAACGAAAGCCCTCAAAAAATTTTGAGTTTCATCGGTTGGTTATCGAGAAACTTGATATTTTCTCTTTTTGCCCTAATTTGTCGACATTTTCGATTTTTCTTGAATTTCTTCAAATTGGACATCGTCAGTTAAAATTTCCTACTGCATGTGGGTTGTAGGATATGTTTAAACCTACGTAAGTCCTTATGCCCACTTGTATGGTGAGGAATGGGCTTTATGGTCAACTTACGTCGTTATTAAATCAAGTTTCGGATTTTTATCCTATTAACTCTTTGTTTTCCTTCTCTTTCTTACTTTGCAGATACCATGGCTCGTACCAAGGTACCCAGAGTTTGTGATCCCCTTCGCTTTCGTTCCAATGAAGCCGAGGCACGGTATGCTGACTATGCCCGTAAGAAGGTTGAGGGTGGTCATATGGTGAACTTGGCTGAGTTAGCCGTGTTCAACGTAGAGGAAGCCTTTGGTGACATGGGGTGGCTTCCTGCCATCACCTACGACGCATGCACATGCCCGGATTTGGTGCGTCAGTTCTATTGTAATCTCCAGGTGGTGGGGAATTACAATGACGTTGAGCATGGTCAGGAGTTGCGCATCACCAGCTACGTCAAAGGGGTAGATATCTCCTTCGACTATCGGCAGCTGGCCGACTTGTTGGGCATTCCTTATGATGGCCCCATGGTGTACTGTGCGCCTGGAGAGCCATAGTTTGTTGAGATGGAGATGAGGGCAGAGATCGATAATCAGTTGCTCCGTCCTGATCATTGGCAGATGAGGGCTTGTTATCTACGTCCAGCTCCACGGGTCTTCTGTAAGATTATCCAGCATAATCTGATTCCGCAGAGTGGGCACTATGAGAGGGTTTCTCAGTTGACCCAGTTCTTGATTTATAGCATTTGCCCTTGCCAGCCCGTCTGTCTTCCCTACATCATCATGCGGACTATGATTAGTGCTACATTGGCCGGGCATAGGGGTAATCTATCATATGGACGCATGATTACAGTCCTTCTGACCCGTCTGGGGGTTGACCTGTTAGATGAGAAGATCCAAGAGAAGACCTTCTCGTCGCCTCTAGATTGGGAGGCAATCTGCAAGATGGGTATGCGGGATGCCCAGGTTAGTGATGAGGAGAGGAACGCGATGGTGCACCCTCACACTCGTATCGAGATGGCTGATGCCGAGGCTGCTGCTGCCGCTGCTAGAGCTCGCGTGGATTCTGTCGACGATGATGACCGTATGTATATGGATGTCGACTCGATACCACCGCCTTCACCTACACATGCGGCTGGTGTTGGCACTTCTTCTGCGGCGGACCCTGTACCTGAGGCTGGTCCTTCACTTCCACCTTCTGACATGATGGAGATGCTGCAGGAGATCAGGGAGGCTCAGCGCAGATCTGATCTGAGGATGGAGGAGTTGCTAGACGCCCAGCGTATGAGGGTGGATGAGCTGTTATCGGTCCAGCGGGCGACTGATAGGAGAGTAGCCGATCTGGCAGCTAGTCTCCAGACGACCCAGACCCAGGTGGCTTGGTTGACTAGGGTCTATGCTGAGGACTATGACCGAGATCGTGAGGCACCGCCTGCACCTTCACCTCCAGCTTCATGATTGTATTTATTTTTCTTGTACTACAGAGTAACTGTCCGGGTTGTGGACTGTACTCTGCTTTAGTTATGTATTTACATTTTGTTTTTCTCTCTCATTGTATGTAACTTGTTTTCCTTTTAATAGATGCATTATTCTCTTTTTAAATTTGGTCTCAATCATCACTTGTGCTTACAGTGTGTTTATATTAAAGCTTTTACTTTTATCCTATCTCAGTTCACAATGGTCTTGAATGTGTCTTAGTTCGGTGGACAAGGCCTGAGACGCTCTGATACCAAGTTGTCACACCCCAATTCTGCACTATTCAGAATGATGTAATGAACCGCTAATAAACTAACGGTTCAACCAGGATCTCAAATAGGCTATCCCCGCGTTATCGAAACTCACGCACATCCACAATCATAATCAGAGTAAATACACAATAGCGGAAGTCTTATAATAACATGAACTGAGAAACTAAATGATATTAATAATTTAATAGCAAATTATTCTGTTATCAACTAAGACATAATTAATTATCAAATACATGTCTTAATAAATCCAATAAAGAAACCTATAAAATATCTAATCAAATACACACGAGTTGCACTCGCAAGAGGAGTCGTGTGTATCCACTTCAGCTTCAGCTTCCATTGCTGTCACGTTTCCGTACGCAGACGCATTCATATAGTCTTCAACGGTATAACCTACATCATCAACTAAAAATATTCAACGTCGAGGGGTGAGCACACATCACGGCTCAGTGAGTAGCCAAAACAATGCAACAATGCAACAATACATATGCATGCAAAAATCAATTTATATCTTTGGTCTGGTATATAAGTTTGTAGTATGCAATAGAAAAGTTTAGGTAGCCAAAGGTCGCGTTTATTGACCCCGCCTCTATACACAAGTGTGTGACGTTACCCGAAGATCACGTTTATCGTCAACTCACATGCACCCAATCATGAACATTATATAACAAAGGTTACGGTTATTGCTATATAGTGTCATACCAACACGTAAGCCCCTGTTAGCGAGGGCTGCAAACTGGGCTCGCAACTAACCAATCCTAATGCCAAAAAGTGTATCCAAGGCCTCACCCCAGCATCCCTCAGAATGTCCATAGAGATAGAGCTAAGGCCCCCCGGTAGAGTCAGAGACTACAAGGACCGAGACCACCTCCCCTGATACTCTACGACATAATAGTTCTGCTAAAGTAATGGCGATACGACGATGCTAATGCACAAGACTTGAGTTAGAGATAGAGCTAAAGTGCTAAGATCCGCCAAAGGTTAACGTTTATTGACGTTCTCATCACACCTCCCTTGATACCCGCTCGCATCAAATACATCAACCACACTCATACAAGCACATGCCTATTCCTATCATCATCATCATCAACATGTTATAAACAATAAAGTAAATATCCATGAACAAGTAATAAAAATATTGGATGGCATGCTGTATGCACATTAGAAACATATTCGCATAGAATCAAACATGGCATAGGACTCAAGAAAATAGAAAAATAGTTTGTTATTAACCAATTTAGTTTGGGGTTCTGGTTCCTCACCTTAGCTTGCTAATAGATACTTTTCCAAGCTTTAGAATCACCTTTACAGTGTTATTGTATTACTAGAAGCCCTAACAAAGCCGGTAGAATTTAATTAGAATTTATTTGAAATTTAAAACTACTCTATTAACTGAGGGTCGGAGGTAGGGTCGGAGTCAGGATCGACCCTGGGTGCGACCCTCCCTTAACTCTGAACTTCCCGAACACTGAGGGTCGATGGTCAGGAACACCTAGGGTCGGAAGGTCATCGACCCTTGGTGCTACTCTCTGTGCACTTTGGTCCAATTCCCTCTTTTAATCCATTCTCCGTGTTTAGAATCCTATGGCTTGCTCCTACATTCCATTCTACATTCATTCCATGGTCTGAAACCATGTATAACCCACCTAGATAACTTTCATGCACTTTCCTATGGTTTTCCATGAAAATCTAACCATAGATTGATGGTTTGGGTTTCTCCGAGATCACACTCTCAACAATAACTAACCTAAGGTTTGTAGAAACTCATGGAATTAGTATCCATACCTGAGAAGATAACTTTTCTCTGAAATTCTTCTCCTTTTTGCTAAGTTCTCTTCCTTCCCTTTCTTCTTCCTCTTTTCCTTCTCCTCTCTTTCTCTCAATTCGATTAGGGTTGTGAAAGGAGTGAAAGTGGCTTAGGAACGTCCTTTAAATAGAGTAGGAACATCCTAAATAAGTCCTTCTGAGATTAGGAAAGAATCACAATCGAAAAATATAGAAATTTCCTAATTTCTATATTCGGCAGAATCCGAGGTTCGATGGGAGGGTCGATGATCCCGTCGACCCTAGGGTCTTAAGCTGTCCGACCCTCCCTTCAAAATTGAGGGTCTGACTTTCTGTTTTGGGAGGTCCGACCCTGCTTAGCTGGGTATGCGACCCTTCCCTTATTTTAAGTATTTTTGGGTCGATTTGATACCTGGGATCTCGATCTCCTTCACGCCCTTGGTCCATTTGACTCGACCATGATGGGTAAACCTGGTTCAAGGTGGTAAGACCAGGTTAGATTGTCACGGGTCTTACAACCACTATCAGGGTCGAGAATGGGTAATGAAAACTCATCTGAGTAGATGCTAAATAATGATAATCAGATTAGAGCGAATCAAAGGAGGTGAACAACCAGACCACTCCAGCCAACCACCTGGACTATTAAGTACCCTGGTTATGGTTGTCATAAACTTGACCCAATAAAATACAAGAGCGACAACAGATGAGACCGACTATGCAAGTTTCTATATAAATCACTACCCAAGTTACTGATGCTACAATAACACCTCCGGGTCAAACCAAGTACGGTACCAATTGGTAGTATCACTGTACCCCAACACCTATTAGCTATAACACAGTGCCTACCACACAGCAAGTCCCAGTAATGCACACCCCAGTGTAGAAGTTTGGTGCACAACAAGTAGTGTATCAAGGTGGTTAACCTTATCAGCCATCGATGTATGGGATAATTTCATCATAACAGAATGATCCGATAAGGATTGAAGAATGTCTTTTGAAGATGATGTCTCGGACATTTTCAGCAAAGGATCAAATCTATTATGGCCATATAAGTAGATAGGTTTATATAGGATGCGGTGCATTATTGACTTACTCTTATGATTATAGAGGATGCACATACCAGATTTTAAATTCTCGTGTCTTGACAGGATACTTTCTTGATTTAACATGTCAATTGGAGTTATAGATATTGTTTCTTTAGTATTAGTCCTGATTATACCAAACTGAGCCACTCTCATGATCGACAACATGAACAGAGATATGAACTGAATGAACAGTTAAATGTTTAATCATGTTGAGCGTACATCTTCTGATTTATACCTGATTTATTGATGTACCAAAACTTTCTACAGATTTACTCCTATAGTGCCTTAACCAAAACCTCTATTTTCATATATTTGGACCACCGTGCAACTTGACGATCTTTTGATGCCGGTTGGATTACCATAGATTTACTCCTGATCCTTTAAACTTAAGATCATTAGATAAAGCAAGTGTTTGTCATTATGCTAAATTGAAAGAAGAAAATGAATTGCTTTTGGATAAACATTTTGATTCTTAAATTTCTCGACATCCATTGATAAGATGTTTAGTGAATAAGGAATTATGGGAAGTAAGATGATTAAATTCAGATTTGATTCTATAGCCAATGAACCTCAGATGAAGTAATGGAGAATCTATTTTGAGATTATTGATTTGATGGATATGAGCCATGTCTATAAAAGAGTGCATGAGCAAAAAGTGAGAACTAACAAGAGTAACTAAGGAAGAGTAGATAGCACTTAAGTAGAGCTGGAAATGGCTATATCGGTATGAATTTTGACAAGGCAGAAGATTATAAAAGCAAACCTAAGAGTGGATACAAGGATAAAGTAAAAAAAAAAAATAACCATGGCATTATAGTATTTGGATTAGTACAAGTAATACTAAGTTATGCCCAATGTCGAGTAAGATGATTAAGAAAAGATTAAAAGAGTTTGGTTGGATTGAGGAATTTATAAGCATATACCCTAATGCTTATAGATAGACTTGGGATATGAAGTAACAATCATAAGATATTTTCAAGGTATATGAAAGAGAGATCAGGATAGAACAGAAGTGATAAAAGAAATATAAGCTAATGAGTTTTTCAAGATATGAGATTTTGATGATAGTCTTTGAAAAATCATAAGAGATGAAGGAACTAGACAAGCTCTTAAGACCTCAACACCAGATTTCTCTAGTTCAAGCCTTTTGGACTAAATGTTGTATGGGATGAGTGTTAAGAACAATGATCGAATCATATAGAGGAACATAATTCGGATGCAACCTAAATCGACTTGAGATGGCAGACTTTGATGTCATCTTGGAAATAGATTGGTTGTATCAACACTCTACAAAGTTGTATGTGTATAGAAGAGGTTATCATTCAAGAATAAAAACGGCATATAATTTAGTATTATTGGAAGTATGTTGCCTAAGAAAAGAAAGCTGATCCTCTCTATGCTAAAGGCAAAGAGATGCTTTGAAGAGAAAGGAGTTAGATATATGGTATCTGTGGTATACGTTACCAAAGAAGCACCACAGATGGAAGATATTGATTTGATGTATAAATTTCCAATGTGTTTCCAGGAGACTTACCTGGGTTACCATCTGATCATATGATCAAGTTCGTCATCGACTTGTTACCAAGGACGATACTTGTGTCAAAGGCATCTATAGAGTAGTTCCTATGTAGTTGAAGGGATTAAGACTCAACTACAAGAGTTATTAAACATGGGCTCTAATCGGCTAAATATTGCATCACGGGAAACGCCAATGCAATTTGAGAAGAAGAAGGACGGTAGTGTCCGATTATGTACAGACTACCAAGAATTTAATAAGCTCACGATCAAGAATCAATATCTACAATCTCAGATCAATGACCTGTTTAAATAGTTGCAAGGAGCAAAGGTATTTTCTAAGGTTGATCTTCGATCAAGATATCATCAGTTGAAGAATTTGGACAACGATATCTCAAAGATAGCTTTTAGAATCGGGATTTGGCCTATTATGTATGAGACCCGTGTCAATCTAATCCGGTCTTACCACCTTGAACCAGGTTTACCCATCATGGTCGAGTCAAATGGACCAAGGGCGTGAAGGAGATCGAGATCCCAGGTATCAAATCGACCCAAAAACACTTAAAATAAGGGAAGGGTCCCATACCCAGCTAAGCAGGGTCGGACCTCCCAAAACAGAAAGTCAGACCCTCGGTTTTGGAGGGAGGGTCGGACAGCTTAAGACCCTAGGGTCGACGGGATCATCGACCCTCCCATCGACCCTCGGTTTCTGCCGAATATGGAAATTAGGAAATTTCTATATTTTTCGATTGGGATTCTTTCCAAATTTCAATGAGACTTATTTAGGATGTTCCTACTCAATTTTAAGGACGTCCCTAAGCCACTTTCACTCATTTCACAACCCGAATCGAATTGAGAGAAAGAGAGGAGAAGGAAAAGAGGAAGAAAAAAGGGAAGGAAGAGAACTTAGCACAAAGGAGAAGAATTTCAGAGAAAAAGTTATCTTCTCAGGTATGGATACTAATTCCATGAATTTCTACAGACCTTAGGTTAGTAATTGTTGAGAGTGTGATCATGGAGAAACCCAAACCATCAACCTATGGTTAGGTTTCCATGGAAAATCATAGAAGAATGCGTGAAAGCTATCTAGGTGGGTTATACATGGTTTCAGACCATGGAATGAATGTAGAATGGAATGTAGGAGCAAGCCATAGGATCCCAAACACGAAGAATGGATTAAAAGAGGAAATTGGACCAAAGTGCACTAAGGTTTGCACTGAGGGTCGATGACCATATGACCCTAGGTGTTCCTGACCATCGACCCTCAGCATTCGGGAAGTCTAGAAAGAGGGAAGGGTCGATAGACCCATCGACCCTAGCATGGACCCTACCTCCGACCCTCAGTTAACAGAATGGTTTTTAAATTGAGAATTAATTTTAATTAAATTCTATCGACTTTGTTAGGTCTTCTAGCAATACAATAACAATATAAAGGTGATTATAAAGCTTGGAAAAGTATCTTATAGCAAGCTAAGGTGAAGAACCTTAACCCCAAACTAAATTGGTTAATAATAAACTATTTTTCTAATTCTTGAGTCCTATGTTATGCTTGATTCTATGCGAATATGTTTGTAATGTGCATACAGCTTGCCATCCAATATTTCTATTACTTGTTCATGCATATTTACTTTATTGTTTATAACATGATGATGATGATGATGATGATAGGAATAGGCATGTGCTTGTATGTGTGTGGTTGATGTGCTTGATGCGAGCGAGTATCAGGGGAGGTGTGATGATAACGTCAATAAACGTTAACCTTTGGCGGGTCTCAGCACTTTAGCTCTATCTCTAACTCAAGTCTTGTGCATTGGCATCGTCGTATCGCCATTACTTTAGCATAATTATTATGTCGTAGAGTATCAGGGGAGGTGGTCTCGGTCCTTGTAGTCTCTGACTCTATCGGGGGGCCTTAGCTATATCTCTATGGACATTTTGAGGGATGCTGGGGTGAGGCCTTGGATAAACTTTTTGGCATTAGGATTGGTTAGTTGCGAGCCCAGTTTGCAGCCCTCGCTAACAGGGGCTTACGTGTTGGTATGACACTATATAGCAATAAACGTAACCTTTGTTATATAATGTTCATGATTGGGTGCATGTGAGTTGACGATAAACGTGATCTTCGGATAACGTCACACACTCGTGTATAGAGGCGGAATCAATAAACGCGACATTTGACTACCTAAACCTTTCTATTGCATACTGCAAACTTTAAAACCGGACCAAAGATATAAATTGACTTTTTGCATGCATATGTATTGTTGCATTGTTTTGGCTACTCACTGAGCCGTTTTTTGTGCTCACCCCTCGACGTCGAATATTTTTAGTTGATGATGCAGGTTATACCGTTGAAGACTATATGAATGCGTCTGCGTACGGGAACGTGGCAGCGATGAAAGTTGAAGCTGAAGTGGATACACACGACTCCTCTTGCGAGTGCAATTCGTGTGTATTTGATTAGATATTTTATAGGTTTCTTTACTTGGATTTATTATAGATTTGTATTGATATTTATTTATGTCTCGGTTGATACAGAATAAATTTTTATTTAGATTTTAATATCACATAGATTCTCAGTTCATTTATTTACAAGATTTCCGTTATTGTGTATTTACTCTGATTATGATTGTGGATGTGCGTGAGTTTGGATAACGCGGGGATAGCCTATTTGAGATCCTGGTTGACCGTTGGTTTATTAGCGGTTCATCACACCATTCTGAGATGTGCGGAATTGGGGTGTGACAACTTGGTATCAGAGCATCTCAGGCCTTGCCCGTCGAACTAACACACATTCAAGACCATTGTGAACTGAGATAGGATAAAAGTAAAAGCTTTAATATAAACACATTGTAAGCACAAGTGATGATTGAGACCAAATTTAAAAAGAGAATAATGCATCTATTAAAGGGAAAACGAGTTACATACAATGAGTGAGAAAAACAAGATGGATATACATAATGAAAGCAGAGTACAGTCCACAACCCGGACAGTTACTCTGTAGTACAAGGAAAAATAAAAGTACACTCAGGAAGCTGGAGGCGAAGGAGGAGGCGGTGCCTCACGGTCTCTGTCGTAGTCCTCAGCATAGACTCTAGTCAACCAGGCTATTTGAGTCTGGGTCGTCTGGAGACTAGCTGTGAGACCGGCTATCCTCTGATCAGTCGCACGCTGCACCTCTAGGAGCTCTCCCATCCGCGCGTCTGATGCATGCTGGGCAGCCAACAGCTCATCCATCCTCAGATCAGATCTGCGCTGAGCATCCCTGATCTCCTGCAGCATCTCCATCATGGCTGAAGGTGGAAGTGAAGGATCAGCTGAATGGGAAGGACCAGCCTCAGGTGCAGGAGCCGCAGTAGAAGAAGCACCAACTCCAGCCGCTTGTGTAGGTGAAGGCGGTGGTATCGAGTCGACGTCCATATACATACGATCGTCATCGTCAATCGGATCCACACGAGCTCTAGCAACAGCAGCAGCAGCCTCAGCAACAGCCATCTCAACCCGAGTGTGAGGGCGCACCATCGCATTCCTCTCCTTATCACTAACCACAGCATCTCGCAGCCCCATCTTGCAGATACCTCCCAATCTAGAGGCGACAAGAAGGTCTTCTCCTGGATCTTCTCATCTACCAGATCCACCCCCAGACGAGTCAGCAGCACTGTAATCATGCGTCCATAGGGTAGATTACCCCTATGACCGGACAATGTAGCACTAATCATCGTCTGCATGATGATGTATGGAAGGCAGACCGGCTGTCGAGTGCATATACTGTATATTAGGAACTGGGTCAGCTGAGATACCCTCTCATAGTGCCCACTCTGTGGGATCAGATTATGCTGGATAATCTTACAGAAGACCCGTGGAGCTGGACACAGATAACAAGCTCTCATCTGCCAACGATCAGGACGGAGCAACTGGTTGTCGATCTCTGCCCTCATCTCCATCTCAACAAACTGTGGCTCTCCCGGCGCACAGTACACCATGGGACCATCATAGGGAATGCCCAACAGATCGGCCAGCTGCCGATAATCAAAGGAAATGTGCACCCCCTTGACATAACTAGTGATGCGCAACTCCTGACCATGCTCAACGTCATTGTAATTCCCCACCACCTGGAGATTACAACAGAACTGGCGCACCAAATCTGAACATGTGCACGCGTCGTATGTGATGACAGGGAGCCACCCCATATCACCAAATGCTCCATCTACATTGAACAAGGCTAGCTCAGCCAAGTTCACCATGCGACCCCCTTCCACTTTCTTACGGGCATAGTCAGCATACTGTGCCTCAGCTTCATTCGAATGGAAGCGAAGTGGATCACGCACTCTGGGTACTTTGGTACGAGCCATAGTATCTGCAAAATAAGAAAGAGAAAGGAAACAAGGAGTTAATAGGATAAAAATCTGAAATATGATATAATAACGACGTAAGTTGACCATAAAGCCCATTCCTTATCATATAAGTGGGCATAAGGACTTACGAAGGTTTAAACATATCCTACAACCCACATGCAGTAGAAAAATTTAACTGACGATGTCCAATTTGAAGAAATTCAAGAAAAATTGAAATTTTCGACAAATTAGGGCAAAAAGAGAAAATTTCAAGTTTCTCGATAACCAACCGATGAAACTCAAAAAATTTTGAGGGCTTTCGTTCCTCGAGACACGAATAACAAAAGCCCCCAATAAAAATCGAATTTTTACGGTTGAAAAAAGTTTAATTTGAAAAATACAAGTTAAACGTACGAAAACCTAAAAATGGAAACCTAAAAACAGGTAAAAATGGGAAGACATACCTGTAGTGATGACGTGGACGTTGAAACCCGGAGTTAAACCGATCCAAAACAATAGAGTAGCACTGTAGCAACTCAGAGAGGAGAGACGAGTCGAAACGGAGGAGGAATAGTGAGAAATGACCCAGAATCGGATCATAAAAATCTGATTTTTGGTCCGAGGGTCGGACAATTCGACTAGCATAATCGACCCTCCCATCGACCCTCGGCTGTAGGGAATCTGACAGAAAACTAAGGGTCGGAACTGAGGGTCGGATACCCATCGACCCTCGCATCGACCCTCAGCTCTCGAGAAGAACAGGTCATTCCCAGGGTCAGAAACTAAGGGTCGGACATACCAGCGACCCTCACCATCGACCCTGCATAGAAAAGACAGCATTTTTTTTATAAAATGAGCTAGAATTGGAATTGATTATTGGTTAACGTGCCTACATGAAATATAAATGACTTCTAACCTACTTGATGATTTCCAGGTACCATCAACTAGCGAAAGGAATTATGTTTGGACGTAGGGTGACCCGATAGACCCAAAATGCAGTCCCATCACCACCACTCGTGGAGGAGACTAGTCAAGAGAACAATTATGCACCGGGTAATCCAGAACCGGAAAATCCTACAAATTTGCCACCTCCACCACCAGAGCTAACAACCGTGGTGATGAACTTGGCACAGCAGCTGCAGCAGATGCAACACGCGCAGGCTCAGATGCAGGTCGCCATGGGAATTATGTTCCAAGCCACTCAGGCCGCACCCATGCACACTAGACAAGCTAGTGCAGCCCCGGTGGGTAACCACCCAGCTCATCAGACACCTCAATAACCGGCTGCACAGATTCCAGTGCAGGTATCGAAAGCAGCTCAAGGGAATTACCACAATCCACCCTATATGTTCGGGGCAAACCCCCAGAATCAGCTGGACCACTCCCGACTAGTGGAGAGATTTTTGAAGATAAAACCCAGAGAATTCAACGGCAAGCCGTCTGATCCATTGTGGCCAGCCCACTGGATAGACGAGATGGAGAGAAACTTTCTCATGATGACTCTTACAGAGGAAGAGAAGGTACTATGTGCCACCTTCATGCTCAAGGGCGACGCACATCATTGGTGGAAATCCACGAAGACATATTTACTGACCAAGCACACCCTACTGACATGGGCTATATATAAAGAAGCATTCTTCGAGAAATATTTTCCACGAAGCTTCAGAGATTCGATGGAGAAGGAGTTCCTGAGTCTTTATCAGGGATAGATGTCAGTGGATGCGTATCAACAGCGTTATGAAGAGCTGTTTTTCTTCACACCACTGAGTATGCAAGAAGAAGAAACCAAAACTCGTAGGTTTGTCACGGGACTATGAGGAAGCATCAGAGAAATTGTTCTGGGCTTAGAGAAAAAAATGTACAACGAAGCTGTCCAGATTACTCGAGTGATTGAATCGAGCCAGAAGGAGAGTTATTTTACTCAGAACAAAGGCATCAAAAGGCCAGCCAGAAACTCCTACAACGGAGGCAATAACAGGACGTATAAGCCTTTCCGTCCTCAGAATTTTAATGCTGCAACCAAGACTACCCCAGCAGCTCAACCTCAGCCAAAGCTAAATTCTGAAGCCCCGAAGTGTTTTAACTGCAACCAGCCGGGACATATGGCAAGGGAGTGCCCTAAGCCCAAGAAGCAATTCCATCAGGGATGTGTATATGCTGTTACGTCCGAGGATGCAGCTGCATCACCCGATGTGGTCACAGGTATGACTGAAACTTTTAAAGTTGTAATTACATTGAATTAGCATGTAGACTAAGTAAAGATAAATCATAGGTATTGTACCTATAAATGGCGTACCCGCCAGATTACTCTTCGATTCCGGAGCTACTCATTCCTTTATATCTGTGTCATTTGGAAAGAAGACAAAATTACCCATCAAAATATTAGACTACAAATTACTTGTACGGTCACCGATGGGGTTAGAAGTGGAACTAGAGAAAGGTTATGGACCATGTCCAGTTCTCATTGGAGAGCAGACCTTAGATGCAACCTTGATACAACTTGAGATGGCAAACTTTGATGTCATCTTGGGAATGGACTGGTTATCTCGGCATTCTGCAAATTTATTATGCGCCGAAAAGAAGCTAACATTCAAAGACAAGGAAGGGGCAGAATTCAGTTTCTCGGGAACCAAACTTCCCCGAAGACGCAAGCTCATACTTTCAGCATTAAAGGCTAAGAAGTGCCTTGACAAGGGAGCAGAATGGGTATCTAGTGTCAGTGGTCGACCTAACCAAGGAAGCACCACGAATGGAAAACCTTGATGTCGTGCGGGATTATCCTGATGTATTTTCGGAGGAACTACCCGGATTACCACCCGACCGTGCCACGAAGTTTTAAATAAACCTGATACCTGGAGCCGCACCCGTAACAAAAGCACCCTACAGAATGGCTCCTACGGAACTGAAGGAACTGAAGATGCATCTACAAGAATTGCTGGACAAGGGTTATATTCGACCCAGTATATCTCCATGGGGTGCACCGGTGTTGTTCGTAAAGAAGAAGGATGGTAGCGTTCGATTATGCATCGACTATCGGGAGTTGAATAAACTGACAATCAAGAATCGATATCCACTACCTCGGATCGATGACTTGTTCGATCAGTTACAAGGAGCGAAAGTATTTTCTAAGATCGATCTTCGATCGGGCTATCATCAGTTGAAGATTAAAGAAGGTGATATTCCGAAGATAGCTTTCAGGACCAGATACGGACATTATGAATTTTTGGTTATGTCTTTCGGGTTAACTAATGCACTGGCAACGTTCATGGAACTTATGAACCGAGTCTTCCACGATATATTGGATACGTCGGTTATAGTGTTTATTGATGACATATTGGTATACTCCAAGGACAAGGAAACTCATATCAAAAACCTAAACGCAGCCCTACAGCGTTTAAGGAAAGAGAAGCTATACGCCAAATTTTCAAAGTGCGAGTTTTGGCTAAGTGAAGTCGCATTCCTAGGCCATGTAGTATCCGCTGAAGGAATCAAAGTGGATCCCAGCAAGATCGAGGCTATTGTGAAGTGGGAAGCACCAAAGAGTGTTTCGGAAATTAGAAGTTTTTTGGGTCTAGCTGGTTATTATCGGAGATTCGTAGAAGACTATTCTCGGATTACCGTACCTCTCACCAGTTTGACCAAGAAAGGTGAAAAGTTTGTATGGACCGATAAATGTGAGAAGAGTTTCCAAACACTGAAGACCAGATTGATATTCGCTCCAATTTTGACTATTCCTATTCTAGGACAGACGTTTACCTTATACACTGATGCGTCGGGACTGGGACTAGGATGTGTGCTTATGCAAGGAGAGCAAGTGAATGCTTATGCTTCAAGACAGTTAAAGGTACATGAGAAAAATTACCCCACTCATGATTTGGAGTTAGTGGCAGTAGTACATGATGTCAAGATCTGGAGACATTACCCATACGGGGAAAATTTTCAGATTAAGTCGGACCATAAAAGTCTTACTTATCTATTTAATCAGAAGGAGTTGAATATGAGACAAAGAAGATGGCTGGAACTATTGAAAGACTATGATTGTGATATCCAGTATCATCCAGGGAAAGCGAACGTAGTAGCCGATGCATTAAGCAGAAAAGCAATGATAAAATCTCAAGGAGAAGTTAGCACGACTGCAGCAATGTGTACCAACGGAATGGTATTCAATCACGGCAACGAGTAGTATGTGATAGATACAACGGATGAATCAGCCAACCAAGGGTTTATTCATCGGTTTTCGAATATGTTCACGGCATTGAAGATTATATCGGATATAGTGGATGAAGTGAAGACAGCTATCAAAACAGATCCTTATCTGAGAACAGTACAAGAGGATATTGAGAAAGGTAGGACTAACCCTGAGTTCACCTTGGATGACGAGAAAGTATTGAAATACAAAGGAAGAATATGTGTACCTGAAACAGAAAGTATGGATATTAGACACCGACTGATGAAAGAAGCCCATACCACCCTCTATTCGATACATCCTGGAAGTACAAAAATATATCATGATCTGAAGAAACTATATTGGTGGAGGGGAATGAAAGCAGATGTAGCCAAGTTTGTGTCTCAATGCCTAAATTGTCATAAGGTAAAGGCTGAGCGACAAAGACCCGCTGGACTGTTACAGCCATTACCGGAACCAACATGGAAATGGGACTGCATCACTATGGACTTCGTCACGGGACTACCATTGACTCCTCGAGTAGTTGACGCAGTTTGGGTGATTGTGGACCGTCTGACTAAAACAGCACGCTTCATACCTATACGACCTCAGTATACACTGGAAAGGTTAGCAAAGCTGTATGTGGATAATATTGTTCGATTACATGGAGTACCAGAAAGTATTGTGTCCGATAGAGATCCACGATTTACTTCCAAATTTTAGGAAGGACTGCAAAAGGCTATGGGTACAACGTTGAAGTTCAGTACTGCATTCCACCCACAGACAGACGGACAGTCAGAGCGTACAATCCAGATTCTAGAAGATATGCTACGAGCATGTGTAATTGATTTCAAGGGATCATGGGATGAAAAGTTACCATTGATCGAGTTCGCGTATAACAACAGCTATCAGGCTACTATACAGATGTCACCATATGAAGCACTGTATGGCAGAAAGTGTCGAACTCCCTTGTTTTGGAATGAAGTTGGAGAACGTAGTATTGTTGGACCAGAATTTGTTGAAGAGACTTGTCGAGTGGTCGTCATCATCAAGGAAAGAGTGAGAACAGCTCAGAACCGCCAGAAGCAATATGCGGATACTCGACGAAGAGATCTGGAGTTCGTCGTAGGTGATAAAGTATTTTTGAAGGTATCGCCTATGCGAGGATTGAAGAGGTTCGGACAAAAAGGGAAGCTAAGTCCAAGATATGTCGGGCCGTATGAAATTCTAGCTAAGCGTGGAAAAGTGGCTTATCAGTTAGCACTACCACCATCTATGTCAAGCGTGCATGATGTATTTCACATTTCCTTATTGAAGAAATATGTCAAGGATCCAACGCATGTTTTGACAGTGGATTTGTCGGAATTGACTGATGATTTGACATTTGAAGTAACACCCACAGAAATCACTAGTCGAAAGGTTCAATGTCTACGCAACAGAGATATCTACTATGTTAAGGTCATATGGAAAAGTAGAGACATGGAAGAAATTACATGGGAAGAAGAAAATGCTATGCGAAAGCAATACCCTCACTTGTTTGATTCAGAAGGTATGTACAATTTCGATGACGAAATTTTTATAAGTTGGGGAGAGTTGTGAGACCCGTGTCAATCTAATCCGGTCTTACCACCTTGAATCAGGTTTACCCATCATGGTCGAGTCAAATGGACCAAGGGCGTGAAGGAGATCAAGATCTCAGGTATCAAATCGACCCAAAAACACTTAAAATAGGGGAAGGGTCGCATACCCAGCTAAGCAGGGTCAAACCTCCCAAAACAGAAACTCAAACCCTCGGTTTTGGAGGGAGGGTCGGACAGCTTAAGACCCTAGGGTCGACGGGATCATCAACCCTCCCATCGACCCTCGGTTTCTGCCGAATATAGAAATTAAGAAATTTCTATATTTTTCGATTGGGATTCTTTCCAAATCTCAATGGGACTTATTTAGGATGTTCCTACTCTATTTAAAGGACGTCCCTAAGCCACTTTCACTCCTTTCACAACCCTAATCGAATTGAGAGAAAGAGAGGAGAAGGAAAAGAGGAAGAAGAAAGGGAAGGAATAAAACTTAGCACAAAGGAGAAGAATTTCAGAGAAAAAGTTATCTTCTCAGGTATGGATACTAATTCCAGGAATTTCTACAGACCTTAGGTTAGTAATTGTTGAGAGTGTGATCTTGGAGAAACCCAAACCATCAACCTATGGTTAGGTTTCCATGGAAAATCATAGAAGAATGCGTGAAAGCTATCTAGGTGGGTTATACATGGTTTCAGACCATGGAATGAATGTAGAATGGAATGTAGGAGCAAACCATAGGATCCCAAACACGAAGAATGGATTAAAAGAGGAAATTGGACCAAAGTGCACTAAGGTTTGCACTGAGGGTCGATGACCATACGACCCTAGGTGTTCCTGACCATCGACCCTCAGCATTCGGGAAGTCTAGAAAGAGGGAAGGGTCGATAGACCCATCGACCCTAGCATCGACCCTACCTCCGACCCTCAGTTAACAGAATGGTTTTTAAATTGAGAATTAATTTTAATTAAATTCTATCGACTTTGTTAGGTCTTCTAGCAATACAATAACAATATAAAGGTGATTATAAAGCTTGGAAAAGTATCTTATAGCAAGCTAAGGTGAAGAACCTTAACCCCAAACTAAATTGGTTAATAATAAACTATTTTTCTAATTCTTGAGTCCTATGCTATGCTTGATTCTATGCGAATATGTTTGTAATGTGCATACAGCTTGCCATCCAATATTTCTATTACTTGTTCATGCATATTTACTTTATTGTTTATAACATGATGATGATGATGATGATAGGAATAGGCATGTGCTTGTATGTGTGTGGTTGATGTGCTTGATGCGAGCGAGTATCAGGGGAGGTGTGATGAGAACGTCAATAAACGTTAACCTTTGGCGGGTCTCAGCACTTTAGCTCTATCTCTAACTCAAGTCTTGTGCATTGGCATCGTCGTATCGCCATTACTTTAGCAGAATTATTATGTCGTAGAGTATCAGGGGAGGTGGTCTCGGTCCTTGTAGTCTCTGACTCTATCGGGGGGCCTTAGCTCTATCTCTATGGACATTCTGAGGGATGCTGGGGTGAGGCCTTGGATACACTGTTTGGCATTAGGATTAGTTAGTTGCGAGCCCAGTTTGCAGCCCTCGCTAACAGGGGCTTACGTGTTGGTATGGCACTATATAGCAATAAACGTAACATTTGTTATATAATGTTCATGATTGGGTGCATGTGAGTTGACGATAAACGTGATCTTCGGATAACGTCACACACTTGTGTATAGAGGCGGAGTCAATAAACGCGACCTTTGGCTACCTAAACCTTTCTATTGCATACTGTAAACTTTAAAACCGGACCAAAGATATAAATTGACTTTTTGCATGCATATGTATTGTTGCATTGTTTTGGCTACTCACTGAGCCGTGTTGTGTGCTCACCCCTTGACGTCGAATATTTTTAGTTGATGATGCAGATTATACCGTTGAAGACTATATGAATGCGTCTGCGTACGGGAACGTGGCAGCGATGGAAGTTGAAGCTGAAGTGGATACACACGACTCCTCTTGCGAGTGCAACTCATGTGTATTTGATTAGATATTTTATAGGTTTCTTTACTTGGATTTATTAAAGATTTGTATTGATATTTATTTATGTCTCAGTTGATACAGAATAAATTGTTATTTAGATTTTAATATCACATAGATTCTCAGTTCATTTATTTACAAGATTTCTGCTATTGTGTATTTACTCTGATTATAATTGTAGATGTGCGTGAGTTTGGATAACGCGGGGATAGCCTATTTGAGATCCTGATTGAACCGTTGGTTTATTAGCGGTTCATCACACCATTCTGAGATGTGCGGAATTGGGGTGTGACATTATGAGATCTCGATTATGACGTTTGGATTAACCAATGCCCTTACATCTTTTATGGAACGGATGAACTGGGTGTTTCATGACATGTTGGACACGTCGGTCATAGTTTTCATAGATGATATTTTGGTTTATACCAAGAATGAAGCAACTCATACAATGGATTTTAGAACAAATTCACAATAGCTGAAAAGAGAAAAGCTTTATGCCAAGTCCAAGAAATATGAGACCCAATTAAACAAAGTGATCTGCTTAGATCACATAGCATCGTAAAAAGGGATTAAAGTGGACCCTATTAAGATAGAAGTAATCATATGGAGAGAAACACCTAAAGAATATTGTGAAGATCAAAAATTTCTTGGGTTTAACTGGTTGTTACAGACGATTCATGGAGAACCACCCAAAGATCGCAAAACCTCTTACCAAGCTAACCAGGAAAGGAGAGGAGTTTAATTAGACTAACAAGTGTGAAGAATGTTTTCAAACTCCAAAAACAAGGTTGATATCAGCTTCCATCATGATCGTTCCAGTACTAGGGAAATCTTTTACCCTATACATTGAAACTTTTGGATTGGATCTAGGATGCGGGTTGATGCAAGGTAAATAAGTGATTGTATATGCTTCAAGAAAACTGAAGGAGCATGAGAAGAGTTACCCTACTTATGACTTGGAAGTAACGGTGATAAATTATGCAATCAAGATTTGAAGACATTATCTAAACAGAGGAGAATTTTAGACTGAATGGGAACACAAGAGTTTTATGTACTTCCTCATCAGAAAGAGTTGAACATGAGGATAAGAAAATGGTTGAAATTGCTCAAGGATTAAGACTGTGATATCCAGTATCATCCAGAGAAGGCTAATGTAGTAGCTAAGGCATTAAGCAAAAAGAGAAATACGAAGTCCGATGAAGGAACCAGTATAGATACTGTCTTATGTTCCGTCGCAACAGATTCAGATTTGGAAGTAGAGTAACATACAATAGAAACTCGTGATGATCCAATAGAGTAAGAACTTATGAATGAACTTATGGAGCAATAATTCGGCTGTGCTTGTGGCATTAATGATCATTTCTAAATTGATTGATGAAGTAAAAGTAGCAATTTTGTGAGATCCGTAAATAAAAACGGTGTAAGCAGATTTAGAAAAAGGAAAACCCAACCCTGAGTTACTTTGGATGCGGAGACGGTACTCAAATACAGAGGTAGATTCTGAATACATGAAGATAAAGACTCGGATATTATGAAGAGGATAATGATAAGAATCCATTGTACTCAATATTCAGGACATCTTGGAGTACCAATATGTATCATGACCTGAAGAAATGGTACTGGTAAAAAGGAATGATAACAAATGTGGTTTAGATGCATGTTTCAGTAATTGAATTATCAGTAAGTAAAGGCTGAAAGACAAAGACCAATATGACTACAACAATAACTATCAAAGCCAGTCTGGAAGTGAAACTGCATTACAATGAATTATGTCACTGATTTGCCACTGACTCCCAGAGCGGTTGATGCAGTTTGGGAGATTGTTGATCGCCTTATGAAGATAGCTCATTTCATTGCTATACGACCTCGGTATGCTTTAGAGCGGCTAAATAAGCTATATGTAGATAATATTGCCAGATTGAATGGTATGCATGAGAGCTTAGTATCGGTCAGAGGCTTATGCTTATTTCAAAGTTTTAGGAGGATCTACAGAAAATAATGGGGACAAAGTTGAAGTTTAGTACCGCACTTTACCTCAAATCAACGGACAGTCGGGGCGGACTATACAGATCCTAAGAGATATGCCGAGTTTGTGAAATTGATTTCAAGGAGCTTGAGTTGAGAAGTTAACCGTGAATTGAAGTTGCTACCAAGCTACTATGTAAATGTCACCTATAAAGCATGGTATGGTAGAAATGTCAAATTCCTTTGTTTTGGAATGGAGTTAGTGAATGAAGAGTTTTAAAACCTGAGTCTGTTGAAGAAATTATCGAGTAGCAGACAAGATCAAAGAAAAGGGCCAAGATAGCTCAAGATGTCAGAAGAGACACCAAGACCTTGAGTTCGCCATAAGTGACAAAGTGTTCTTGAAGATATCACTTATGCGGAGTTTGAAACGATTAAACAAGAAGGGAAAGTTATATTCTATATAAGTGTTGGATCTTATAGACTTTGGAGAGACAAGTTGCATATCAATTAGCGTTACGCTGTCCATGTCTAGTGCGCATGATGCATTTCATGTGTCTCTATTGAAGAAGTACATTGGAGATCCATATCAGAGATAATGACCATGGATTCACTGGTTTAGATAGGAGATTCAACTATTGAAGTGGTACCAGCCTAGTTCATGGTTGGAAGGTACAACATCTCCAAAGCTGGGATAATTAGTATATGAAGATAACCTGGCGAAGACGATATGCGGAGGAGATTGCATGGGAGGAAGAAGATGCAATGCGGAAATAGAATTCCCACCTAAATTTAAATTTTGAGGACAAAATTTATTTTAAGGATGGGGGAGTTGTAAGATTCGTACTTTTAAATTTCGAGGACGAAATTTCTTTTAAGGGTGGTGGAGTTGTAAGACCCGCACGCCACGAACCCGGTCTAACCTTATATTTCATGTCATGACCGATCTACATATCATGGTCGAGCCAAGTAGACCAAGTGTGTGAAGAAACCCAAGACCCAATATGAAATTTTACTCAAAAACAGTCAAAATGAGGGTAGGGTCGCATGCCTAAACAGGTAGGGTCGACCCCCTGTCCGACCCATGACTTTTTGGCTTGGGGGTCGCAAGGATCTTGAATTGTCTGACCCCCCCCATCGACCCCCAATTGCCGACAAAACTGGAAATTAGGAAACTTCCTAATTTCAATTGGAACCTTTCCTAAACTCAATGGGAATTATTTTGAAAGGTTTTACTCTATAAATAGGACGTCCCTAAGCCTCATTCACTCCTTTTACAACCCTAATTGGATTGGGAGAAAGAGAAGAGAAGGAAGAGAAGGAGAAGAGAAGGAGAATTGAAGAAGAAGACCAAGGAGGAGGAAATTCAGAGGAAACTCTGAATCTCAGCAAACCTAAGGTATGAATACATTCTCCATGATTTATTTAAGACCTTAGAATGGTTCATGAAGAGGGTATGACTTAGGAGATACCCAAATCATCCATTCATGGGAGGATTTCAATGAAATTCATGGAGGAAATCATGGAGGAAATCATGGTAGACAAAGTAAGGAAGAAACCTAGAGTTTTAAGCTATAGAACAAGCATAGAATGGATTGTGGAAGTAAGCCATATAACCCAAACATGAAAGAATGGACTGTAGAATGAAATTCTTGACTCAAACATGGGGGGTCGCACCTAGGGTCGATGGAACATCCAACCCTAGCATCGACCCCCAGCATTCGGGAAGCCCAGGAAAGGGGTGGTCGCACCCAGGGTCGATGGAAGGTCCGACCCTGGCATCGACCCCCAGTTAACAGTAGATTTTTAAAATCAGAATTAATTCTAATTAAATTCTATAAACTTGATTAGGTCTTCTAGTGATATAATATTGATATTTAGTTGATTCTTAAAGCTTGAAAGAGGATCTACAATCAAGCAAAGGTGAGGGAACAAGACCTAAACTAATTGGTTAATAATAAATTATTTTATTCTTGAATCCAATGCCATGATTGATTCTATGCGTGTATACATGTTATGCGCATTCAACATGTCATTCGATATTTTTATTATTACTGTTCATGCATATTTAAATTATTGTTTATAACATGATGATGTTGATGATGATAGGAATAGGCATGTGAATGTATGTGTGTGGTTGGTGTGCTTGATGCGAGCGAGTATCAGGGGGGGTGTCATAGGCCGGGCCTCAGCACTCTAGCTCAATCTCTAACTCAAGTCTTGTCCACTGACATCGTCGTATCGCCATTACCTTAGCAGAACTATTACGTCGTAGTGTATGAAGGGAGGTGGTCTCGGACCGTGTACTCTCTGACTCTGTCGGGGGGCCTTAGCCCTATCTCTATGGACGTATTGAGGGATGCTGGGGTGAGGCCTTGGATACACTGTTTGACATTAGGATTGGTTAGTTGCGAGCCCAGTTTGCGAGCCCTCACCAGCAGGGGCTTACGTGTTGGTATGGGCAACCGGTACAGCAATAAACGTAACCTTTGCGTGTACATTGTCTATGGTGGGTGCATGTGGGAGGACAATAAACGTTACCTTTGGGCAGCTTCACACACTCGTGTATAGAGGTGAGGCATCAATAAACGTAACCTTTGGCCACCAATCCTTTCTATAACACATTGCAAACTTATATACCTGACCAAAGTTATGAATGAATGCATGCATATGTTTGTTGCATTATTTTATTTTCTCACTGAGCTCAAGTTGGAGAGCTGACCCTCGCGCGCGCAATTCTTTTAGTTTCTGATGTTGCAGGTACTATGATTGAAGATTATGTCTACACGCCAACATATAAATGGGTGGAGGCTATGAATGAGCAAGCTGTGGAGAACGAACAGGGTTCGTTAAGAGCGTTTCAACTGTGGATATGTTTAGTGTTTAGACTTCGTATTTGGATATTGTAATATGTATTAAGTTATGTTTTGGTTATTTAGAAATAAATGAAATATTAATTATTTTTCATGACTAGATCTCAGTTCATAATCTGTAAGTCTTCCGCTATTTACTTTATTATCTCTGATTAATGTGGAATGTGTTTTGGTTTATCATATGTGGGATAGCATATTCGAGATCCTGATTGAACCGTTGGTTTATTGACGGTTCATCACACCATTTTGGTTAGTCAAAAATTGGGGTGTGACAGTAATGGTTAGTCCACGGGGTAATACCCTAACCAGGGTTTCGTATTATACCCAATACACAACTATAATAAGTGGAGTTCGGCTGTTACAACAGCGAGGTGCCACACCACCACAGTAAGACGAGCTACAACTCGAATATGAGCTACAACCCACAAGTTTGCTAAGCCCCAACCCAGTAGACTAAAAACATGAATATATTGATTACAAACCCTTCCCACTAAGCATAAATATCATACTGAGGGTTTGAGAAAGAGATTACTTTTTCGGCATAATCACTCCTTCTGTGAAACACTCTAACGAACTTATTCACCACTTCTGATGGCCACTCATGCCATTTCTTCCACACCAACTTCTATGAGAGTTTAATAGAAGCTCAATGGAACCTTTCTTGTACCTTACTGAGGCATAAACGACAGTAGGAACAATCTGGAATCTTAAATCAACTTGGAGATGCTTCAACAAGAGTTTTTCAACCAAACCCTTGTTTTTTTTTTCGCACAACCAGTCCTCAAAATTGCTTTTCCAGATTCAGCTTCGAAAATGAAGACCAAGAAAATTTGAATCATCTCAATCTGAGCTCGGACGGCGATATGGCCGATCAAAGTTCGGCCGCTCAGATCATTCCAAATTGAATATGCAAAGTTGATTCCATGTGGCGTGATGCACCATAGCGTCGCCGCCACTGTCCCACCGTACAGCGTTGTCGAACTACAATTGGCACAGATGGCATCTTTTGTCTTAGGCCACTGGATCTGTCAGATGGAGGCGGGAAAGACTCTTGGTCGTTCGATCTGGATCCATCGCGTCAGGCACGATCGGCAGGGATTCTGGCCGAACGATTGAGATCTGGCTCGATGCTGCCCTGTACGCGCGACACATACAAACATGGATCCAGCTTCATGCGCTGCATACCACTGTTTTAAGCTACATCCAGCCAACCAGAGCACACGCGATTCGATCTGACGGGGAAGTACGTGCTACACAGTAGCCCGCCTCACTGTGAGTCGTCGGATCAGAATCCACGCATCGTGGCTCGAACTGAGCCGTTGACGACGAATCTGTCACTTTTTTTTTATCGAAATACCGCTAAACAAAGTGTGGTAATGTCATGTAAGTCCTTTTTTTTCGAGAGAGTTTTTCTTTTTAGTCTTCTTTGCGGCAAAACGTTGAACATCTTGCGGGTGTTCGATGGTGCATGCGTGTGGCCCTTGCGCGTGCGCATGCATGTAGATCTGCTGGCGGCAGCATGCTGGCCTTGCAAGGCTGGTTGCATGCTGGCCTTGCGAGGCAGGTTGCATGCTGGCTTGGTGCCGCGGGCTTCGGCCATGCTGGCCTGGGCTAGTGCCAAGGTGGCAAGCCACATCATGTGGGACCCACATAGCCTACTTTCTCTCTCTTCTTTCTCTCTCCTCTTGTTCTCTCTCTTTTTCCTCTCTCCTCATCTTCTCTCTCTTCTGTTTTCTTTCCTCTTGAACTGGAGAATTACTAAACTGCCAATGTTGCCACTAGATTACACATATGCAAACCATGGTTGCCAACAATGACAACTCACTTGGAACTGCCCATGAACTGCTCAACACTGGCCAAGGTTCCAACAAATTTAGTTCTTACTCAACCTAGCAATGGTAAAGAATAAGTTGCAACCTTTGTGCACACGACAAAGAGAAATAATTCTCCCCCACTCATTTAGAGTTCAAACCCTTTCCCTTCACTCTTTTTTTTTTTTTTTGTTCTTACCTTCACTGAAGGGTGTCAAAATTGAGTTTAATCCTAAAACTGAAACCAAAACCGATTTAAAAATCCAAATCAAACTGGATTGAAATCATATTAACCAATAATTTGTCTTGATTTTATAGAAGGACGAAAACCGAACATATGATGTTGCATAAGAACCCGTAAAATAGAAGCGATACCTAAAAAATAGAGTATTCATTTGACATGTTGACTGGATTCTAGAATCACTCTGATCCAAAAATAATGCATGCTTTGGTTGCATTTGAATTCTCAACCAGGCAACCTCGTATATGTGAGTGGCATGGTATTGAGTTTCAAGAAACGGACCATTCTACTTTTATTAACATCACCTCCCACAACTACTCGATTAAGACAATGAACTTAAATCAATGGAAAACCAAGATTTGCATTTAGTTTATTATTATTATTATTATTTTTAAGGTAAATAGTGCATTCATTTTATTTTACTTGGGTTGTGATGTGCATAAATGTTACCAGTCAATCCAATCGATGACCTATACATGGCATCTGAACCTTCTCATTCAGGGGCAATTCTGCCTTCACCACACAAGCGGGGGCACACCCGACTATAATCGAATCAGTAGGATTATAACCGACAGAAGCAATTCCGATAGGCAGTTGCAAAGATGGGGTGGGTTCCACGTCACGTCCCCATAAATGGGTTAACCTACCAGAGGTTACAACATTTTTATGTTACATTCTACTTACTTTCTTTCTACTACTCATCCATTTTTACTGTTAACTATCTGGATCTGACTTATTCAATGGAGTGTACCCTTCTTATGCTCATTTCTTGTCATTTGCAATCCAGGTCCCTCCTCGAAAGATCAGCTTGGATTTTAGCAGTAACATATTGCATTCATTTTCAGATGGCAAAAACGACGTGTGGTGTGTATTTTTGTTCTTGGATCATGGAATGCATTAAAGAATATGGCTCATTCTAGAACACGCTACCCAAAACAGAAATGTGTAGCTTTTTAACGCATTTACATTCTATGTTAAGAATGCATTAACTTCTGCTTTTGGTACACCTTCTTAAAATACATTCTCAAAAATTGCGAATACAATCTTACATTGCTTAAGAATGAGCTAAAGAGCAAAGCATGTCCCAATTTAATAGTGTGGGTAATCACCCATGCATGGTGGACCAGTCAGGTATTCCAGTCAGCATTGTTTTCGTTTTCAGTTCACTAAAAAAAAAAAAATTCAAACCATATCTCGATGTGATTTGTGAACCACCAAATCCATTTGTATCAGTTTTGGACTTGCTCGATTCCCAATCAAATTCTGTTTTTATATTATTATATATCTTATTGACTAGGGATGTCAAAATTGAGTTCAAATTGAAACCGAACCAACCCAATTTGGCCTGAACCAAATTGAAACCGAACTTTATTGGACAGAATTTGGATTGTCTTTTTAAAAGCCAAATGAAAAATCAAAACCGGACCAGACCAATTGACCCTAATCAAATCGGATCAATAAGACCAAAATCGGGCCAACCCGACAATAAACTGATAAGAATCCATTAAGTCAACATTTTATTAAATATATGTGTAAGAAATCAACACTGGAACCGAACCAACCTGATAATGGCTTGATCGAACCCATTAAGCAAACTTTTTTACTATATACATATAATAAACCAAAATCAAACTGATAGCGGACAAATAATAGTCCATTACGCTAGCCCGATAACAAATTGACATCAAACCGGTCATTTATGTAACGTGTACAATACAGGCCACCCCGGCCCAAATTTCTTATCTGGCATGTTTCGAACTGTCTCTCGAGATTGACTTAATTGAAACCAAAACACAGCCCAAACTGACCCATTAACACCCTAAGACTATTGACAACGTGTAAGTTTCCATTAAATCAGTACATACCGAAATTTAGAACCTAATTTTACGTCCTTATCTGATGTAAGCCAATTTTGGGCTTATGGAACTATTGGATCGGGAGAGTGGACTTATACAAAATCAAAGGAATCAAAAGGGAGGTGAAGTGCAGAAATGGATTTTGAATTTTTTTTAAAAGTAAAGAAAGAAAAGGATATAATTGATGGAAGTGAAGGTGGGGTGACTTACTTCTCTTTTAGGATGTAAATCAACTCCAAAGGTGGCCTACAACTCTTCAAGGATGTAGGTGAAGAATAAAATTCCAACTCTTCTTGGATGGAATAAAACTTCTTCAAGGTTTCAAGGGAGAACTCTTCTAGGTTCAAGAATTGCACTTAGGCAAATTTCATTCATAAGAATCACTTCCAATTGTCTCTACAATACAAACTACTTTGGTGGCCTTTTATAGGCATAATAGAGAAAATAAAAAGACAATCATATCTTTAAATCCACAATAGAAAAATAAACTCTTCCAATGCAAGGGATTACTCCAATGAGCATTGATGCAAGTTCCAAAGTCTTGATTCAAGGTCCAAGGTATTGATGTTAGGTTCAATGTCTTGATGCAAGCTCCAATGTCTTAAGTAAAGGTCCAAGGTATTGATGTTAGGTTCAATGTCTTGATGCAAGCTCCAATGTAGAGAAGACTCTAGAAATATTGAATAGAAAATGCCACCTCATTATCCACTAAACACTTGAAAGGTCACCAAAAAGGGGCTGGTTTTAAGGAGCAAGGGTCAGGTTCATTGGTTCTTTTGTAGCTTGGTTCATACCTTGGTCTTGGGCCAAATGGGCTTTGTAAGCTTGGGCTTTGATGCGGGCCGATCTTCGTAGTTGGACTGCATCATTCCCCCCTTGTGAGAAAGAATTCGTCTCAGAATTCAAGTCTTCTTCATTGGTAGAATCACCCATAAATGGTGTTAAATGACGCACATTGAAAACATCATGAATCTTGGGGTGGAAGCTTGAGCTGATATGCATTGGGATTGATGCGAGCAAGAACTTCAAGATGTCCAATCTTTCGAGCACTAAGTTTGTTATAGCTTCCAACTGGATGTCGTTCTGGTGGTAAGTAAGCCCAAACATAATTACCGGGTTCATAGATTACCTCACGGCGCCGCTTATCAAAGGCCTTCTTGTAGAGCTTTGTCTTGTCTTGAAGTTTTTGATACACACTTTCATGGATTTGTCTCATTTCAGAAACAATATCATCAACTTTGCCAATTGATTTTTCTGGAAATGGAATGGGTGAGAGGTCAAGTGCCGACTTGGGTTGTCTCCCATAAACAATGACAAATGGACTATAACTTGTAGTTCGATTCACCGAACAATTAAAGGCAAACTCACCAAGTGATAACCGATTTTCCCAAGAGCGGGGGTTGTCATCAATCAAGGTCCGCAACAAGTTTCCCAAAGATCGGTTGACTACTTCAGTTTGGCCATCGGTTTGAGGGTGGAACACCGTACTAAACTGCAGTTTGGTGCCAATATTTTTCCAAAGTTGTCGCCAAAAATGACTAAAGAATTTTGTATCTCGATCAGAAGTGATAGTCTTAGGGAGACCATGCAATTTGTAAACTTCTTTAAAGAAAAGATCGGCGATATGGGATGCATCCATTATTTTGCGACAAGGAATGAAGTGGGCCATCTTTGAGAATCTATCAACCACCACAAAAATTGAATCCATACCTCGAAGTGTGCGTGGCAATCCAAGGATAAAATCCATAGATATGTCTTCCTAAGGAGCTTGTGGTATGGATAAGGGTAAGTAGAGGCCTGCATTAGTGTTTTGTCTCTTTCCCACTTGGCATTTTCGACACTTCATCACATGACGGTGCACATATTTCTTGAGGTGGGGCCAAAAGTACTTAGTCGCAACTAAGTGTAGTGTCTTGTCTCTCCCAAAGTGTCCTCCGTTATGTATCTCTTCAATCACCTTTTGCCGTAAGGAACAATTTGGAATGCATAAGCGATTTCCTTTGAAAAGGAAACCATCACAAAAAGTAAAATCGACAAGGACCTTGTCTTTTGCATCTGAGAGGAGTTTGGAGAAGTATTCATCCTCTTCATAAAGTTCTTGAAAAGATTCAAAGCCAAGTACAGTACTACGCATCATAGAGAGCAAACCCTTCTTGCGACTAAGAGCATCGGCAACTCGATTTTGAACACCGGCCTTGTGCTTGATATGGAAGTTGAATTCTTGAAGATACTCCGCCCATTTTGGTCTTCGAGAATTGAGCTTTTGTTGACTTGAAATGTACTTTAGAGCTTCATGATCAGTGTACAAAATAAACTCCCTATGAATCAAATATGGCCTCCAATACTCAAGGGTACGAAAGAGAGCATAAAACTCTAAATCGTAAGTACTATAACGGAGCTTAGCACCATTCAATTTTTCGCTAAAGAAAGCGACGGGACGTCCTCCTTGACTCAAGACTCCTCCAATGCCGGTTCCGGAAGCATCACAATGTACTTCAAAAATAAGATCAAAATTTGGAAGAGCTAAAACCGGGGCAGTGCTTAACTTTTCTTTGAGTTGCTCAAAACTTCGTTGGGCTTCATTGGTCCATTCGAAGACTCCCTTTTTTATGCAAGAAGTGAGTGGGGCTGCTAAAGAACTGAAATGGGCAATGAATCGCCGATAAAATGATGCCAATCCATGGAAGCTTCGAACATCATGAACATTGGTTGGAGTTGGCCATTCTTGAATTACTTTAATCTTTGCATTATCAACGGAGATGCCATCCTGGGAGATGTTGAAACCTAAGAAGAGAATTTCCTCCACCATGAAGTAGCACTTGTCAAGGGCTGCATAGAGACTCTCCTTCCTTAGGGTAAGTAGCACTTCTTGAAGGTGCTGCAAATGCTCATTAGTAGTCTTACTATAAATAAGAATATCATCAAAGTAAACCACAACAAATCTTCAAGGTAAGGCTTCAAGATTTGGTTCATAAACCTCATGAAAGTGGATGGGGCATTTGACAATCCAAATGGCATGACTAGCCATTCAAATAATCCATCTTTGGTCTTGAAAGCCGTCTTCCATTCATCTCCCGGTCTGATTCGGATTTGATGATAACCACTTTTCAAATCAAGCTTTGAGAAAATGGTAGATCCAGATAGATTGTCCAAGAGATCATTAAGGTGGGGAATGGGAAAACGGTACTTGACCGTGATCTTGTTGATGGCTCGGCTATCAACACACATCCTCCATGTTCCATTCTTCTTTGGCACTAAGAGTGCAGGCACAACACAAGGACTAAGGCTTTCTCGAATGAACCCTTTAGATAAGAGTTCTGTAACTTGCCGTTGCAACTCGGCATGTTCGGTTGGACTCATCCGGTAATGAGGTAGATGGGGAAGAGATGCACCAGGTATCAAATCAAGTTGATGCTGAATTTCTCTCATCGGAGGGAGACTTGAGGGTAGGTCGAATGGAAATACATCTTGAAACTCACTTAATAGTGGTTTCACTTGGTCTGGGATGATTGACATTTGTACATCATACTCCGATTTGTTTAGCATTATATACACAACATCTACGCCTTCCATAGCACCCTTTACATCCTTTATTGTCAGTAAATTTGGGGTTGGAGAATTTTTCATCATTGGAGACTTGAGAGGCTCCTTGATAGGTGCCAAAATAATTCTTTTTTTATCAAATTCAAAAGAATAAGTGTTATTCCTCCCATCATGAGTAGTTCTCCGATTAAATTGCCAAGGACGACCAAGAATGATGTGACTAGCATCCATGGGTAATACATCACACCATATTTTATCATAATATGTAGATGCAATGGAAAGATGAACAAGACATCGTTTGGAAATGGTTACCTCACTACCGCGCTTTAGCCAAGACATTTTGTATGGTGTAGGATGTTCTTTCAAGTCCAATTTCAACTTTTGAGTCGCCTCTTCTGAAATTACATTCTCACAACATCCAGAATCAATGATGAGTTGGCATACTTTACCGGAAATGGTACATGCTGTGTGGAAGAATTGCACTTAGGCAAATTCTAGGTTCAAGAATTGCACTTAGGCAAATTTCATTCATAAGAATCACTTCCAATTGTCTCTACAATACAAACTACTTTGGTGGCCTTTTATAGGCATAATAGAGAAAATAAAAAGACATCATATCTTTAAATCCACAATAGAAAAATAAACTCTTCCAATGCAAGGGGTTACTCCAATGAGCATTGATGCAAGTTCCAAAGTCTTGATTCAAGGTCCAAGGTATTGATGTTAGGTTCAATGTCTTGATGCAAGCTCCAATGTCTTGAGTAAAGGTCCAAGGTATTGATGTTAGGTTCAATGTCTTGATGCAAGCTCCAATGTAGAGAAGACTCTAGAAATATTGAATAGAAAATATCACCTCATTATCCACTAAAGACTTGAAAGGTCACCAAAAAGGGGCTGGTTTTAAGGAGCAAGGGTCAGGTTCATTGGTTCTTTTGTAACTTGGTTCATACCTTGGTCTTGGGCCAAATGGGCTTTGTAAGTTTGGGCTTTGATGCGGGCCGATCTTCGTAGTTGGACTGCATCATTATCTCCATATGCCCAAACATAGTGAATTGCACTTCTCACTTTCCTCCTTCCACATTAGCTGTGTAAAAGATTATTTATTTATTTTTTATTATTATTTTTTTCTACTTTAGGGAATTAAACTTTGTAAACAATCATCTTGGAATTTATTATGATTTCACTATAAGCCCAATATTCTTTACACAGGGTGTAAACTTTACATTTGGAAAAGCAGTCAACCTAGCACGTTCAATCATGAACCAGCCGTGCCTGGCCTGGCCTGACCTGGCACAACCAGTCCCGGCCCAAACTCTGCTCTTATTTGGTCCAACCTGAGACAAATCAGGATGGACTTGGCAAACAACTTGGGATGGCAAATGCTTGCTTGTCAAGATTCAAGCTCAAGTCCTTAGCTTTACTTGTATACAATTTCTTGACATTTGACCCTTGTTCATTCACCAACCTTGCAAGACTTCTTTTAGCGTTTTCTCTAAACGGGCAGTTGCTCGCCAAGAACCCGTCCACCAAATGCAGGTAAGCTTCCAGGTCATGGCAACATGCCACATCAGCATTCGGCTTCAGATATGGCGACATCTTGCTGTCCACACGTAGCTCTGTTCCCACGTGAGAGTAGGCCCATGGCATGTTATCCAACATGTTCAACACCCCTGCTACCTTGGAGTTGTCCCTCAGCTTCTGGTCTAGTTCTTCGCTCACGAACATACCTGGAACTCTCGTGATTACATCTTGAGAGTTCACAATTCGTAACACCTTCACCCCGTTCTTGCTGATCTGGTCTGCAAAAGCCCGGTTCCCAACTCTTGGACCGCCAAATGAGAACACGGCGATCGGCGGCATATCTGGTGCAGAGGTGCTCAATTCATCGGCAGCTAGCAGGGCTAGAGCTGCACCCAAGCTGTGACCCGTTACCGTGATGCTTAACGTCTCACCCTTGTATTGCTCCATTAACCTACGTACTTCTTCAATCAGTGACTCGGCCAGACTTGGCATGTTTGAACCGGGAGTCTTGTACAAGCTCAAGAACCCGCGCTCTACCTTAGCGGGCTGGTTCGGTTCAGAAGAAACCAGGACATCCCTCACGTTCTCGGCCCATTCAAGGCACGTGGCAGTCCCACGAAGAGCGATGACTATGTCTCTCCTTCCCATCCGTGCTATCTCCCTCTGGTCATCGCAAACCGCGACGTAACCGATCCAGCTGGAACGCTGCGTCATCCACCCAAGATCGGGGGCCAAGTCATCCACCCAAGAAGGTAGTCCTAAAGATGACGTAGCAAAAAGGTTCTTGGTAACCTTGTAGGACTTATCAGGTACTGCCACGTGGCGAGGAAAGGACGTTTCGTAGGCCGAAGTGGCAGGATTGGAGTGGAAGGTGTGATAAGCGGCTTGGATGAATTCACCAAATCTGACGACTTCTCGCCGGAGATTCTCATCCAACGGATCCAAAAGCCCGACCCAGTCGTTACAACCATGGTACTCTCGCCACCGGCTGCCGAGATTGTTCCTTGGGGAATATTCCGGCAACTTCGAGAGGAGGCGCTTAAGTTGGTTCAGGTGTCGTGGAGACATATCTTCCGCCGCCTTCATTTCCGGCCAAATTCTTGATAAATGCAAGCCTTCGAAGGGATGTTTAACCCTGTTTTCAGGCGAAGACCCATCATAGGAATCCTTCTGAAGAGGCCTTGTGTCACGTTGTAACGGTGGTGGGGCGTGTTTCTGGAGTAACTTCTCGAGGTTAGATAGGTGGGTTCGAGTCGACTCGGTAGTTATCCTTTGAGTCGAGGCCGAGGCACTAGGGTTTAAACGAGACCCGCGACGGGCAAAGCTGGTCGAACGTGATGCCCTGAAAGCGAGACCGTTCTGGAATGGAACCGTTGAGGCGATCTGCATAGATTTGAGATATAGAGATAGAGAGAGAAAGAGAGGCCGGAGAAGCCGGAGGCGTTTATAGGATGCGAGAGACCTTTCCGATGGAGATTAGATTTGATCGGCTCAGACAATCAGGAGAAGATGGAAAATAAGAGGAACCAGGTTCCTATATATAGATGGAATGATTGGGGATTAGCCCTAGTTTTCAAGAAAATTACAAGAAAGGGGTATCGGTGCGTTTGTTTTTTAAGGCTGAGTTTGGTGTTGACTTTGCTTGGGACAAGGAAATCTTCGTAAAACAACAAAATTCGAAATTATCTGCCCTTTTTATGCATGTAATGACTTAAATGCCCTCCGGCAAGATTAACAGCCGCCATAGACCATAGTGGATTGAAATGACGAAATTACCCTTACTTAATATAAGAGTGTTAGGCACTCTTATATTGTTCTAAGACTAGAGGCAGGTAAAAAATTGTGACTGTTGGAATTAATTAATAAATTAATAATAGCTTGGAAATTTCTTGGAGGTAACCTTATTTATTTATCTATCAAAAATATTGAAAATTGGATTGAATTTTTCATGGTTACTAGTTATAATATGAATAAATTCAAGGGTCAAATAGTTTACAAGTGCGTGAAGCAGCCTGTTGATTGATCTAATGGAAGTTGAATATCTAAATTAAATTCAAAGCCAAAAGTGTCTGAGAGAGAGAAATTCTTTTTAGTACAACCATTTGTAGAAGTTTAATTAAAGAAGCTAAACCTTATTTTTTGAGCAATTTAGATTAATGGGTCTGCCCTAAAATAACAAATAGAATTAGAACACTTTCATGGAGGATGGGATTCTTGTTTTTCCTAGCTTTTCAAGCTCAAGCTCTCTCTCTCTCTCTCTCTCTCTCTCTCTCTCTCTCTTTAGTGCTTTATTCATTAGGTATTCCCTAAATTGAACCGTTGAGAATTATATGTCTTGTATTCCATTGTATGGGTTTGTAAATTAATTTTGAAGAGCCATCACGAGGCCATAGGGTTTACTATGGCTTTCTCTTTGTAACTGACAAGAGGTGTGAGAAAGAGTATTGTAACTTTATTCTCTATTAATTGATAGTGAAACAGATCTTATCTTACCATAACGTAAGCATGAAACTCCTATTGGACTACACAAAATCTTTGCGTTTGTATGATTTTTTTTTCCTATTTTCTTTTACTTTTCTGCATCATTTTTAAGATTGATTACAACATGAATGTCTATGGCCATAAACTATAAACTGTTGTATTTTAAGGGTCACTTCACATTCCTCATTGCATCACATCGGTGTCTTTAGTCTTAAGGATGATGCCAGGTAATATGCCTCAGCCTCCGTCATCTTGCTTTACGACTCGAGTTGAATCACCCTCCTAAAAAGATGAATTCTACATCTTTCACACTTGTAGTCTTGTCTTGTCTTCATCATCTGTGACATTTATTATTACTAGCTTTCTATAGATTTAATTCATCTGCACGTATGTGTATTCTTTATGAAACTTATTACCATTATAGGATGTAAAAATCATTGATGAGATCCGGTAAAAAATACAGGTAAGTACACATGAATTATTTGCATTAATTAGTGGAACGGTATTAATAGGACGTGGTTTTGATAAAGATAGGACTAGGTATACCAACACGCGTAAACGCGCTCAGCAAGTGAAAGAAGATCTCAAATAAATAAATAAATATTGTTTAAAATTGCAAGTCTCGTGTGAAACGAGAAGTGTTTGGGAATTGAAACATTTCTCTCTTAAAAAATAACTCACAAGATCATTATAATAAACTATGGTGTTGCTTCTCCCCAAAAAAAAAAAAAAAAAAAAAAAACTAAGGTGTTGCTGTAACGTGCACACACGAACTCACGTGATCCTACTTAGCTCAAGGTTAATTTAATTTACAATTTACAAGATTATAAAGTAACGATAAAGGGAATTAATGACCAAAGTTAGCCGGCTAAATAAGAGCCCATATGTCCATATGGGAAAAAAAAATTCTATATGTCTAGCCACATGAACAAAGTCTGTTTATAATTTCCTATCTAAAAAACAAGAAATAATTGGATTTGGATGCTTCTTCTCCCTCAAAAATTAATCAATGGTAATTTATTCCAAAAGAGGTATGGAAAAAGATTTGGAATTGTAAATCTTTACCCAAAATAAAATATTTTCTTTGGAAGCCTTGCAATCAGGGTATTACTTTCGGTGAGGGACTTAATCACAAAAATATCAAAATTGATCACAGTTGTAGAAAATGCAGATTTGCAATGGAAACTACGGAACATCTTCTTTTGACTTGCCCATTTGCCCAAGTGGCTTGGTTCGGCCCCTCCTTGTCCCATAAAGTGCTATTTTTTTTTAAGGAAAAATATCTACCACACCCTCTGTAGGTTATCGAAATCTCACCCACCCGTCATCGTTTGCAATAATATCCCTAAGACCCCCCTACTTTTGAAAAGTTGTATCCATCAGACCCCCTCCTTTAAGATATGTCCCTCAATCGATGACATGTCACCATTTTAATTTAATAAATAACAGAACTACGTACCCTTCTCTTTTAATTTTATAGAACTTAAAACCTTTTTCTTTTTTTCTTCTTCTTCGTCGACAGATTCTCATGAGTTGGATATGGCCAGAATCCGACTACGAGCCGGAGAAATCTCTTTTGATATCATTGCTTCTCCGGCTCGCAGTCGGGTTTTGGCTATATCCAACTCATGAGAATCTGTCGACGAAGAAGAAGAAAAAAAGAAAAAGGTTTTAAGTTTTATAAAATTAAAAGAGAAGGGTAGTTCTGTCATTTATTAAATTAAAATGGTGACATGTCATCGATTGAAGGACATATCTTAAAGGAGGGGGTATGATGGATACAGCTTTTCAAAAGTAGGGGGTCTTAGGGATATTATTGCAAACGATGGCGGATGGGTGAGATTACGATAACCTACAGGGGGTGTGGTAGATATTTTCCCTTTTTTTAAAACTTGAAGCTTTACCAATAGATAAGCAATTGGTCTCTTTTGTTCCAATATTCTAAACTTGAGGCAAGGAAGGCATTTAGCATGGCTAGGTTCATCTGTTGGTATTTATGGAGGGCTAGGAATGACTTCATGTTTTGATACATACAATTGGAACTCTTGTGGAGGTGATTAAAAAAGCCAAGGCTACTTATTTTGAATTCACGAATGCTACAATGACTACTGGAAACCACACTGGTTAGCCAAAATAATCTACGTACATCTCCTAAAATCATATGGTCTCCTCCTCTGCTCGGTTCTATCAAAATGAATATAGATGCTAGCTTGACTTTGGACTTAGGTGGTGTTGGCTTCCTATTCTAAGGTCACATTGGTAAGGTTTTAAGGGCCTTCTCTTATCCATTGTAGTTTGCTTCTGTAAAAATCAGTGAAGCTCTTACATTTGACATCAATGAAGAGAGGCCACGTGTCACCATCCTTAGGGTAGCTAGCATGTGCCAGCTCATAAGGAGAAAAAATGGAAAGGTTATCTCCACGATTTCAGAGATAATCTCGGATCAGCAAAAAGAAGGGAAGATTCCATAATACCATCACATGCTAGCTAACGAGGATATGTCCGAGCTAGGAAAACGGAAATGGTTAACAGAGTTCCATCGCAAGATCATCATCCGATGGTCCAGAAGGTCTCCTACCCATGTCCAACCCCCACTTTTAAGGGATTGAATAGTGAGAATCCCATCTTTCCATGACAAAACAGCCACTACAGCTAGTGGAAAGCTACATGTATCTAGAGGCGTGCCCATGATTACCGAAATCGCCTCAATCAAGGCCGAAATCTATGTCATTTCTTGCCTCTATAAATAAAACTCAGAATGAAGGTTAGTGGATCCTAACTTTTGCTCTCAAGCTCTTATTCTGTCAAATTGTTTAAACCCCTCTACAGGAGCTCATCTCTTTTTTGAGTTCCATATTGCTTGCTTCCTTATTCTGACTTAGGCATCAGAGTGGCCACAGGATTTACAAACCCATCCACTACTGTCTAATCTACTTTTGTCTTGATAGATGTAGCCATCACAAGTTCTGGGCGAGAACCAACGACAACAATAGCTATATATGTTTTGCAGAAAACAAATGAGGGGATTGATGGTTCTACTTGTCAACAAAATCTCTATCACATTGCAGTAGTTATATGTTGAACAAGTAAATAAAAATGAATTTTCTACTTATAACTGTTAGAGTTAACGATATACTGTGGGTCCCAACTATCGGTGCTACATATGGTCTTGCTTCTATATTAGTTATTTCCATTTATTGTAGTGGATTTGTTTCCACCAGTGTTTATTTGTTTCCTTATTGGTTAAATTTTATTTCCTAAGTTGTCTAGGTTTAGTTTCCTAATTGGTTTATGATTGTAATTAGGTAAGTTTCCTAAACTATTGTTTTTCCTCTTTGATTATAAATAAAGGAACCATAGGAGAGGAGAACACACACACATTGATTCTCCTTCTTCTCCATTCTCTCCAGCTTCCCTTTCTTTCTTTTCTATTTTGTTACATGGTATTAGAGCGGATGCCGTTTTGAGAGTCGTGTAAGGTTCTCTGTTCGGGTATTTTTCTTGTAAATTGTTATATGGTATCGGGTAATCCCTTATTGCTGTTTTGATAGACCTTTAGTTTTTTTTTTTTCCTCACCACTACCACTACCTCTCCGTGCTACTATTACTAGTAGATTGTTACGGTGATAATATACTACTACTGATCTGAAGTGTCCTTGATCCCTTGCTGCCCATATTAATCTGTTGTTCTCATGACTGATGTACCAATTTTCTAATCTGCTACCATTATTAAAGCCCCTGCTACTGCCATCGATACTACTTCTCTATCTGGTTCTACCATCACTACAAGAATTCTCATTTTTAGCGACAAAAATTAGCAACGGGAACTAAATTCCAATGGCCATAAAATTTTTTTGGCCACGGAATTTAGATTTCTGTGGCAAAAAATCATAAAGTTTACCCACGACACCAAATTACCGTGGTCGAAATCATTTTAGTCGACGGTATTCAAATTCCCATGGGAAAAAAAATCATTTTTGGCTACGGGATTTAGATTCCCATGGGGAAAAATCATTTTTTGCCATGGTACTTAGATTTCTATGGCCAAAAATTTTCATTTTAGCCGACGGGCTCAATGTTTCCGTTGCCTAACTTTGATTTTACCCAACGGGCCGGATCTTGATTCCCATCGTCGAATGTGGTAGTACCAGATAAAAGGCTAGGATTTTATCTCCCATCTCTTCATCTCTATTATCTCCCAAACCCTAAAGCTCGAGCTCTTACCTGAAAAAAGGAAGAAAAACCTCTCTCTCTCTCTCTCTCTCTCTCTCTCTCTCTCTCTCTCTCTCTCTCTCTCTCTTTCTTCATATCCCGCGGCATTCATGGAAGCTAAGATCGGTAATTTCTTTTGTGCCTTCTTCGAGCTGATTGAGGTGAAAAGGAGATCAGGCGGGTGAGAGTGAAAACCGAGAAAGAAATAGAGAGTGAAGGTCAGGGAGAGACAAAAGTAAAAAAAAAAGAAAGAAGAAGGGGTTGTTAGTGTTCTCTGGTTCTCTGCTGGAAATCAAGAAGAGAAGAAGAAGTTGAAGGAGGATTACGGTTGTTAAGAGAGTGGTCAAGAGAGATGTCACACCCCAATTCCACACTGTTCAGAATGGTGTGATGAACCGCTAAATAAACAACGGCTCAACCAAGATCTCAAATAGGCTATCCCCGCGTTATCCAAACTTAACACACATCCACAATCATAATCAAAGTAATACACAATAGCGGAAAATTTATAAATAATATGAACTGAGAACTAAAATGATATCCATAAATAATAGCAAATTATTCTGTGTTTAACTGAGACTTAAATATTTAAATACCAAATACATGTCTTATAAATCCAATAAAGAAACCTACAAAAAATATCTAATCAAATACACACGAGTTGCACTCGCAAGAGAGATCGTGTGTATCATCTTTAGCTCCAACGTCCATAGCTGCAACGTTTCCGTACGCCGACGCATTCATATAATCTTCAATTGTATAACCTGCATCATCAACTAAAATATTCGACGTCGAGGGGTGAAAACACAACACGGCTCAGTGAGTAGCCAGAACAATGCAATAATACATATGCATGCAAAAATCAATTTATATCTTTGGTCTTGGTTTATAGTTTGCAATGTGCAATAGAAAGGTTGGGTGGTCAAAGGTTAACGTTTATTGACACCGCCTCTATACACAGGGTGTGGAAGCCCGCCCGAAGGTTAACGTTTATCGTCATCCCCATCCACCCTACCATAACATTATACAACAAAGGTTAACGTTTATTGCTATATAATGCTATACCAACACGTAAGCCCCTGTTAGCGAGGGCTTGCAAACCGGGCTCATTGCTAACCAATCCTAATGCCAAACAGTGTATCCAAGGCCTCACCCCAAGCATCCCTCGGAACATCCAAAGAGATAGAGCTAAGGCCCCCGGTAGAGTCGAGACTACAAGGACCGAGACCACCTCCCCTGAGACCCTACGACATAATAGTTCCGCTAAGGTAATGGCGATACGACGATGTCAATGCACAAGACTTGAGTTAGAGATAGAGCTAAAGTGCTGAGACCCGCCAAAGGTTAACGTTTATTGACGTTCTCATCACACCTCCCCTGATACTCGCTCGCATCAAGCACACCAACCACACACATACAATCACATGCCTATTCCTATCATCATCATCATCATCATGTTATAAACAATAAAATAAATATGCATGAACAAGTAATAGAAATATTGGATGGCATGCTGTATGCACATTACAAACATATTCGCATAGAATCAAACATGGCATAGGACTCAAGAAAAGAAAATAGTTTATTATTAACCAATTTAGTTTGGGGTTAAGGTTCCTCACCTTAGCTTGCTAATAGATATTTTTCCAAGCTTTCGATTCACTGTTATAACGGTATTATATTGCTAGCAACCTAACAAAGTCGATAGAATTTAATTAGAATTAATTCGGAATTTAAAAACCATTCTGTCAACTGAGGGTCGATGCTAGGGTCGATGGGTCTATCGACCCTCCCTCCATTCTGAACTTCCCGAATGCTGAGGGTCGATGGTCAGAAACACCTAGGGTCGGATGGTCTATCGACCCTCGGTGCGACCCTCGGTGCACTCTGGTCCAATTTCTACTTTTTAATCCATTCTTCGTGTTTGAGGTCCTATGACTTGCTTCCTACATTCACCCAACACTCATTCCATGGTCTAGAACCATGTATAAACCATCTAAATAGTTTTCGTGCATCCTCCTATGGTTTTCCATGAAAACCTAACCATGGATGGATGGTTTGAGTTTCTCCGAAATCCTACACTCAACCATATCTAACCTAAGGTCTGTAGAAACTCATGGAATTTGTATCCATACCTGAGAAGATTACTTTTCTCTGCAATTCTTCTCCTTTTTGCTAAGTCTTCCTCCTTGCCTCTCTTCTTCCTCTTTTCCTTCTCCTCTCTTTCTCTCAATTCAATTAGGGTTGTGAAAGGAGTGAAAGTGGCTTAGGGACGTCCTTTAAATAGACTAGGAATGTCCTATAATAGTCCCATTGAGATTTGGAAAGAATCCCAACCGAAAATTAGGAAATTTCCTAATTTCAGTTTCGTCAGAAACCGAGGGTCGATGGGAGGGTCGATGATCCGTCGACCCTAGGGTCTTAAGCTGTCCGACCCTCCCTCAAAAACCGAGGGTCTGACTTTCTGTTTTGGGAGGTCCGACCCTGCTTCACCGGGTGTGCGACCCTCCCCTAGAATTAAGTGTTTTTGGGTCGATTTCATACATGGGATCTCGATCTCCTTCATGCCCTTGGTCCATTTGACTCGACCATGATGGGTAAACCTGGTTCAAGGTGGTAAGACCGGGTTAGATTGACACGGGTCTTACAACTCCCCCCAACTTATAAAAATTTCGTCCTCAAAATTGTACATACCTTCTGAATCAAACAAGTGAGGGTATTGCTTTCTCATAGCATTTTCTTCTTCCCATGTAATCTCTTCCATGTCTCTACTTTTCCATGTGATCTTAACATAATAGATATCTTCATTTGCGTAGACGTTGAACCTTTCGACTAGTGATTTCCATTGGTATTATTTCAAATGTCAAATCATCAGTCAGTTCCGGCAAATCTACTGTCAACATATGTGTTGGGTCTTTGACATACTTCTTCAATAAGGATATGTGAAATACGTCATGCACACTTGACATAGATGGTGGTAGTGCTAACTGATAAGCTACTTTCCCACGCTTAGCCAGAATCTCATATGGTCCGACATATCTTGGACTTAGTTTTCCTTTCTGTCCGAACCTCTTCAATCCTCGCATAGGCGATACTTTCAGAAATACTTTATCACCTACGGCGAACTCTAGATCTCTTCGTTGAGTATCTACGTATTGCTTCGACGGTTGCTCGAGCTACTCTTACTCTTTCCTTGATGATGTCGACCACTTGACAAGTCTCTTCAACAAATTCCGGTCCAACAATACTACGTTCTCCAACTTCATTCCAAAACAAGGGAGTTCGACACTTCCTACCATACAATGCTTCATAAGGTGACATCTGTATAGTAGCCTGATAGCTGTTATTGTAAGCGAACTCGATCAGTGGTAACTTTTCGTCCCATGATCCCTTGAAATCAATCACACATGCTCGTAGCATATCTTCTAAAATCTGGATTGTACGCTCCGACTGTCCGTCAGTCTATGGGTGGAATGTAGTATTGAACTTCAATGTTGTACCCATAGCCTTTTGCAGTCCTTCCCAAAATTTGGAAGTAAATCGTGGATCTCTATCGGACACAATGCTTTTTGGAACACCGTGTAACCGAACAATATTATCCACATACAGCTTTGCTAACCTTTCCAGTGTATACTGGGGTCGTATCGATATGAAGCGAGCTGTTTTAGTCAGACGGTCTACAATCACCCAAACTGCGTCAACTACTCGAGGAGTCAATGGTAGTCCTGTGACGAAGTCCATAGTGATGCAGTCCCATTTCCATGCTGGTTCCGGTAATGGTTGTAACAGTCCTGCGGGTCTTTGTCCTTCCGCCTTTACCTTCTGACAATTTAGGCATTGAGACACGAACTTGGCTACATCTACCTTCATTCCCCTCCACCAATACAGTTTCTTTAGATCATGATACATTTTTGTACTTCCAAGATGTACCGAGTAGATGGTGGTATGGGCTTCTTTCATGAGTCGGTGTCTAATGTCTACACTTTCTGTTTCGGGTACACATATTCTTCCTTTGTATTTCAGTACCTTCTCGTCATCCAAGGTGAACTCAGGGTTAGTCCTACCTTTCTCAATATCTTCTTGTACTGTTCTCAGATAAGGATCTGCTTTGATAGCTGTCTTCACTTCGTCCACTATATCCGGTATAATCTTCAATGTCGCGAACATATTTGAAAACCGATGAATGAACCCTTGGTTGGTTGATCCATCCGGTGTATCGATCACATACTGCTCGTCACCGTGATTGAACACCATTCCATTGGTATACATTGTTGCAGTCGTGCTGGTTTGTCCTTGAGATTTTATCATTGCTTTCCTGCTCAATGCATCCGCTACCACATTCGCTTTTCCCGGATGATACTGGATATCACAATCATAGTCTTTCAATAGTTCCAGCCATCTTCTCTGTCTCATATTTAACTCCTTCTGATTAATAGATAAGTAAGACTTTTATGGTCCGACTTAATCTAAAATTTCTCTCCGTATAGGTAGTGTCTCCATATCTTGACAGCATGCACTACTGCCGCTAACTCCAAATCATGAGTGGGGTAATTCTTCTCATGTATCTTCAACTATCTCGATGCATACGCAACCACTTGCTCTCCTTGCATGAGCACACATCCTAATCCCAATCTCGATGCATCAGTGTATAAGGTAAATGTCTGTCCTGGAACGGGAATGGTCAAAATTGGGGCGGATATCAATCTAGTCTTCAGTGTTTGAAAACTCTTTTCACACTTATCCGTCCATACAAATTTTTCTCCTTTCTTGGTCAAACTGGTGAGAGGTACGGCAATCCGAGAATAGTCTTCTACGAATCTCCGATAATATCCAGCTAGACCCAGAAAACTTCTAATTTCTGAGACGCTCTTTGGTGCTTCCCACTTCACAATAGCTTCGATCTTACTGGGGTCCACTTTGATTCCTTCCGCGGATACTACATGGCCTAGAAAGGCGACTTCACTTAGCCAAAACTCACACTTTAAAATTTTGGCGTATAACTTCTCTTTCCTTAAACGCTGTAAGACTGCGTTTAGGTTCTTGACATGGGTTTCCTTGTCCTTGGAGTATACCAATATGTCATCAATAAATACTATCACCGACGTGTCCAACATATCGTGGAAAACTCGGTTCATAAGTTCCATGAATGTTGCCGGTGCATTAGTTAGTCCGAAAGACATCACTAGGAACTCATAATGTCCGTATCTTGTCCTGAAAGCTGTCTTCGGAATGTCACCTTCTTTAATCTTTAGTTGATGATAGCCTGATCGAAGATCGATCTTTGAAAATACCTTCGCTCCTTGTAACTGATCGAACAAGTCATCGATCCTGGGTAGTGGGTATCGATTCTTGATGGTCAGTTTATTCAACTCTCTATAGTCGATGCATAATCGAACGCTACCATCCTTCTTCTTTACGAACAACACCGGTGCTCCCCATGGAGATATACTGGGTCTAATATAACCCTTATCCAACAGTTCTTGTAGTTGCACTTTTAATTCCTTCAGTTCAGTAGGAGCCATTCTATAAGGTGCTTTTGATACCGGTGCGGCTCCAGGTATCAGGCCTATTACAAACTCTGTGGCTCGGTCGGGTGGTATTCCGGGTAATTCCTCCGAAAATACATCAGGAAAATCCCGCACGACATCAATATCTTCCATTTATGGCACGTCCTTAGTTAGGTCGACCACTGATACTAGATATCCACCGCTCCTTTCTCAAGGCACCTCTTAGCCTTTAATGCTGAGAGTATGAGCTTGCGTCTCCGGGGAAGTTTGGTTCCCGAGAAACTGAATTCTGCTCCTTCTTTGTCCTTGAACGTTAGCTTCTTCTCGGCGCATAACAAATTTGCAGAGTGCCGAGCTAACCAGTCCATTCCTAAGATGACGTCAAAGTCTGCCATCTCAAGTTGTATTAAGGTTGCATCCAAGGTCTGCTCTCCAATGAGAACTGGACATGGTCCATAACCTTTCTTTAATTCCACTTCTAATCCCATCGGTGACCGTACAAGTAATTTGTAGTCTAATGTTTTGATGGGCAGATTGGTCTTCTTTCCAAACGACACAGATATAAATGAATGAGTAGCTCCTGAATCAAAGAGTACTCTGGCGGGTACGCCATTGATAGGTACGATACCTGTGATTCGTTTTTACTTAGTCTACATACTCAATCAGTGTGATTAAAATCTTAAAGTTTCGGTCATACCTGTGACCACATCGGGCGATGCGGCTGCATCCTCTGATGTAACAGCATATACCCGTCCTTGATGTAACAGCTTTTTGGGTTTTGGGCACTCTCTTGCCATATGCCCTGGTTGGTTGCAGTTATAACACTTCGGGGCTTCAGAATTTGGCTTTGGCTGAGGTTGAGCTGCGGGGATAGTCTTGGTTGCAGCATTAAAATTCTGAGGACGGAAAGGTTTATACGTCCTGTTATTGCTTCCGTTATAAGAATTCCCAGTTGGCCTTTTTATGTCTTTGTTTTGAGTGAAATAACTCTCTTTCTGGCTCGATTCAATCACTCGAGCGATCTGGACAGCTTCATTATATATATTCTTCTCTAATCCCAGAACATGTTCCCTTATACTTCCTCTTAGTCCCGGGATGAACCTATGGGTTTTTGTATCTTCGTCTTGCATACTTAATGGTGCGAAAAAAAATAGCTCTTCATAACGCTGTTGGTACGCATCCACCGACATCTGTCCCTGATAAAGACTCAGGAACTCCTTCTCCATTGAATCTCTGAAGCTTCGTGGAAAATATTTCTCAAAGAAAGCTTCTTTATATATAGCCCAAGTCAGTAGGGCGTGCTTAGTCAATAGATAGGCCCTGATCGATTTCCACCAATGATGTGCGTTGCCTTTGAGCATGAAGGTGGCACACAATACTTTCTCCTCTTCAGTAATAGTCATCATAAGAAAATTTCTTTCCATCTCGTCTATCCAGTGTGCTGGCCACAGTGGATCAGACGGCTTACCGTTGAATTCTCTCGGTTTCATTTTCAAAAATCTCTCCACTAGCCGGGAGTGATCCAGTTGATTTTGGTATGCCCCAAACATAGGGGGTGGATACTGATAGTTCCCTTGGACTGCTCCTGGGACTTGCACTGGATTTGGTGCAGTCGGTTGTTGAGGTGTCTATTGAGCTGGGTGGTTACCCACCGGTGCTGCACTAGCTTGCCCAGTGTGCATGGCTGCAGCCTGAGTGGCTTGAAACATAACTCCCATCGCAACCTGCATTTGAGCTTGTGCATGTTGCATTTGTTGTAGCTGTTGAGCCAGATTCATTACCACTGTTGTTAGCTCAGGTGGTGGTGGTGGCAAATTCGTAGGGTTTGCCGGCTCGGGATTACCCTGTGCATAATTGTTCTCTTGACTAGTCTCATCCGTCGGTGGTGGTGGTGGGACTGTGTTTCGGGTCTGTCGGGTAACTCTACGGCCAGACATATTTACTTTTGAGATGGGTGGTGCCTGAAAATCATCAAAATCAGTGAGAAATCATTTATACTTCATGTAGGCACGTTAACCGATATAAAATTTGAATCCTCAATTCATTCTGAAAAAATACTGTCTTTTCTATGTAGGGTCGATAGTGAGGGTCGATGGTATGTCCGACCCTTAGTATCCGACCCTGGGAATGTCCTGTTCTTCCCGAGAGCTGAGGGTCGATGCGAAGGTCGATCCGAGGGTCGATGGTGTCAGTCAATTTGTCCGACCCTTGGACCAAAAATCAGATTTTTAAGATCCGATTCTAGGTCAATTCTCACTATTCTTCCTCCGTTTCGACTCGTCTCTACTCTCCGAGTTGCTACAGTGTTACTACACTATTGTGGATCGTTCTTACTCCGAGTTTCGACGTCCACATCACCTCTACAGGTATAATTTCCCAACTTTCCTTGTTTTTAGGTTTTTATTTCTAGGTTTTTACTCATTTAGCTCGTCTTTTCCAAATTAAACTTTTTCCAACCGTAAAAATTCGATTTTTATTGGGGGCTTTTGTTATTGGGGTCTTGAGGAACGAAAGCCCTCAAAAAAATTTTTTTTCGGTTTCATCGGTTGGTTATCGAGAAACATAAATTCTTCTCTTTTTGTCCTAATTTATCGAAATTTTGATTTTTCTTGAATTTCTTCAAATTGGACCTTATCCGTTAAAATTTTCTACTGCATGTAGATTGTAGGATATGTTTAAACCTTCGTAAGTCCTTATGCCCACTTGTATGGTAAGAAATGGAGCTTTATGGTCAACTTACGTCGTTATTTACTCCATTTTGGATTTTTATCCCACCAAACTCCTTGTTTTCGTTCTCTTTCTTATTTTGCAGATACTATGGCCTGTACCAAAGTGCCAAGATTGCGTGATTCACTTCGCTTCCGTTCGAATGAAGCTGAGGCACAATATGCTGACTATGCCCATAAGAAAGTAGAAGGGGGTCGCATGGTGAACTTGGCTGAGCTAGCCTTGTTCAATGTAGAGGGAGCATTCGGTGACATGGGGTGGCTCCCTATCATCACATACGACGCGTGCACATGTCCAGACTTGGTGCGCCAGTTCTATTGTAATCTCCGGTGGTGGGGGATTACAATGATGTCGAGTGTGGTCGGGAGTTGCGCATCACTAGCTACGTCAAAGGGGTGCACATCTCCTTTGATTATCGGCGACTGGCCGATCTGTTGGGCATTGCCTATGATGGCCCTATGGTGTCTTGTGCGCCGGGAGAGCCACAGTTTGTTGAGATGGAGATGAGAGCCGAGATCGACAATCGGTTGCTCCATCCCGATAGATGGCGGATGAGAGCTTGCTACTTGCGTCCATCTCCACGAGTCTTCCGCAAGATTATCCAAAGATAATTTGATTCCGCAGAGTGGCCACTATGAGAGGGTGTCTCAGCTGACCCAGTTCTTGATTTACAAGTATATGCACTCGATAGCCGGTCCGCCTTCCTTACATCATCATGCGGACGATGATCGGTGCCACATTGTCCGGTCATAGGGGTAATCTACCCTATGGACGCATGATTACCGTGCTCACGACCCGTTTGGGGGTGGATCCGGTTGATGAGAAGATCCAGGAGAAGACCTTCTCGTCGCCTCTAGATTGGGAGGCTATCGCAAGATGGGGCTACGAGATGCGGAGGTTAGTGATGAGGAGAGAGGAACGCGATGGTGCGCCCTCACACTCGGGTTGAGATGGCTGATGCCGAGGCCGCCGCTAGGGCTCGTGGGGATCCGATCGACGATGATCGCTTATATATGGATGTCGATGCGATACCACCGCCATCACCAACGCATGCAGATCGGGCTGGTACCTCTGCTACGGCGGCTTCGGTACCCGAGACCAGTCCTTCTCATGATGCTGGTCCTTCACGCCCATCTTCTGATATGATGGAGATGTTACGCGAGATCAGAGAGACTCAGCGCAGATCGGACCTGAGGATGGAGGATTTGCTAGATGCTCAACGCATGAGAGTGGATGAGTTGTTGGCTGCTCGGCACACATCCGACGCGCGGATAGGTGAGCTCATGGAGATCCAAACGTGGCGACCGACGGGAGAGTAGCCGATCTCACGGCTAGTCTCCGACGACCCGGACTCAGATAGCCTCGTTGACTAGAGTCTATGTTGAGGACTATGACAGAGATCGTGAGGCACCGCCTCCTCCTTCGCCTCTAGCTTCTTGATTGTACTTTACTTTTCTTGTACTACAGAGTAACTGTCCGGGTTGTGGACTGTACTCTGCTTTAGTGATGTATATATGTTTGGTTCTCTTACTTATTGTATGTAACTGATTTTCCCTTTAATAGATGTATTATTCTCTTTTTAATTCGGTTTCAATCATCATTTGTGCTTATAGTGTGTTTGTATTAAAGCTTTTAATTTATCCTATCTCAGTTCACAATGGTCTTGAATGTGTGTCAGTTCGGCGGGCAAGGCCTGAGATGCTCTAATACCAAGTTGTCACACCCCAATTCCACACTGTTCAGAATGGTGTGATGAACCGCTAAATAAACAACGGCTCAACCAGGATCTCAAATAGGCTATCCCCGCGTTATTCAAACTTAACACGCATCCACAATCATAATCAGAGTAATACACAATAGCAGAAAATTTATAAATAATATGAACTGAAAACTAAAATGATATCCATAAATAATAGTAAATTATTCTGTGTTTAACTGAGACTTAAATATTTAAATACCAAATACATGTCTTATAAATCCAATAAAGAAACCTACGAAAAATATCTAATCAAATACACACGAGTTGCACTTGCAAGAGAGATCGTATGTATCATCTTCAGCTCCAACGTCCATAGCTGCAACGTTTCCGTACGCCGACGCATTCATATAATCTTCAACTGTATAACCTGCATCATCAACTAAAATATTCGACGTCAAGGGGTGAGCACACAACACGGCTCAGTGAGTAGCCAAAACAATGCAACAATACATATGCATGCAAAAAGTCAATTTATATCTTTGGTCTTGGTTTATAGTTTGCAATGGCAGTAGAAGGGTGGGTGCAATACGTTATTGAACCCAAGGTTGGGTGGTCAAAGGTTAACGTTTCTCGTGCCCCCATCCACCCTACCATTATACAAAAAGGTTACGTTTATTGACACCGCCTCTATACACGGGGTGTGGAAGCCCGTCCGAAGGTTAACGTTTATCGTCGTCCCCATCCACCCTACCATAACATTATACAACAAAGGTTAACGTTTATTGCTATATAATGCTATACCAACACGTAAGCCCCCTATTAGCGAGGGCTTGCAACCGGGCTCGCTCCTAACCAATCCTAATGCCAAACAAGTGTATCCAAGGCCTCACCCCAGATCCCTCGAACATCCATAGAGATAGAGCTAAGGCCCCTCGGTCTGTATGCACATTACAAATATATTCGCATAGAATCAAACATGGCATAGGACTCAAGAAAAGAAAATAGTTTATTATTAACCAATTTAGTTTGGGGTTAAGGTTCCTCACCTTAGCTTGCTAATAGATATTTTTCCAAGCTTTCGATTCACTGTTATAACGGTATTATATTGCTAGCAACCTAACAAAGTCGATAGAATTTAATTAGAATTAATTCGGAATTTAAAAACCATTCCGTCAACCGAGGGTCGATGCTAGGGCGTGCGGTCGATGGGTCTATCGACCCTCCCTCCATTCCGAACTTTCCGAATGCCGAGGGTCGATGGTCAGAAACACCTAGGGTCGGATGGTCTATCGACCCTCGGTGCGACCCTCGGTGCACTCTGGTCCAATTTCTACTTTTTAATCCATTCTTCGTGTTTGAGGTCCTATGACTTGCTTCCTACGTTCACCCAACATTCATTCCATGGTCTAGAACCATGTATAAACCATCTAAATAGTTTTCGTGCATCCTCCTATGGTTTTCCATGAAAACCTAACCATGGATGGATGGTTTGAGTTTCTCCGAAATCCTACACTCAACCATATCTAACCTAAGGTCTGTAGAAACTCATGGAATTTGTATCCATACCTGAGAAGATTACTTTTCTCTGCAATTCTTCTCCTTATTGCTAAGTCTTCCTCCTTGCCTCTCTTCTTCCTCTTTTCCTTCTCCTCTCTTTCTCTCAATTCAATTAGGGTTGTGAAAGGAGTGAAAGTGGCTTAGGGATGTCCTTTAAATAGACTAGGAATGTCCTATAATAGTCCCATTGAGATTTGGAAAGAATCCCAACCGAAAATTAGGAAATTTCCTAATTTCAGTTTCGTCAGAAACCGAGGGTCGATGGGAGGGTCGATGATCCCGTCGACCCTAGGGTCTTAAGCTGTCCGACCCTCCCTCAAAAACTGAGGGTCTGACTTTCTGTTTTGGGAGGTCCGACCCTGCTTCACTGGGTGTGCGACCCTCCCCTAGAATTAAGTGTTTTTTGGTCGATTTCATACCTGGGATCTCGATCTCCTTCATGCCCTTGGTCCATTTGACTCGACCATGATGGGTAAACCTGGTTCAAGGTGGTAAGACCAGGTTAGATTGACATGGGTCTTACAAGAGAGACTTCAGCAGAGAGATTGAGGAAGAAAAAGAAACTGAGAGAGGGGTTTTGGCCTGGCCATCACCGTGATGGAAGAGAATGCAATGCCACCACCACCACCGGCGAAGTCTGGACTTTACAAGGAGTCGCCAGGAGCTCTGATAAATGGTCCGGTATTTCAGGTGAGCCCCGTCTTTTCTTTTATTTTTGTTTACCCTTGTTGTTTGTCGGCAATGTATCTTTTTTTGAAATAATTTGGTTCATTCTCCTCCCCCCTCTTTCTCCGACTCTGTTTACCTATCAATTTCTCTTTCTATCTCCTGTACAACTGTATTTTTGTTGTTGCAGTTGGTTCCCTTAGGATAGTTTTCAATTGGGGAGAACACTAGGGTTTGGTTCTGGATTTTATGGGTTTCTATTCGTGGAATTAATTATTTTTAATCGTAGAAAGCCTCCCTTTTTGTTTTATCTTTGCAGCAAGTTCCAATAGGGGTCGGGTTCGTACCAAATTGTTTTCTTTTCTTTTTTAGTTATGCTTCTCATGGATTTCTTTTTAGTTGGATGTTTGCTTTCCAGTTGGTCGGGATAGAGGGCATGGGTTTCTTTCTACTCCCTCTCTTTATTCTATGGATAAGATTGCTTACTTCTAGGCCTTTGTTCTTTCCTTTCTCTTTTATAATAGCAGTCAAGTTTTGGTTTGGAGGTTTGATTTAATTGGTTGGATTGAGGTGTATGACATAGGGCTAGAATAGATGTTATGATTTTTATTTTTCTGTTGTTGTTATTCGGTTGTTTGCTTTTATTTTTTATTGTTCCTCCTTTTCTTTTCTAACAGAGGGTGTCATTTGGGATTAGCATTATGGAACTATCTACAGCCAGCCACCACTTCTGAGTTCTATGGTATTAGGGATATACATGAGAACTAATGATTTAGACCTTGTGAGAAGAGCACTTCCTTCACTGCTCAAAGAACATCGGTTCTAGAATATAGGTATCAAGAAATCAGTTTTCCTTTGTCTCTAATTTTAGCTTACATACTGTGTCCTTTGCCTAATTTTTTGGGATGAGATATTGTGCTTGCATTCTTTTAGCACGACCTTCTTGGTGGTTTAATAAAAAATTTGAAAGCTTTTTTCTCTTACGCATTCGTAAGGTGACCATTCGAGATGCTCATGCATGCAATCACACTCTAAATCGATACTATGCAATGTGGAACAAAACCAGACCAGAATCAACCATTGTATGTCCTTTTTGTTTAAGTAATTTTTAACTTTTTGGCAAATAAATCTCTTGTTTATACTCTACATATACCTATTAAAAATTCTCTATTTTAAACTTTTTAGAGTATTGAGGAAGGATTGATGCTTGGGAAATGAGTATGTATATAGGTAAATGGGATGCCCCTAGATGATGAATATGTGAAGAGGTGGCTGACCAACATCCAACTACTCAGATTGGAACAGCATATTCTTTTTTGGCTGCTTCTTATTTTTCCCTTGTTCAGAAATTGTGCAGCTTATGACTTCAAGACTTCAAGCATGAGAAATCCGAGTGGCTGAAAGATTTTTATACTAGATGTTTGGAGCATGATTTCCCGTCCTAGGTTGTGTGTTTCTTGGATGTCCAATTAACAAAATGTTGCACTCATTCATTTTTGTTAAAGCATTGATTTTCTCAAAAACTTGTCTCCCAGTATCCCAAGTTTCCCAAGGTGATCAATTTTACCCCTCTTAAAGCAACTTTGCCGAGGTGATCAATATCTTTTTTGGTTTCCTCCTTTCCTTGTTGCTTATAACATATTCGGCTACCATGCTTGGGATTGATCAATTATCTTTTGGTTGATGTTCACTCATATGTAGCCAACATCTCTTGACAAAGCATCTTTTTAGAATCAGCATATCTGACAGTCTGCTTTGGCTTATATGGTGGTCGAATGCTCAATATATATATACTTTAATAAAATAGTCAATAAATTGAAGCAATCCAGTGGTCTGATTTGAAGGTATTGAGAAATGAGAAGTGCCACTGAAGTAGGTCAGTTCTAGAACTAGAATTCAATATCAGAGTTTAGAAAGTTATGAACAACAACCAATAAAGCCGAAAATAATGAATAGATACAGGAACTCAGCAGAAGCAAATGACTAGTAATTTGAAAATAATTCAAAACAGAGAACTTTAAGAGATCAGACTTGGAATTGGATTCTATGAAATCAATGAAAAAAATCAGATTTTGCAACCAGCAGTATGCTAGAACTCAAATCAGTAACTCAGCCTGGAAGATTGAAGAGGAATAAAGGAGAATATGAACTGGATTTTTTTTTTTTTTTGTGCAGGGTATTGAATTTCAGATCTGATCTATTATTGTCGAAGGAAGGTAATAGAAGATAAAGAAGAAGGTAAGAGGGTATGAATCTGGAATCACCATCAGTCTAACCTAGAGAGAGAAAGAGGGGGGTAGTAGTTAGGGTTGTTCGGAAGATAGGAACCAGTGGGAGAAGCTTTGGAGGGTTGCATCATCAGCTCTGTAGTGATTTTGTGTGAACTCTAGCAAATTTGTCCATGTGAAATCAGGGTAATTTCTTGGCCCTTCTGTGCCCATGAGATCCTCAGGAGGTCTCACCACTTTGTCCTCTTTTGGACATAGAAAGAAGGCCAATGACCTCTCTCTGTAACTGTTCACTACTGCCCTGTGTAGGCAACTCTTGTACCTTCCATTGGATAATGCCTGGATGTCAAACAAACGAAACCCAATAAAAAAAAAGGTAAAAGCAAAAGAGACACTCACCCTATTGTCCCACACTTTTAGAACAAAATCAGTACAAATACAAGTGCACCCTAAAGTAAATTAATTCTTTCTAGCTATTCTAAAATTTCACATAGATCAGCCTCTCAATTGTCAATCAATCACTAATCATCTTTAATCAAATGACCATTTAATTAAGAGTTATTACAGTTGCTGTACTTTTCTGCTACCCATGTCAAGCAACTGTCCAACACGATTGAACCTCTCCACCCAATAGGTTGAATTATTGAAATACTAACTTTACATGATATGAGAGTTTCAGATTCACTCCTATATATTTCTCTAGTAGAACAAAAAGCTTGACAGTGCAAAGCCAGCAAAGAGTGATATCTGAAAAAAAAGAAAAAAAAAAGAAATAGGAAGCAGTTGAGTTTTATGAACTCACTCATAGAAGGTAAAATATTGCATCTAATTCATCAGTAAACGAAACAAAGTTTGAATTACAAAGATTGGTCAACATTCAGGAAACTAGATTATCAGATACACACCCAAAACAAGGAAGAACCATAAGAACCTCCCATATCCTCAACAATTTAACTAGCATCATGATGCATCCAGTAAATATTAGATGATACTGATTCATTAGAATACAGGTTGATATACAAACAGAACAAAAGAGGTTAATGTCTCTAAGGAATTAGAGAAGTTGCATAACTGTACCAAATAAAATCCAGGTAAAGAAATATTAAAAAATAAAAAACAGAACAACGATTATGAGAGGTGGTCCGGTTCCATCTAAACAATCATGCTATTTTAAACACGAGGTGATAAAGAATTGCACAACATCATAAATAGAAAGAGGGCAACTTAAGTTCTTACATGATTTAATATGCAGATAATAGGTTGCTGTGAAAAGGGCTTTTATAGAGTGCAAACATCATAAGCTTATTTTATATCAGATTTTACTCCCTTAAATTTATAAGTTGCATTATGTAGCACCATTGATATTGCCTTGATTGTGTGTGAAGCTATGAATTCACACACAAACATCATTTCGAAATGATACTATGTCACAGAGCTTTAACATAATACTTGCTCTTAAATCTTGAGTTTAATAAGTTTCAATTTACTTACAAGGAGAGAAGAAGGTGCAAGTGACTCAATAAGCAGACTGCAGAGCCAGATAGATAGATAGATAGAATCACGTAAAAGGCCAAAAAACTTAGCACCTACTGAATATTTGTAGGGCCAGATAGATAGATATTAATTTTTTTGTAGACAAATAGATAGATATTATAATTCTTAGCAACTTTTTTGTAGACAGATAGATAGATATTAATTTTCTTGTGCACTTGGAAGATCCCTATCCCCACCTACAACCACTGAATAAGAGGAGATTTGGTAGTATGAAAACTGACTGGTATGTTCCTTTCAGAGTGGGAGCAGAGTACAAATGTTCATGTAATGCCCAGACCACACAATCAATGCATTTCAACAATTTGATTGCATCTGTGCGTACTAGCATGAAAAACATGCTTTAGAATGAAACTGATAAAATTAAGAAACCATGAGCATTCATGACTCTTCACAGCAGTTGATCGAGAACTACTTTGTCGTTAGCCAATTTATTTTTTTTAGTTTTACACTATGGACATCTGTTATTTGTTCTTCATAATCTTTTACATTGGTATATTGAAATTCTAAAGTTTGTGGTGGTACATGTAGAATCTCATATAATACTTTGTTTTTCTTATTTTCTTTTTTATGTGATTTTAACAAACAGCAAACATGAAAGGCTGACATTTGTTTGCTCAATGCATTTCATGATTTAGGTTTTTGAAGAAGTTCAATGGGATGCTTGAAATGGTTGAATGCCTTCTTTTTGTATCTAAGAAATGAAAAGTGGTGTGGTGTGAATCAGACAAGGGAAGGAAGCTGAGAAGCATTTTGGTGGATTGGAGTTATAAGATTTTGGAATGTTATTGTATACAATGCATTTTTTTTTTTTTTTGTACTTTGGAGTATTGTATACATACAATGCTTTTTTTTTAACTTAGCTTATTTCCCTGTAAAGGTTGGAATATCAGTTATAAATTTCAATTCACTTGGAATTCTTCTACATTTTAGTTGTTAGTTTTTTTCTAGTCTTTTATGTTTTGCTTGTGTTTTATGACAGGATATATAGTTTTCAGTGTTTATAACATGAATATTTCAGTATGGGTATTGCTTGGGAAAATTTTAAAAAAAAAAAAAGATTATTTTTATCGACGGTAAAATAATATCCGTTGGTAAATATTATTTTTACCCAAGGAAATTAGGTTTTCGTCGGTAAATAGACAAATTTATGCCCATCGAAATCTAAATTTCCGTGGGAAAAAATGTAGTATTATACTCGACGGTAATAGAGAACGTGTTGGTAATTATAGATATTTTTACCGACGGAACATTTTTTACCGTCGGTAAATATCAACAACTTCAACCACGGGAACTTACTTTCCGTGGCTAAAAATATAATATTTTAGCCACAGGAAGTTATTTTCCGTTGGGAAAAATATGAATTCATACCCACGGCAGCTACGTCGACAGAATATACGACGGAAACTGGTCCGTCGATAAATATAAACGACGATGGAAACCTCCTTTTAGCGACGGAAAATTTCCGTCGCCAAAAATGAACAATGTTGTAGTGCATTAAGATTTGCAATTACTTACTTTAATTGATCTGCCATGGTTACTCTTTGCATTGAAATCAGATTTGAGTTTTGGATCTGAACCTCTACTTGAGTTCTTAACTGATCTCAGATTTGAATTGAATCTGTTTATGGTTTGTTATTTTCTGCTATTCTAATATCCGAATCTGGTTCTGGTTTACTGCTTTCTTCCATTAATGTCTGCTTCAATTCGAGATATGGTTTTGTTTCTATTTACTGTGCTCATTGAATGACTGTTCCTGGGTTAAGTTTCTGTTAATCTAATCTAGATTCTTTTCCATTGAAGCCCATATGGAGGAGTTACCTTGGTTCACGATTTGTGCTGCCTCTGGCTTTCACAATTTGAGGTTGAAGACAAGAAGACAACATTAATTCTAATTGTTTTTTCTTGTTTTTATTGGATTTCTAGAAATACCCCTCTTCATACCTCTAATTTTGTTTTGTCCTGTTATTTTCCATCCTTCCAAGACCACCATCTTCTCTTTCTTTCAAATTCATCTATGATCATATGAGGGAGTTCTCTCATTCAAATCAAGTCTGGTTTCCGCCTCTCTTTTTTTTCTGGTTTCGTAAACCTTGTTCTAACGTGAGGTTGAAGAAGAAACTTTTATTTGAACTTCCAATTTTACCCCTTCCAATATAATTACTGGTTTGTCCTACCTCCTATTACGGTTCCTACCCATGGTTATAATTTCCAAATAATTACAATTTTGCCATCCTCACTCTTATTTGAGTTTGCTTACTACTTGGGTACCTTATGTCTGAAAATATGATTCTGCCACTGGATCCATATGTTTCTTTTTTTTAAGGGACTGTTTGTCTTTCCAAGATGTCCCAAACAAAACTGAATATCTCATAACTTTGGATTTAATTGACGGATTGACTTCAAATTTGGATATTAATTGCAACTACTCTTGCTTAAGGGATTTTTTTTGTGCTGTACATCCTTTAAGATGCTACCTTTGCTACTACGGGTACGAGGTGCTTGAAGATTATTGGTTTCTTATTTTGTGGGTGTTCTTGTTGGGTGTTCTCCTCCATTATTTGTCCACGTGGAAGCTCCTTGTGAGGGGGAGACTAGGGATTCTTATCTGATCAAGTTATCAGTTAGAGATTTCTTATCTGCTCAAGTCATCAGTTGAAGATTATTATTATTTGTTGGTTCGTGTCTACTCATGGAAGAGACACTTTTCTCTACCTTGCTCATGTTGGAGTCTACTACTATCTTGCTCGTGTTGGAGTCTACTACTACCTTGCTCGTGTCAGAGCCTACTACTATATGATGTCTACTATTGCACGTGATGCAACCTACTACTTATTTGTTGTGACTACTACACTGCTGCTCAAGATTAAGATTTTCTTTTGCTATTGCTGCCTCTACTACCTGATGCACCTTCTACCACCTATATCTGATGCGATCTTTACTACTTGGTTCACAGTAACCTATACTGTGCTACTACTACTTCTGTTACTGCTGCTGCTGCCACTGCTATTGGTACAACTACTGTTGCTACTACTATATTGTTCCAAGCTGAAGCTCTTACATTCTCCCGTGCTCCAGCTTGAGGAGGAGTGTTAGAGTTAACGATATACTATGGGTCCCAACTATCGGTGCTACATATGGTCTTTCTTTTATATTAGTTATTTCCATTTACTGTAGTAGATTTGTTTCCACCAGTGTTTATTTGTTTCCTTATTGGTTAGGTTTTATTTCCTAAGTTGTCTAGGTTTAGTTTCCTAATTGGTTTATGATTGTAATTAGGTAAGTTTCCTAAACTATTGTTTTTCCTCTTTGATTATAAATAAAGGAACCATAGGAGAGGAGAACACACACACATTGATTCTCCTTCTTCTCCATTCTCTCCAGCTTCCCTTTCTTTCTTTTCTATTTTGTTACAGTAACAAACCAAGGTTTGTTACAAGTAAATATGTAACAAGCTCTATTCATCGTCAATATGCATTAACCCTCGTTAGGGTGTAACAACCCTTGTTACATTTAGATAAATCCATATATAAAAGTATCAAAATTTAATAATACAGATGCATTTTTTAACATTGTAGGATATTATTATTGGCATGTGGGAGTTTTGTGGATGTTGGATTCTTTTTTGGGGGTTTTCTTAGTTTGGCTCATGCCCGGGCTCCTCTTTAATTGACTTAAACAAGTGGAGTGTTCTTTAATCTCTGAGAGATATTTTGGATCATCTAAAATGTGGATAAAGGTGAGTAATAACCCCTTTGATTGGTTGGAAGGATATTCTCTCATTTTGGGGTAGCTAATCTTGATCTTCAGTAAATCATATCTTATCTAATATGTAATAGATTTGAATAAAATTTATCTCAAAACAATGTTGAGATGATAAAACTATTGCTCCAACTATAAATTCGACTTCATACCACATCTTAGGGTTCCATAAAGTATAGAAGTTTACCCTAATGGTAAAAATGAAGAACTAGAGAAGAGATGGCTATTATCCATTCATCATTTTCAATAAATAAAATAATCAGGGACGTGATGGTTATTTCTCTGGCCCATGTTAGTGGGGGAAAACACAGCCAAACAACATTCTTTCAGCATTCTTTTCTCCATATTTTTAAATTTGGCTCATGTGAGAGAGAGAAACACAATTAGATAAGGTTCTTTTCTTCATATTTTTAAATCCTCTGTCCTCAAATTACATCCATTCATCATTTAAAAAATAAAATTTCATGCACCTCCCCTGTACTTTGCCTTTATGGCACCCAACCTTGAGTTTATAGTTGATTACACAAACCTCCCCTTAATTGTTAAGTATGTATCATACAGACCCTGTCCATTATGATTGCCTTTATGGCACCCAACCCTGAGTTTATAGTTGATTACACAAACCTCCCCTTAATTGTTAAGTATGTATCATACAGACCCTGTCCATTATGACAGGTTTATTAGTTGATGATGTTGCTTCCTCTAAAATAATCTTAATGCCAAAAATATCCTTATACATGTGTTAAGTTAGAGGAGGAGGAGGAAGAAGAAGAAGAAAAAAGAAGAAGGAAGAAGAGGAAAAAGAAGAGAGAAAAGGGGGAACCATCGAAACCCAATCAAAACCATCGATGCAAGCAAAGAGCCTTGAGAAAGGAATAGTAGCAGGTGGAGGTTCGATCTCTTCTGCCACCTCAATCCAGAGTTATCCTCCACAGGTATTCATTCAGTGAAAGACGATCAAGACTCTGGGGTCTCCAATACCTCAAAAACCGGCGTTAATGGTTGGTTTTGATCCCCACAAGACTAAGAAAAGAAGTCTAATGCAGGAATGCATTTAGTCAACACCTCAACAACATCCGGCCTTGGAAAATTTGTTTCAACTCAGCAATCTTCATCCATCGTTAAAGCTAAGGAACAATTAAAACATTGAAAAATCAGTTTGTCTAGCTATATTTTGGTCTTCACAGTTATGTGATTAAAATGTTTGTGTTGCAAATCTAAGAAGAAGAAAAGAAGGAAGATGAGGATTTGAAAAACTTTTGTTTGGGCCTTGGGGTTTGGTTTAGGGAATTATTGTGTGACTTGGACCATATGATGTTTTTTGAAAAAACAAGAAAGATGAAAAAGGTTGGGAAAAGAGATAAAATCAGGGCAGATATTTGTTGAGTTATGTCTTGTATTTTGTGGGATCCACACAATTATTAGATTTGTATTTATATTTGGGTTTTGGTCAATTATATATACAAGGGTTAATTTGTAATTGTGTGAGATTAAGGTTTGCTAGGAACCTATATATTGTCTTTAGGGGAAAAACCCTTGGTAAATTTGAGCAAAGGAAAACACATTGCGAGATGAAGAGAGGTGTAAAGTTTTCTTGGTGAATAAAGAAATTTTCTGATTCTCTAGGGTGGAGGTAGGCATTGCGGCATTGGGTGCTGAACCAAAGTAAATCCTCTTAGTATGTGTTTGTTTGATCTTCACTTTCTCTCTCGTTTGTGCTTTCATTCCTAACAAGTGGTATCAGAACAAAATTTGGATAGATCCTAACAGATTTGGAGGGTAATGGGAGGATTTCTGCAATCAGGAGAAAGGGCTCTGGCAATCTGCTTAGCAAGGGTTGGCCGTGAAGAAGGCATGGCGAATGCCTACGACAATTTGTCATTGGAGCTGAGAGCAGGAGTAGCTGGCCAAGGGCATGGGTTTGTTTGTGGATCTGGTCAGATCGAAAAGGTTTTTTCTTGGATTTGGCAGTGGGTTTAAATCCCAGTAGGGTGCACACAATGACTAGTTGATGCTGCACCTTAGAGTGAAAGAGGACTGGCAGATTATGGTGAGGAGGTGCAGAGGTGAGGGCTTGGGTTCTTGGTATATTTGGAGTCGTAGAGAAATTTGAGTAGAAATGATCTCTCCAATGGTGCTACAACAGTGGGAGAGATGGAGTCACATCACATCGTGCTGCGATGAACTGTGTGAGACACCCAAACGAGGTGTGGGCTATATAGATGTAGCGGTTTGGGAGAGAAAATGGAAGAGTTTGTAGAATCGGCATCAATGGGTTCTTCATTAGGTGGCTTGCAGAATCCAAGCCAGATGGAGATTTGTTGAGCTATGTCCTGTATTCTATGGGATCCACATAGTTATTGGACTTATATTTGTATTTGAGTTTAGGTCAATACATGTACAAGGGTTAATTTGTAATTGTGTGAGATTATGATTTCGAGGAAGCATATATAGTCTCTACGGGAAAAACCCTATTTAAGTTTGAGCAAAGGGAAACACTTTCTAAGGTGGATAGAGGTATAGAGTTTTCTTGGTGAATAAAGAAATTCTCTGATTCTCTAGGGTGGAGGTTGGCATTCTAGTATTGGGTACTGAATTACGATAAATCCTCATATTGTGTGTTTACTTGATCTTCGCTTTTTCTCTCATTTGCACTTTCATCCCTAACAATATAATGAGCAAAAACGAAAAGGTCAAGAGTGGCATTTGTTGGATTCAAGTCCTCTCCAATTGGTATGGCAATTGGAGGAGTGCCAATGGCCGCTTGATGAGCGACACCTAGCGCTCCTCCACCGTGCTACACAGAAAAACAGCCCTAATTAATCCTTCCATTTGCAGTTGAAATCTACAATTTGAAGATCTAGAGCGTGGGTCTTCTCTACAACTGAAAGAGAAGACAAAGAAAGGGGTGAATACGTGGAGGAAGCAGGGCGTTCTTGGAGCTTTGGAGAAAAAAAGGGGTTTTGGTGAATGGCGTTTTAGAAATGGAGAAAAAGATTCGAAAAGGGGGGTTTCAAAAAAAAAGAAGAAGAAAACATTGGATCAAATCCAGTTGTTACCTGCAACTCTACAATCGATTTATGGAAGTTTCAACCAATTTCTGATGTTTCTATTTTAGCGATTTTCAACTAGTACTGACGATCTTCATCTAAATTTTGCGGCCGATTCACTTGACTTCAAATGATTTTCAGCCAAGATTTTGCTATTTCAAGTGATCTTCAATCAAGATCCAATTATTTCTCAGTCAAGATCTAACAATTTGATTCTAGTCAATGAATTCCATTGTTTCAATCTTTGCGATCTTTGTTCCTATTCAGTAGCAGCAAGTTGCTTGTGTCTCTTGATTTCAGTGAAGACACTTCCATCTCCTCCAATCTATATTCGTGACGGCGGCGACATCTTTATTCTTCTGATCTTGATTCATGACGGTGACAACATCTCCATCTTCTCCGATGATTCGTGGTGGCGGCCACCTAATTACAATGAGACGATGGCAAACGGTGTTCTTCATTCTTGGTTCCTTTAATTGATTCGGCAAGCAGCAGTATTTTCATTTCCTATTTGGGTTGGCAATCACTGTTCATTATGTTCCGATTGAGTCAACTGTCTTTTGCAAATTTATGATCGCAAGTTTCTTGGACGAACTTTAATCGATTAAGTATAAGGAACAAAATATCAGATCTGTTTTAAGTTCTTTTAAAAATAGAAAAGCACCAGGAGTCGATGACATTTGTGTGATTCTGTTTGGCTCAAGCATCTTGGTTTGAAGTTGGCTTCATATATTGGAGTTCCGATCCTTGCCGTGATTCCACAATTAATTACATTTGTGTTTTCTCTTTCAGTTGTAGAGAAGACCCCTGCTCCAGATCTTCAAATTGCAGATAGCGATTGCAAATGAAAAGATTAATTAGGGTTGTTTTTTTTTTGTGTAATGTTGATACCATATCTCGTCTATCAATGGGAAGTCGCTAGTGTCCATCCACGTGTCACTGTGAGAGGACGACGTGCGTTAAGACAGACGTCATCTCCAGAGGCTTTCCATATAATGAGAGGAATTACATGCAAGTTAGCATGTCCTAGGTCTCCAAGTTGGTTACCAAAAGTCAGGGCAACACTCCGACTAGGTCACGTCGTTGATAGTTGGACCTGTGATGGACTCTTCTATGAATGGGTAACCATAAAGTCAGTAGTGGCGACCTGTCCTAACTGAAGGATCCTCATCCTATGATAGCAGGATGTAATTAGTTAACGATCACTAGAGGAGTTAGTCTCCTCATTAAACTCAATCACTGGATGACATACTCAACTTCAACTGTGAGTCCATCTTCTATATAAACACTTAAGGGTCACAGATAACTTAGGAATATCTTTACTCACTTCATCCCCCATCTTGAGAGAATACTCAGGCAACCCCACTCTCTAAGGAGCTTACGTCTTTCTTATAAACTCCATAATGTATGCTCAGTTAGTGACTTGACCGTTGGAATAGACGTCGGACTACCTAGTTTGTCCTCCGATAACATTCTCACTCTTGCAGGTTGTGGGACACGTCAACTAGTCCAATTCCAGCAGCAACATGTAACATGGTAGAAAATAATACCTGGCACTCCAATTGGTTTTGGCCTTTAGATTGGAGGAGCACCAAGTGTCGCTTATCCAGTGGTCACTGGCACTCCTCCAATGACCACTGGCACTCCTCCAATTGCCGTATCAATTGGAGAGGATTTGGATCCACATTTGTCTGTCATATAGAGTAGATTGGAAAATGAGATTAGTTTAACTAAACCCTTTTAGGCTTTCGCAATACCCCCCTCTTCCATTCAATTTGCATCTTTGAATTTGTTGTGATTTGGACCGTCTGACAACATCTGTGTGCACACACAACACAAATAAGAACCCATAAATGGAATGAAAGAGGGTTTCAGACATTGTAGGTACCTATTGTGGGTTGATGTTCTTTTTAGTGTACTATGCATTTTCGCTGTCGTCGTTGGCAGCAGAGGCACCATCGACAATAGCTACCTGAGACATCCCATGGAACTGATAGATCCTCTGTTTCTCAGAAGGTAGAAGAAAAAAAAATAGAAATAATAGAAAAGAAAAAAGAAGTTTTAACAATGAAAGGTAAATATGTCATTTAACAATTTTTTTTTTTTTTTTTTACTAAAGATCCAATAAAATGCATTAAAAAAAATGAAAATACAACCAAAACCCTTGAGAAGGTTAAACCCCACCTTCGACATTGCCATCAGCAAGGCCCAACTCAAGGTTAATTATATTTTGCAAATCTATACCATAGTCGGAAGCCTCCCAAACTACCTCATGTGCTATCAAATCTGGACATGTTGTCCACCGTGAATATACCTTGGTAGATGCTGCATTGTTTGTCAATGCATCTACCACTTTGTTTGCTTTCACGAAAGACATGAGTTATTCTCCATTGTATATGAGTCAAAGACTTTGAAATCACTCTCCATCTCTATTGGTAAAACCATGGAATTGTTCTGTTGTCCAGACAAGGGACTGTGCTCTTTGAATCCTACTCAACCCATAGACGTTGGATCCCTAATTTTATGCTCTCCTAAATTCTAATGATAGCAACTGAAATTTGTACATAGAAGTTAGTTTGAATTCTTAGTTATTCTGAAATCGCTAAAATCACTTGGCCAAATGATCCTCGAATCACTATTCCTGCTCTTGATTCTCTTGGGTTTCCTTGGGCACACTCATCTGTATTTAATTTGCACCAAGGGTTCAGCAGTGCCTTCCACAACACTAGTTTTGTCAACCTAGCTTTATGTTGCTTTTTAAGTAACCCCAAACATTTCACTATTCGAAGTTCTTCCTGATTATTCACAGTGCAAGGATTTCTTATAGACAAATCCTGGCATGCTTTTTTGAAAAACCCCATCCCTTGCTGAACATATGTTGTCCTACTTTCAAAGCACATAACATTTCGAGCTCTCTATATCACCTGCATCAACATAAAGAAAAAAGATGTTCACAATTTTTTAATGGGCATTACTTTTTTCTTTTGTTTCCACAATGAAAATCTTTCAAAATCTATAAAACCATTCCAATTTAATCCAAACAATGCAAAAATTGTTTTACATAACTCCACGGTAAAACTACACTAAAAGAAAATATGTAATTAACTTATAAATACAATTGTAATTAACTACGAAATCGAAGTTCGATTATTACCAAAAAAATAAAAAAATCCAAGTCGGATTCCTTGGAGGCAAAGTTTAGGGAAATTGGTACGAGAAATTTTTTTCAAATTAAATAAAACAAATTTTTATGAATAAATAAAACCTATCTCACTGCATTAGGAGGTGGATCGATTGAAATCCACCCTTAGCCGGTGGCAGGTGGCGGGAGATGATTTTTATACCTGCCATCATGCATGGAGTTTTTTCCGATGCTTTTTCAATATAATAGTCCTATTTCATTTGAAACATCTTCTGTTTTTGAAACTTGCGCAATCAAAAAATCATTAACACCATAGGGAATAGGTTTGGATACAAAAAGTTCAGGTCATCTTTTATGTGTTTCCCAATGCCTTCGACAAGTGGCATCAGACAGCTCATCACGCCTCCTGAATTTCAGGGATGAGACGACTTGGATCCTCACCTCCAACTACTTTTAAGTGCTCCCATGTCAAACCCCACCCGACCTCATTTGTTCCACCAGTGGAATGCTGATGAGATCAGCATTTTCGAGAGGAAATTATTGGCTGGAAAATGCTCTCAACTTTAGATTTTTGTGTTCCCTAATTATCCCCGCCGACAGTTTTTTTTTTTTTTTGGTGAACCACCGACAGTTTACATTAACTGGTCTCTTAATTTATGCAAATTTTCTTCAATTTAATCATTCAATCATTTTTTCTAATAATAGATATAGATAACGATGTCAATTTTGAACCAGACCGTTAACAGAATTAAAAATCCGTCATTAATTTAAAACTGAATAGTTAACTAATTGATTTGGTTTTGATTTTAAAATATAGGAAAATTTTCATATATATACCATTAAGGATTGAAAACTTTATTTACTTTTACAAGATTATAAAAATCTCATTTAGTACTTAAAAAATTTGCTCCGTTAATCAATGAAGTCCACTCCATTAAAATATTCTCGTTAGTTGCTGACATCAGATGTGTTGAATATTTTAATGAACGATAATACCGTTTTAGACTTGTTAAAAGATAAAAATATCTTTTATTCATTTCTTATCAAGTTCATTCAAGAAATTTATACTATTTCAAGAGTCTTAATTGATGGTAAATAAAATAATATGGTAATATGGTAATCACGAAACCATAGATCTTTCTCAAACATACGTAATTTAGAAAACTCATTAGAAAGTTTTATGTAATCTTTGGAGACCTTAGAAACCCGTCATGGAAGACGAAGATCGCATTCAGTATCCTTTCCGTCGTTACGAACAACCTCCACCATTTCGATGGCACCGTCAATCGTCGGATTCTCAATTTCTTCGAACCTAAAGTACCTGCTAACAAGATACCAGTCAGAGATGTCAAAACCTCCAACATCACCATCGACGACAATCCAAACCTCTGGTTTCGCCTCTTCACACCAACGGAAACCCTTGTTGATATCAGTCTCCCAGTCATCGTCTTCTTCTACGGCGGAGGATTCTCTCTCCTCAGCACCGATGCTAATGCCTACGACTTCTGGTAATTTATTGTCCACACTTAACACATCTTTAATTTCTTTTTTCTGGATTCTTTTCTACAGATCTTTTTACTCATTCTCCATGTTCTCCAGCTCGAAAATAGGACAAAGACTCCTCTTCTTCTCCCAAGACCCCAAAGCCTTCTCTGGAAGAAAAACTCCATGAGAAAAAAGAAGAAGAAATCCGATCATTAAAGAAATACCCACCTCCTGAATGTGACCTTCGGAGATTCTCTTGCGAGGTGCCATGGAGCCCAACATTAGCTGCGGATATCCGACAATCAAATTCCATCAATTTGCCTGAAAATTCCCCACCTGCATTCCTTGGTAGTGCGGCTGATGGAATTTGATGAGATCCCAATGGCATCCCCAGAGTCTGCATAGACAAGCGGCAAAAGTTGTTGGGAGCACTGGAGAAATGCAACGAAAATCTCAAATCGCTATAAAAAAAAATCATTAAATCTATACGATTTTCAGAGCAGTTTAAGTCTCCGTCGCCTGTGATTAATGGCATTGCCGACGAAGGTAGGAACCGAGGCACAAGTACAAGTAGCCCGAGAAGCATGAAAGCACATGGAGAAAGTAAGTTTAAAGTGCAGGAAAGTTTTGAGGCGAATCATCGGGTTTTGTTCCAATTGGACAGTAGATGCTCGATCATGGAGGACAAAAGTAGTTCGGATTATAAAGGTGTACAACCCAGTCCTGTTTCGTAGCTGGAGATAGGAGGCCGGAGATGGGATGCCCCCATGGATGATAGGGACCAACGTAAAGGTGGTTAGGGTTTGGGTGAGAGTGAAAATGAGAGAAACACAGTTCCATTACAAAGATCAAATTAGTCATTCATCATACTTTTTTAATTTTTCAATTTTTAATATGAAGGGTAAAACTTTATTTCATTAATTCCGTCAATTAGTTGGATGTGGTTGAGGTTTTTACAATCTTGTGGGGTTAGATGAGGTTTTTAATCCTTAATAGAATGTATATGAAATTTTTTCTAAAATCTAATAATCAATTGGTAGACTTCCACAGTATTTCAACGGTATATTTACAGATTTTCCATCATCAATTCCTTTATATACATGCAGGTGGGTGGGAAGAATGTCTTGTTATGCAACTCCGATAGGAAAAAGCTATAATTCATGGGAATCAAAATTAAAATCGATTAATATCCGATTTCATTTTGGTTCATGTCTATTACATCTCGAATCAAATTAAAACCAAACCGATAAACTAAAATCAAACCAATTTACTCATGAACCAGATGATTTATGCCTAGTTTGTTACATTGCACATAGGGTAATGAGTTAAAAAAAATTAGGGAATATGATCATTAATTAGATAAAGATAAATTAACCACCAAACCACATGGAAAACGTTTATAACGCATTTTTTCCATAGCCACCACACTAATTGAAAAAGATGATATTTTATTCTATTTAATTGCCAAAAATCAATTTTTTTTTTCCAAGGATAGCTAGAAAATAAGGAAGGTGATTAATTAGATAATGATAAGTTAACCACCCCACCTCATAGAAAAGATTATAATGTATTCTAGCCACCATACCTATTGGAAAATGTGATATTTATTCTATTTAATTACCAAAAATCACTTTTTTTTTCCCATTTTAACTCAAGGTATAGTAATTAGTAAATATTACTATTTTATATAGTGGGAAAAGTTTTTTTTGAATAGTAGAGAGGAAACTTGGTCAGTTCTTCATTCTCTTTCTTTCTCGTCCTAATGAAGAAACTGTTGTTAGTCCTTCCCATTAGTGAGCATAAATAAATCAAAGAACCCTTTGCCTATAATTAGAGGGTGAAGATGGGACGTCAGACACGAACCCGCGTAAGCACACTCAAAGATTAAGCAAACTTATTAGTTAAAATTTGTAATTCACTTGAATGACGAAATTTTTTTGAGAATTGAGACATATCTCTCTCAAAAAAAAAAAAAAATTCAAGGGAATATATATATATATATATATAAACATGTTAAACGAGTAAACAAACTTATTAGTTTAAAATTGTAATTCACTTGCATAGTGAAATTTTTTTTGAGAATTGAGACACATCTCTCTCAAAAAGATAATTCAGGGGAATATATATATATATATATATATATATATATATATATATATATATATATATATATATATATATATATATATATGAAAAATATCTTTTCATATGGTGTGTTAAGTGCTTTTAAAAAGTGCAAACGCACCATTTGTGGTTCTACGCTCTTGTAGGGATGATTAGGAATTATTGGAATATCACATGAAGGTTGAGTTCTACAATTTTGTGCCAAAAAAAAAAAAAGTTAGATTGTGCAATTAAAAGAGGATAAGGTAAGGAAAAAAAAAAGTTGTTAGACTCTCCGGAACCTACATCTATTGATTACGTGGAACCTATATCCATACATTAGAGTATAGAAATCCTCTCCTGTTCACCTGCGGGCTGCCTAAGGCTGGATTTAGATAATCGACTGTTGGATGTAAGAGTGTCATAAATGAAACTCACTTGTGTATTGAAATCGAATTGAACCGTTTATACCGTAATCGTGAAATTATTTATTAAACGATTCAATTCTGGTTTTAAAAATGAGACCATTTAGTTAAACGGTTTGGTACAATTTAAAATCGATTAGACCGATTAAACCAAATAGAAATCATAGAGTTATAATGTTGTTCTTTAAGATTGTTATTTGGTATTAACAAATTAAATATTCATGACTTGGAGACATCATAGAGAAGAATAATATTATTAAATTTGTTAGATTATTAATTTATGAATATGAATTGTGTTTTGGCTTATCCTGATGCACCTCACAATATTAGTTAATAATATTATATTATCTTATTGAGCTTGACTTTTATTTTATACATATATATGTGATTTGAGAAGAAAATTTATTAAACCGAACCAAATAATAAATGCTTTTGGTAAGTATTTTTAAATTATTTAATAAAAGGTTCGATTTCAATTTGACCTTCATATGTATCAAACCAAACCAAAATCAAACCATAAAATTGAAATCGCATCATTAAACACTATTAGTTGGATGTGTGAAAATCTTCTTTTTCTACTTTTGGAACTCTGCAATCCAAGATATATAAGATTAAGGTTCTTTTTTGTATAGTTTATATTTATGCCTATGAATTATTTATAATAAATTATTTATAAAAATAAATTATAAGTCATACATAATAATCATTTAATACTACTAGACATAAAGAAGTAATAATAAATTATCAAAATAATGATCAATACCTTCTAATCTATTTATAGATTTTAAATTATATCAATTTATTTTAAATATAAATAATTACCATAAATCATACTAAATAACTATATATATATCATAATATATTATATAATTAATTCTATAATACATATTAAACCCTAACACCAATTGAAATAGATTTGAATACTGAAAAGTTAATAACAAAGTTGACTTTTATGGAATATGATTGTCTGCAATCAAAGATATATAAGACTACACCAAATGAAATAGATTTTAGATTTGGATATGGAAAAGTAAGTAACAAAGTTGACTTTTATGGAAGACATAGTAACCAATGACATCCAGGCACTTCAAATACGCCATTTCATAGACCACAATCTTCATTTCTTCCACCATATATAGAACAGCACTATTCATGGGAGATTTTTGGTTGGTAAATGCTGTCAACGAAATGACTGTTCAGAACTTCAAAAGGTAGTAGTAAAAATACAATGAATTTGCACAGCCTCATTTTTAGGGTTTATTTGATAAAATTTCTGTTCTTGGATTCTATGGATTCTTATTTTCATGGAGCCATTTTGGAGTAAAAGCACGTTTGATAAGTCCGGTTGGATTCCAACTTCGACAGAGTGAATCGGTTTCAGAATAACTCCAAAATCTAAAATTTTGGAGTCATAAATACTTGCTCCAAGCTGTTAGATCAATTTTTTAAGAGAAAAAAAAAATTCAACTCTCATATGACTCTCACTTGATCACCACCACCACCGTCGCCACCACCACCACCGTCGCCACCACCCACCACTGTCACCACAACCACCACCACCGCCACCACCCACCACCACTGTCGCCGCCACTGCCTCCACCACCCACCACCCACTTCCACCATCCCCACTAGCACCACCACTGCTGCCTCCACCACCACTATCACTGCCGCCGCTGTCGTCGCCGCCAGCACCACCACCACCACCACCTCCACCACCACCGCCACCGCCACCACCACCCACCACCATCACCACCATCGCTACCGCCACCTCTACCACCATCACCAACACCGTCGCCGCCACCACCACCATCACCACCCACCAACCACCACCCACCACCACCACCATTGCCCACCACCTGCATCACCCATCATTACTAGGACTGTTTTTCTAGACTTCATTTAGGGGGATAATGTGTTATCAAACATGTTTCTAATCCAAAGATGTTTTGAAATTCATTTCAGAATTATGTTATTAAACAAGTTTTTACTCTAAAATAATCCTGAACTAGTTTGGAGTAAAATCTAAATTTAAACCAAAATCTAGAATCCAAAAGCAAAGATTTTAGCAAATGGGGCCTTAAGAACTACGTAAATAGTCAAACTGAAAATTAGTATCAGACTAAATTTAATATTCTTTTGATAAGTCTACGATAAAACTGATGGAGAAATATTTTGATTGGAGTAAAATTTAACGCAATGTTTGAATGTTAAGAAAATAAAATAAAATTAAAATTTAAAAAAAAAAAATAGTCACCGAATTAAAAGTGGTGTTTATTATTATTATTATTATTTTTGACATCGTTACAAAAAAAAAAAATTGACATCTAAACATTGCCCAGAGGATTTAGAAGGGCAACCAAGCTTTTCATGGACAACTCACGTGGGGCGCGTTTGGGCTCAATCTCTACCCTATTCATGGTTGTACAAAGACGAGTCACGAATCTAGTTAGTAAATTTGGATTCAGGAATGATTGAAGAGGCACAAAATTCAGAATAATTTGTTATATTATTTTTTTTTAATATTTGTTAAATATAATTGTCAATCAATGTATACTGGTTGGTTGTCAAGATTCAAGCTCAAGTCATTGGCCTTGCTTTTATGCAATTTCTTGACATTTGATCCCTGTTCAGTCACCAACCTCGCCAAGCTTCTCTTGGCGTTTTCTCTGAACGGGCAGTTGCTAGCCATGAACCCGTCCACCAAGTGTAAGTAAGCCTCCAGGTCATGACAACATGCCACATCAGCGTTCTGTTTCAGATATGGTGACATCTTGCTGTCTACACGTAGTTCTGTTCCCACATGGGAGTAGGCCCATGGCATGTTATCCAACACATTCAAAACTTCTGCCACCATGGAGTTGTCCCTCAGCTTCTGGTCTAGCTCTTCGCTCACAAACATACCAGGAACCCTTGTGATTACATCTTGCGAGTTCACGATTCGTAACACCTTCACTCCATTCTTGCTGATCCGGTCCGCAAAAGCCCGGTTCCCAACTCGAGGACCACCAAATGAGAAGACGGCGATCGGCGGCATATCCGGTGCAGAGGTACTCAGTTCATCAGCGGCTAACAGGGCTAGAGCTGCACCCAAGCTGTGACCCGTCACCGTAATGCTTAACGTCTCCCCCTTGTATAACTCCATTAACCTACGAACTTCTTCCATCACTGACTCGGCTAGACTCGGCATGTTTGAACCGGGGGTCTTGTACAAGCTCAAGAACCCGCACTCAACCTTAGCGGGCAGGTTCTGTTCAGTGTTTTCCCCTCCCGGGACCCGTACAAGAACGTCCCTCATGTTCTCGGTCCATTCTAGACACGTGGCAGTGCCACGAAGCGAGATGATTATGTTTCTCCTTCCCATCCGTGAGATCTCCCTCTGGTCATCGCAAACCGCGACGTACCCGACCCAGCTAGATCGCTGAGTCATCCACCCGAGATCCGGGGCGAAGTCATCCACCCAAGAAGGCAGTCGTAATGATGACGTCGCGTAAAGGCTCTTGGTAACCTTGTAAGATCTATCAGGTAATGCCACTTGGCGAGAAAATAGAGAATCGTCTTCAGACGTGGCAGGATTGGAGTGAAAGGTGTGATACGCAGCCTGGATGAATTCACCAAATCTAACGACTTCTCGCCGGAGATTCTCATCCAACGGATCGATGAGTCCTGCCCAGTCGTTGCTTCCGTGATACTCCCGCCACCGACTGCCGAGATTGTTCCTAGGGGAACGTTCCGCTGACATAGAGAGGAGGCGCTGAAGGCGATTCAGCTGTCGTGGTGACAGCTCCTCTGCCGCCTTCATCTCCGGCCAAAATTTTGATAAATTCAAACATTCTAAGGGATTCTTGACCCTATTCTCAGAAGACGATCCATTGCAGGAATCCTTGTGAAGAAGCGGTGGTGGGGCCTTCTTCTGGAGTAACTTGTCGAGGTTAGAGAGATGGGTTCGAGTCGACTCAGTAGTTAACGTTTGATTCAAAACCGAAGCCTGCCTTGAGAGAGGGTTTAAACGAGATGTGTGACGGCCGAAGCTGTTGGAACGTGCTGCCAGGAAAGTCAGTCCGTTCTGGGTTGAAATCGTTGAGGCGATCTGCATAGATTGCTTGTCTGTGGGTATGAGAGAGAGAGAGAGAGAGAGAGAGCGCTGGGCGAAAGTAAATAAGAAGATCAGAGGCCGGAGAGGCCTTCGAATTTGGAGTGGAAAACCAGTTGGCGAAGGTGGAAGTCGAAGGATCTGAAAGTCCATTATATATATTGATGGAATATAGCTTGGGGAATACTACTGCTACTGCTTTTTCAAGGAAATTTCCAGAAAAAGTTTATTTTTTATTTTTTTATTGCAACAAGAAAGTTTTTTTCTTTTTTTTTTAAAGTATTGCAACAAGAAAGTTACTTAAATTGTAAATAACATATAGAGTGGTCCCTTTGGATTCTTTAATGTTTCAGCTGACTCTACATGGCATGGCGTGATCGAATCCGCAAAAGATGGATTCTTTATCTCTAATTATTTGGAAGAGATAGACCAAAGTAGATCATCATCTTCTCATCTAAATAGTTGGAATTATACACCCAAAATAATGTGGAAAAGAGTTTGGAATGGTCTCATTTTGCTAATGATAAAACCCTTATTATGGCGTGCATGTGCGAATAGATTGGCGGTGGGAGAAGAATTTCTACGAACACAAATCTTGATGGACTATACTTGCAAAAGATGTAGTGATAAGGAATCCATAGAACATGTATTGCTTCATTGTCCTTTCTCAAAAGCAGTATGGTTTGGATCCTTGTTATCTCACATTGTGCCCGATGACCCCGATCTCAAGTTCTCTCAATGGATTCATAGTTAGGATCCTTTATTTAAAATATCTAAAACCTCGGCCAGGAGAGCGTGGTCCTTAGCTTCCTTCATCTGTTGGCATCTATGGAAGGCACGTAATGATTTAGTTTTTGAAAATAAAACAGGGACTTCATTTGATGTTATTCAGAAGGCCCATTCTGCCTTTGAGGAGTATTCAAATGTCTCGGGACTTCCTCCATATTGCTCGGAACATGGTAATGAGGATCACTATGATCTGGCATGGATTCCCCCACCAATTGGAACGGTCAAAATTAATACAGATGCAACTTATATTGAAGAATCTGGTAATATTCTCAAAACGGGATCTCAGGATTGCTTCACCTCTTCAGTAGTTCTGGGGGATTGCTTCACCTCTTCAGCAGTTCTGGGAGAGGCCTTGGCCATTTGATTGGCCCTTCAAGTTGTTGTTGAGGATGGTTTTAGGATTCTGATAGTGGAGTCTGATTGTAATGATATTATTCAATGATTGAAAGCTCCTTTTTGTCCTTGTATCAGGGAGATCTCTCTTATTCGAGAGGACATTTATCAATTGGTCTCTCTTTGTGGCCTTGTATCCTTTATGGTTATTCCTAGGGTGAGTAATGGCGTTGCCCACACCCTAGCTAGGAAAGCAATGTCATCTACGGGGATGTCACTTTGGCCAGTATCCCTTTCCTGGCTTCATCAATTGTGTAGAAATGAAGTTTCGATTGTAACCCGTCAATTCAATGAATAAATTTCTCTTTCACCAAAAAAAAAAAAAAAAAAAAAAAGAAGCATGGTCGAATCTGCCAAACCAGATCCTTATTGATTTATTGTAGTAACGAACCTTAAATTAATCATGACCCAGAATGGTAAAACCAAATAGAAAGACATAAGCACATAATCCAAGATTAATGTGGTTTTGTAAGATTTCTTGTTTAAGTCTATGGAGAGATGATAATTTTAAGCCTTCATTTTGTCCATGTTTATTTTATTTTTTATCCTTTAAATTTATATAGGTTATAAAAAGAAAAACAAACAAACAAATCAGAAAAAAAATGAGAAAATCATGTCTAATTAATAAAGGGGGAGTAGGCAGCTGATAAGAAAGGAGAGGAAAAGAAGAAAACGAAAGAAGAATAGAGCAAAAAAAGACAAAAAAAAAAAAAGAAGAAAGAAAAGGAGAGAGACTCCTGGAGACAGGAGAAAGAAGAAAGAAAGAAGAAAGAAAAAAGACAGGAGGAGGAAACTGCAGAAGAAGGGCGGCAATCGAAGGGAGGAAAAAGGAAAGAGAAAAGAGAAAGAGAGGCCCAAATTTTGAATAGGGGTTTGGTCCGATTTGGGAAAAAGGGCGGCTGAGTGGCTGCAAGAAGTTTCATAGATGGAGAAGAAAGAGGGGTTCTCTCCCTTCTCTTTCCTTATTTCATTGCTTTGGTGAGCAAAAGGAATGGACTTAAACATTTCCATTGATTTTTTTATTTCCTTTGTAGATTATTTTTCTGCTAGTATGTTCACCCATTGGTTGCTAGGGAGGTCGTGTGGAATGTTTTCTGAATGTTCCAGTTTTAGATTTTACTAGTTTATTTATTTTGTTATTGCTCAGGTTTCTCCTTCCTATTGATGGCAATGTTGAAAGTGAGTGGAGTTTCTTGTTGCTTCCTTTGTTATTCTTTTTCTTTTTATATTAATTAAATTCTGATTTTTAATAGAATAAATTGTGTTAACTCGAAGAAACCAATAATAACGTAATGATAAATCACTTTCAAATGATCTTGTGAAAGTTTTTTTCACCTTTCAATTCAGTGAAAAAATTAAGAATAAGACATAAGGCATTAGTAGGAAGACTACTCAATTTATATATCAAAAATGTTGAAATTTGAATTATTTGATAAACTAATGGTACTGAGGAAGCCGTCTTCCAATTTATACATAAAAAAAATATTGAATATTGAATTGATTAATAGATTGATAATATATATGTAGGAAGTTTCTTCATAACACAATTTATACATCAAAAATGTTGAAAATCAAATAGCTTGTAAGGTTATTTTGTTATCATCAAGTATATCACACTTTTTTTATTGTGAGGTTCAAATCTTTTCAACTCTTATGAGTATAAAAATAAAGTATAAAATAATTACAACTCTTTACAATTACAAAATAATAAATCACTTTCAAATGATCTTTTAAAATTCCCGTTTAATCCTTATTTATAGAAATCTTGTAAATAAGAAAGGGGACATTGAAAGGAAGATTACATTTTTTTTAAATACATTTATAAAGATGTTACTCAGACGTGTATGAGATTTTGTATGATTTCAAGACAAGAAATAGATCACTACAATATTCCACGGTATCAGTTTGTTTAGTGTCTATGTTACTCGGGGTATAAGGGTGTCAACGGGTCGGTTCGGGTCAGTTTCGGTCTAGGCTGAATCGATGTCGGGTTTTATAAGTCTAGCCCAAAACATGTCCATTAAGAGTTCAGGCTGGGTTGGGCTGCGCTGGACACAATAACTAACGGGCTAGTCCGGTATCGATTTGTTATCGAGCTGGGCTTATTGAGGTGATTTCGGACTAGTTCGGTCCGGACCGAGCTTATCAAGCTTATCAGGGCTATTTTATATGTAAGATATGTAGCCTATTTTATTATTTCTATCTATAAAATTAACACCATTCCTTCTATATGTATGTAATTCAATAAATTGTAACAATTAACATACTTTTTTCAACTACAGATTCTTATAATCTTTCAAATCAAGAAGTGAATTATAACAGTGTAATATAATCCATCTAAATTTAAAACCATTAAAATTAAGAAACTAGGCCGGATGAACCTTATCGGTGTTCGGGTTAGGTATTATTGGTTCGGGTTAGTTTGGGCTTCTTAACGAGTCGATCCAGTCTGGGCTGAAACGGTGTCAGACTTTATAAGTTGAGACCGAAACTTGTCCATTAAGGTTCGGTTCGGACTGGATTCGGGTTATATCTGACCGGCTCAGTCTGTGCTACTAGACCGGGCCTATTTTTGACACCCTTACTGGGGTGGTCTTTGCCAATGGCAATTCCAAAGGTGGAGATTTTACATCCTATTAAAGTGGCTTGTACTCTATTATTTCTCTTTCATTTAATATATTTTGGACTTCTAGCAAAAAAGAGTCCCTAAATTAAAAAATAAAATAAGTAACAGAAAGAGAGAAGTAGAAGTTTAATTAAATATGCAGGTTCATGTAGTATAATAGTAGGTGGGTCCCATTAGAAACACAAGTTGATGTTTACCTCTTGTTGCATGAAATGAGTTACTCGTGACAGCAAACATAATTGAGATTTGAGAGTATTAAAAGTTTCTTTGTCGAGCAATTTAGATTGAAACACTGAAATAACAAAATTAATATGTTTAAGAGTTGGATTTTGCTAACTTCAAATCGGACAACCATATCCAATCATACTTAAATTCCATCATTATTTATCAGCAATAGAGGTGTCGTGATTAATTAGAGAATGATAAATTAGGTACCATATAAGATAGCTAAAAAATAAGGAAAGCGTGATTAATTCCATGATGATAAGTCAACCACTAGACCTAAGGGAAAAGGTGATAGTGTAGTCTTTTTAAAGCCATCATACCTATTGATTAAGGTTTTAAACTTATTCTTCCTAACTATCGACACTCATTTTTATCTTTTGGCTAAACAATATCACCTTTTGTATTGGAAAAAGTTTCATTTAGGGTTAATCTCTATGTGATTAACACTTTAAGTAATAATTTTCTCTTATTTATGAAGTTTTTCATAATACTTTCTATTTACAAAATTTCTACCCTTATTCCGGTGTCAGAGACTGACCCATTTATACGATGTCAGAATGAGATCCCATTTCAGGGATGCACATCGTCTCCTCCCAGTGATTCTAGGAGGATGCAACAACCTATCTTGGATGGCTGCCACGTAGCTCTCGGTTGAATCCGAGACCTACGTCTGAGCCGACAACCCCTGTCGACTTGGCTTGTCGGCTGGGTGTTAGCTCGGACATGGGTCTCGGATTTACTGAGAGCCACGTGACGGCCATCCAGGACAGGTTGCCACTGTCCTCCCAGTAGTACTGGGAGGACAGGATGCGGATCCCATTTCAGACCCCCTTCTGTAATGAACCATAGATCTACCATTGACACATTTTCTCCTCTAATAAATATGAGTCTTTACTGAATTATTCCCACTCTTGCCCTCTTATCGGTAGTTTATTGGCAATTATCCACACTGGCTTTGTAAGAAGTCATTGCTACTATTATATATATCTACCAAGTATTTCTTTGAGTTGTAAAGTGGAAACTATGTAGCGTTTGATTTTGTTTCTTTCTCCTCCTTTCCACATTCATGATTAATTGCTTGTTGCCCTGCCCTTTAGACAGTAGAAAACCTTTTCCCTTTATGGTATTAATATTGATTTATTATTTTTTTATTAAACAATATTAATTTTTTATTACTAATAATGGAAAAGTTTATCATAAGGGAATAGTTCAGTTGGGTATGGTCCAAAATATATATATATATATATATATATATATATATATATATATATATATATAAAGAGATAATAGAAAAATGAAGGTGAGACCATGAGACACGGACACGCGTAAACACGTTCAGCAAATTAGCAAACTTTATGATCTAGTCACGTGTGAAACGAGAAGTATTTGAGAATAGAGAATTGAGAATTGATTTTTTTGATAAGCTTGTCGTTTTCTCCCTTTTTATACATAAAGCGTGGCGGGCTTTAGTGCTCAAGCACTACACGCGGTCCTACATCTCTCTTTGGGAAACTTTTTCCTAAGGTTGAGTAGAATTTTAATGGATTTGATATGACATTGAGACGGGGTGAATCAGTGTTTGAAAATTTTTCTTAATTATTTTATTATTAATTAGAGTTGATGGAGATTTAATTTTTCACACACACATAAGCACACTCAGTGGCTAGGTCTACTAGATTTATACACCCATCCTGCAAATTATTCTACGTACTCCAAAATATATTAGAAAAAAAAACAATCAACACAAGGATATTACGTGGTTCACTAACACAGTGTGTGATGACTAGTCTACGGAGTAATGCCTAACGGGCTCCGTATTTACTCAACACTCAACTTTTAGTCTCTAACATGACAAATATACTAATCCTACGTTTTCCCAGCATAAAACTGAGAGGGTGCAACAATGCCAAGATTCAGGCTACAACAGCCAGTGTTCAACACCCACTGCACACACCACGCTTAACCCGCACCCACGGGAAGCAAATTATAATTTTTGGGCTTATAAAATTACCTTACAATTTTCTCCCACTAGCTAGGTATTCAACAACTTTCACCTACGCTAGCATACAATATATTGAAAGCAACAAATAGATAGAGAATTAAAAAATCTCATAAACAATGCTTTCAGATTGCAGACAATATCTCTGAAGCTTCACACTGCTCTCAGGAGCTCTTCAACAGCCTTTAGTGATAATAAATATCGATTCACAGAACACACCTTGCTCACAGGCTTTCAATTTCTTCCACACAACCCATAATCACCATGAATATAAAAATAAAAGCTCTACTGACCACTCATAGGGATTTAGCACTCCATTAATCCACAGAGAAGAGGTAGTTGGTGATTGATCACTCCCACAGGGCACGAAACCCTAGAAAACCTTGTCTCCCTTCAAAAAGATCTTTTTGATTTTTCTCTATATTTTTACGACTCCCAACACCGCCCAATAAATAGAGGAGCAAAAAATATGGAAACTGCAACTTGAACAGACCGATTTGGAGTTTGGATGGCCAAGTTATGGCGGTTTGAAGTTCGGCCAACTAGAACATTCAAAAGAGCATCTTTTGAACTCATACGATGCACCCGCGCTACACTTTAGCGCCGCCACCTTATGCGTTGTCGAGATGTGAATGGCGGAGATAGAATCTGCCTTGACGTCCATTAGATCTGTCGGCTAATGGCGGGATTTAATTCTGACCTTTGGATCTGAATAAATTGCGTAAGGCGCGATCAGATTCGATCTTGACCACAAGATCTGGATCAACCTGCCGTTGTACCGTACGTGTGCCACACGGAATCAAGGCGCCAAGTTCCTGAAATGCGAAGCACCGTTTTAAACTACCTCCATCCAACCAGAAGGCGGGCGATAGAATCTCGACGTTACCTCTGCACTACACTCGAGCCCACCTCAATCTGGTCCATCAGATTGGAATTTGAGCTTTGACGCTTCATCTCGACCGCCGATCTCACATCTAAACTTTTGTTACTTGCCGAAAATACCCTTGAGAACCTTTTAAAAGGCCTTTGTAACCGAGTTTCATTCAAAATACCCTGTAGAAACTAATTTTACCCGAGAGAACTTCTCTTTAAAAATTTTCGACTCTCTCTAGGCATTATGTCGAGCACATGTGATGTGCAAGCTGGGGTGCGTGCTGTGTGCGGCTAGGACCATGCGCATGGGCATGCGGTAGTGGGGGCTTGCGGCTGTAGCACCATGCTGTGCATGCAGGCCGAGGCTATGGTGTCTTGCGGCTTGCCATGTGGTTGGCTGGCCATGTGGGGCTGCCACTGTGGTGCCGTGGCCCTCGGCTAGGCTAGCTACCATGGTGGCACGCCACCTTGGCACAGTGGGTCCCACCCACTTCTCTCTCCTCTTTCTCTCTCCACACTCTCTCTCTACATTTTCTTTCTTTCTTCATATTTAATGCTTTATTTAATGCTTCAAGATGCCGCAACACTGCCTCATCATCAGTAACTCGGCCACATCATAAGAGAAGCTGTGCCACATCACCAGTGGGGTTCACTGATAATCTCTTTCATCAAATTCAATGTCGAATGCATTTAACTCCCTACAAGCCATCTGAAACACACTATAAGAGATGTAGAACACTGCCTCATAACTACGAGGTTGCTCCAGCTTTGCCATTGCATTGACACTCTCTCTCTTACATTGACACTCTCTTTCCTTATTTCTCTGACTGAATGCTCATAGACACTGTCACATCTGCCAAGTTGCCAACAATGACAACACAAAGTCCAACATTTCACTTATGGTTACACGTAAAACGTTAAGTACAATATTTTATATGTTAAAATAAAACATATATAATGTTTGTTAATTTCCATGAAATAAAAGATAATGATTTTTAAGAGGGGAGAGGAGGAACTTCCATCTTTCTTTTACTTATTATAAATAAATATTGTAATTAATATGTTATAAGTAAAATTTTACGATAAAATAAACTAAATACGATAAGGTAACGATTGTGGGGAAAAGAAAAGTTTTTTCATTCTCTCTTCGTTTAGATTCTCCCTCTCTCTCTTTCTCTCTCTCTCTCTCTCTCTCTCTCTCTCTCTCTCTCTCTCTCTCTCATATGGGTGCAAAATGATCCCCTTACACATCCTTTTGGATACTTGTGTTAACCTTCCCACTAACGTAGGATCCACACAGTTGGATAGGAAACCTCGCCCATATATATACTGTTGGTTTATTTAAAATCAATCAGAAGTAAAGTTTTTAAATTTCTAACTTGAATTTTTCATTTTTGTTATGGAGGGAGTTTTTTTTAAATGTTTTGCCTTTAGTTTGGAGAGAGTTTTAGTCCCACATTGCTTAGGGATAAAAGTATATAGGTAATGGTTGATTTGTATTATCTTGAGCTTTTAAAAGAGAGACTCTCACTTGAGGGGGGTTGGGGTGCTTTTAACCCATGCACACGAGGGACCAGTAGTGTCGGGTCAGGTTGGCCTGGGCCGGGCATGGATGTGGATGTGGATGTGAAGCACAGAGATACGATTTTTTAATACTTACCTTTTTGTAAGAGTGTGTTTCCACGTATTTAAATACCAAGCACAACCCAAAACTTTTGAACAAGTACGGGTACCTCCCCTCTAGTTTGATCGAATATTAGGTACACCCCAAACTTTTGAACAATTACAATTGTTTCATTATTTTGGATGACATTATACCTTATACACTATAAACAAAAATAATCTTGTGCTTATTAAAGCCAAAAGGTCAGTTTGAAAAGGAAAATACCATTTTAGCCTTCCCTTTTAACTTAAAAGTTGACATTTACATTTAACATTTACATTTTCAAGTTTCTTCTTGCTTCTCAACCGAGTTTGTTGCTGTCCAAGAGATTTCTCGTCACACCCCAATTCCGACTGAACCAGAAGTGTGAGTGAACCGTCAATGAATCAATGGTTCACACCAGGATCTCAATAAGACCGTATCCACTCATATAAACCATTGCACATAACCATAATCAGAATATAATAAAATACAGCGAAAGTCTTAAATTAAATGAACTGAGTACTTCTATTGATAAATAAATTATCTAGTTATTCAAAATACCAAAACATAAATAATTATCCTTACATCCCAATTATAAATCCGACTGAAAATAAATAAAGAAACAAAACCAACATCCTAGAGGTACATGCAGAAAGGGCACTCGCATGAAGCGTCATGCTCGTCCTCCCCTGCTTGCACTTCTAAAGCAGCAACACCTCCATACGTCGGAGCATCCATGTAGTCCTCCACAGTATAACCTGCATCAACATCTAAAAAATATGTATATATACAAGGGTGAGCTCACAACTTAGCTCAGTAAGACAATCAGACAATGCAACAAACATATGCATGAGTAACATTCACATTATGGTCTGGTTTTAAGTTTGCAATGTGTTATAGAAAGGATTGGCAGCCACCACACCTCTATACGAGTGTGTGAAGCCACCCAATGGATCAAACACCACTGTCCTCCCACATGCACCCACCATGGAATAGAAATAGAGCTAAAGCATCCGGATCAAACACCGCCAACACTTCCCCTGATACCCTACCCATACCAACACGTAAGCCCCTATTGGCGAGGGCTTACAAATTGGGCTCGTAACTAACCAATCTTATATGTCATCATAGTAGGCCCTACCCCAACACAGCTCCCTACGGCATAGAGATAGAGCTAGAGTCTAGTGGCCAGGTCGGAGACTACAGTGCCACTTTCTCCCCCTGATACCCTATCCGCACCAAGCATGCTAAGACAGAACGATACGAAAAGGTGCTAGTGTGAGGAATGATCCCAGACCCTCGGCCCTTCCCATTCCACACACCAACGAAAACAATCACATGCCTAACAGTCACATCCTAGCATAGCGAGTATGCATGAACAATAATAATAACTAAAAGTAAAGATGACATGCGAGTATGCACAAACATCAGTCCATAGAATCATAATTATTAACAACGTTTTACTGTTATTAAATTATTAGGGTTTAGGTCCGATTCCCTTATCTGACGCTTGTTTGATAGCTTGCTCCACGTCACAGAATCCAAAATTGCTATCACAAGGTCTTATACGATGTTAGGGTTGAATTAGAATAGTTTTCTTAGGATTTACGTTGGTCGGAAAATCAATTGGGTCAAAAACAGTCCTCACAGAGCAGACCGGTCGCGGGTACCAGTCGCAGGTACCGGCCGCGGCACTGTGGGGAAAGGTGCGACCAATATGGTCGATCGGTATGTCTCCGGAAGACCATATATCCGGTTCTCGCCTTCCGTCGGTCACCCCCTATTGATTCTAGGGTTTCACCTTATACATTCTAAGTCTAAGCAATGAGTTAGAGTTGTTTCCAATTCCATTCAAGTTCTAGGTTGAAGATCAATTCAAGTCCTAGTTTCGATGATCTTCAACCTAGAACTTGAATCTAGGTTTACCGACTAGATTAAGGTTTGACGGAATATGGTTTAGATCAATACCTCGCTTTGCATGGTATTGATCCAATCATGACTAACTATTCTAGAATGCTTAACATAGAGGAAGGTTTAAGCACTTACCGTTGGTTCGCGGTAGAGTGTTCTTCGTCCAACGGCAATGGCGGCTCTTCCCTCTCCTTCCTAGCTTCTTCTCCTTCTTCAATCTCTTTCTCCTCTCTAGGGTTTGTGAGGATCAATGAAAGGGATTTTAGGAGGTTTAGGAGTCTTTATATAGGCTAGGGTTGAGTTTAGGAAGCCTCCTAACATTAGAAAAGTCCTTTGGTTCAAAATTTGGAAAGTGGGACCCGCAGAGATCCGTTTTCGGATCTAAGTGGTCTATTGCGCAGGCTATACCGGTCGACCGGTACCATCGATCGGTATGAAATATATCATACTTTGAGGTCCGTTTTCTTACCAGATTGTCATCCGCTCATCCCGTCTGGCCCGCTGATGATTGAAAGACCTGTTACAATATGAATGACAGGTTTAGATCGGGTTCATGGAGTGCGGGTCTTACATTTCTCCACCACAAGCTCGACGAGGGTTCTTCATTCCGGGAGGTTAATTTCGGAGAAATTGTCTTCAACTTTTGGTGATAATTTGTCTTCAACTTTAGCGATAATCGTCTGCCAGATAATCATCGCAACCATTCGAATCAGATTTCTATGTTGATTTCTGAAGGACAACTTTTTCAATTGTCTATGAAACGAATGGAGAGTTACTGTAGGATTTTTTAATCCTAATAAACTCATTCCTATCAATCCCATATGGAGAATAAAATACATTAAGCAATAACATAATCAAATAAAATAAATGGGACATACCTCTTCGTAGAAGATTGATTTCCGCCCTTATCTTTTAATTGATTCCCAGTAGAGATCTTCTACAGTCTCCTCTCCCTTAGGTATGGGTCCCTTTGATTTCATGCAGAGAGAGACTATAGGGACCCTGCTTCATATTTATAATAACTGCATATCAAATCTATTCCAATCCCATAATGGAATAGATTTGGTTTATAATAGGTAAAGGATGATCAATCAATCCTTGATTGGATTCCCATTAGTTATAAAAGACAAGTAAAATAATGTTGCCCATAATAATAAAATCAAAATATTTTACAGGTAGGCAATGAATGTAGAGTCTATCTCGCCCATATAAATAAATATCCTATTCTCGTGCCAGGTGTCAGAGTTTACCTAGTACTTTCAGTTCCATATCTGGTTGACCGAGTCAGCATTGGTGTTGCCTACCTTTTTCTTTGCTTCTTTCCCTTTTGTCTCGTCGAGAGACAGACCAGAAGATACCTACAGAGGTAAAACAGATCTCATGCTCACTCGTGTCTCTATTACAAGACAACGATTCTAAATAGAAATGAAAATGAAATCATAAGAATATGTATGCTGTACACCCCCCCCCCCCCCGGGATTGTAGTTCAATCGGTTAGAGCACCGCCCTGTCAAGGCGGAGGGCTGGGTTCGAGTCCCGTCAGTCCCGACATAGTATCCGATGAATTCATCAATTGCTCTCTCCATTTTCTGTGAAGAGGGAGACAGGGAGTGGGATTTAATTCCCAGTGGGGATCTTTCTTTCCTTTTTTTCACATTTCTTATCGAATAGCTAAAGTTTGTAATTGAGAGTTGAGAGACGACCGAGAGCCCTTGATAGACTAAGATTAGGAATATTTCACAATGGCATCTGAGAGTAATGATGTTGCTAGATCTGGATCCACCACCATCGACACAACTGTAGCAAACGGCGGTGAGCATCATTCTCCGTCTTCAACGCCAACCTAGTCTCAGAAGATCGCTCTGGTAACGGGCATAATTGGGCGTAGTGATAATGAAAGGCTTTGCAGAGGTGGATTGTTCTTGACGACTCTGGAATTGGCTTCTGCATCTGCAAAGCATAGCTGATTTCAACGATGGCAGAGAAAATGAGTTTTGATGAATAAGGAGCTGATCCTTAATATGCATGCTTTTGAAACACAATGAAGGTGCTGGATCTAGCGGAGACGGTCCTTGCGATCGTTTTCTTCTCCTTGCAGATCATGAAAGTCAAAGAGACAGAGTCGAGACGAGAAAGAATCAATCTCTTCCTCAACAGTGATGGAAATACTTAAGTGGGGCTATTTTTGTTAGTTCACTTTAGCATTTGGGCATTTTAGGTATTAAGATTTAGACCTCATATTTGGGTCGTTAGTTAACTGCAAATCACTAACGACGTGGGGGTTTATGTTATTTATTTGGATTTTAGGATGTGTTTTTGTAATTGTTTGGGGTGTTTTTGTAATTGTTCAAAAGGTTTGAGATGTACCTAGTATTCGATCAAACTAGAAGGAAGCTGTCATACCCCAATTTTGGTCTAACCAGAATAGTGTGATGAACTGTCAATAAACCAACGGTTCACCTAGGATTTCGCATAGGTTGTACCCACCATATCAAACCAAACACACATTCCACATTAATAATCAGAGGTAATAAACAATAAGTAGAAGTCTTACAGATAATAAACTGAGAGTTTAACAGTGATAAATAAATATTGAATCCAATTATCTCCAAACCATAAGACATAAAAATAAATAGTCAATTACATATTTGATGTTCAAATTATAACTAAATCTAAGCAAACACATTGGTTGCACTCGCATGATAAATCATGCGCATCTTCTTCAGCGTCTACGTCCATCACAGCAACATGTCCATACGTCGGCGCATTCATATAATCTTCAACGGTAGGACCTGTATCATCAACTAAAAATATTCGACGTCGAAATGGTGAGCACACATCACGGCTCAGTAAGCAAACAAAACAATACAACAAACATATGCATGCATTCAATTCATATTTTTAGTTTGATTTATAAGTTTGCAATGTGCTATAGAAAGGTTTGGTGGTCACCGCACCTCTATACACGAGTGTGTGAATCCGTCCAATGGATCAAATACCATTGTCATCCCACATGCATCCATCATGGAATAGAGATAGAGCTAAAGTATCCAGATCAAACACCGCCAACACTTCCCCTGATGCTCTACCCATACCAACACGTAAGCCCCTATTGACGAGGGCTTGCAAACTGGGCTTGCAACTAACCAATCCTAATGCCAAACAGTGTATCCAAGGCCTCACCCAAGTATCCCTCAATACATCCATAGAGATAGAGCTAAGGCCCCCCGGCAGAGTCAGAGACCACACGGTCCGAGACCACCTCCCCTGATGCCCTACGACGTAATAGTTCTGCTAAGGTAATGACGATACGACGATGTTAGTGGGTAAGACTTGAGTAGAGATAGAGCTAGAGTCTGGTGACGAGGTCGAAGACCACCATGCCATGTTCTCCCCCTGATGCTCGACTCGCATCCAACACACCAACCACACACATACATTCACATGCCTATTCTTAGCATCATCATCATCATCATGTTATAAATAAACGAAATTAAATATGCATGAACAGTAATAGCAGGAATATTAGATGACATGTGAGATGCACATTACAAGTATACATGCATAGAATCAATCATGACATTGGACTCAATAAAAATAAATAGTTTGTTATTATCCGATTAGTTTAGGTCTTGTTCCATCACCGGTTAGAAATTCTCGATGTACTTCCAAGCCTTGAAATTCTCTTTGAATTGATTTAACAACCGAAAAGTTATATGAATTTAAGTTAGGGTTCAAATGTGACATGTTACAGTAGTCAAAAATCGAAACAGAGAACTGATAGGTGCCTGATCGGTCCTATGGTCTCATGCTGTATCGACCTTACTGTTTATGGTCGATACCCTACGGTCGCACCATATGCGACCGTAGCTGCGACCATATGATTTCTGAAATCTTTCTGAATTCCTATGGTCGATCCTCTGGTCATATTGGTCATGCTATGGTCGACCGTAGCTGCAACCTTGAGATTTCTAGTCACAGTCTACATGAAATTCGAGTTCTTTTTGGGTAAATTCTTCTGTTCTTCAATGGGGTTTATCTTAAGGTCATCCTATGGCCATCATTAGTAATTTCTTATCAACCCTAATCATCAAATTCACTCCTCATGGTTCTCCTTGGGATTTTCTCAAGGAAATCACATAGATCATAATAGGTTGATATTGCCTATCCTCCATAGAAGTTTTATTCCTTAGAGTTTACATCTCTAGAGATTCATTTCATACCTTGGCCTGTGATAGAGAACCAATCTCTTCTCAGCACATTCTTCTCTTTAGCTTTTTCTTCTTCTCCTTCTCTTCCTTCTCTTCCTTCTTTAGGGTTTACTAATGTTCTAAAAGAGTGAAAAAGGACTGAGGGACGTCCTTTATATAGAGGAAAACTCTCCATATAGAGTCCTCTTTCAATTGAAAAATCAATCCCTTAGTTTAGGAAAGTTTCCAGAACTCGGATTCTGATCTGGGTTCTCATAGTTGATCATACGGTTGCATAAACCGTCGATCGTAAGGTCGAAATCATCGACCGTGGGATTCTGGATTTGAAATTTTTGGTTTTCTTCCTTATGGTCAACCATACCTACACAGGCATGCGACCTTAGGTATGTTTTTAGTGTTTTTAACTCAATTCTCATACCTAGTTTGTGATCTATCTTCACACGCTCGGTCCACTTGGTCCAGGAATGACGGAAAGACTTGGCACGACACGGTTAGACCAAGTTAGTGGAGTGCGGGTCTTATAGAAGCACCTGTAATTTTTCGAAACAGTTTTTACTTAAAAAAATGAAAGAAAGAATAGTAAATGTAGAAGCATCATGGGCTTTTCAATCCCCATCTGAAAAGGATATATATATATATCTTGTATTTTGCACTTTATATTTATTATCAAATTAGCCAAATTTATTTGCTTATATACCATCTTCATGGCCGGTTACATCATTTGCATTTAATATATTACTTGTTTTTGATTTCATACCACCTTCATGGCTGGTTGCATTTAATTGAAATTCTTTTTCGTACTTTATTATATTTTCTGCAATATATTTATGACCACAGGACTTGGGAATTGTGTAGAAGACTTCTTATTGAGATGGAAGCTCTAGTTGACCTACTCTTCCTAACAAACAAACTATACAGAACGTATTATAATATAGAAAAAATTTCATCTACACCCATCAAGGATTGCTAACATCATCTACACCCACAAGATTGCAAAAACATCACCTAGGTCCATTGAACTGACGGAAATCATTAAAATTGTTGAAATACAGTTTTACCCCTCATATTATAAATTAAAAAATTAAAAAATTATGTTGATTTACTAATTTGACCTCAAATCAAAATTATATTTTCTCTGTCTTTCCCTTTCACTCTCACCCAAGCCCTAACCCCATTAATCCAAAAAAAAAAAAAAAAACACCTAACCCTTAATGTTGGATTCCCTTCTACGTTGTGCGTCCACAGCGGCCAGCATCCCATGTCCGTATTCATAGCCGTCGCCACTGAAGGCTCTGAGGAAGATGATTGCCCACCGCTTCAAGTCTACTGATGTTTTCGTTTGTACAAATTTGCTTTGTATCATTTTTAGTTGTCTGCTACATATTCAATCGTTTGATTCCTGTAGACGATTAGTAAAAATTTTCTTTGTTAGTATTTCAGTTTCAGTTTTCAGTTGTTTTAGCATATCTCAGCTTTAGAACTCAGTTTTCTTCTCTATTTCCTTGCATTTCCTTTTGTCGATTGTTGAAATTCTCGTATGCAAGAATCTCTCTATTCTTCTTTGTCTTCTAGTGTTCTTCGTCTCTGTTTCTTTTGACAGTTAGTTCGGTTCTTATTTCTTGTTTGTAATATTCCTTTTTCTGGCGAGTTTCTTTTTTGTCTCTGTTTCTTCTCTGACAGTCAGTTCGGTTCTTGTCTTTGTTTCTTCTCTGTTCTTCTTTGTTTTGTGATGTTCTTCATTTTTCTGGCGAGTTTTTTTTTTCTTTTCTTTCCAGCATCTTCTTTTTCTAATCGTTCCTTCTCTAATTTCTTCTCCAACCCATCGTCTACGCAAAAAACTAAATTTCTTGCTTCTAAAAAATCGATCTCAAAAAACTGAGAAAGAAAAATCAAAAGATTGCATCTGAATTTCTTCTCCAACCCATTATCCACGCAAAGGTGCTCGCTGGATCTATTTTGCTATGGTCAATACCATCTTCTTCGGATCCAAAGTGAGGCAAGATCCCTATCGCTTGAACTGTAACCAATCAGAAAAAAGGGAGAAACTTTTGGATTTTGATGACTTGTACATGGATTCATTGGTTTCCTCTTCATCATCATCTTTGTCGCCCTTTTATAACAAAATTGGTCATAAATTTTATTTGGTTCGAGTCACTGGCGGTGGGAAAATGAATTGATTACTACCATCATTAACAACATCGAATCCAACGGACTAGCATTTCACAGCAAACTTCTCGAACCGAACCAGAAAAGAAACCATGGTCAGACCCTGGTTCATGGTTTGTTAACTACTGTGTCTTGTTAAAGAGGATTGAGGGTAGGGTAATAAATAACATAAAGGGTATAATGGTCTTTTCAACAGGTCAAAAGGGTATTATTGTCTTTGAAATATTTCAATCCACTTGACATCAACATCTAACGGGAATCAACTGACGGAGTGGACTTCTTTGATTACCACCGCCAAAGTTTTGGGGTGTAGCTAATGTTTTTGCATTCTTGTGGGTGTAGATGATGTTAACGATCTTTGATGGGGTCTAGATGAAATTTTTTCTACAATATAACATAATTAAACACAACTCACCGACATTGAAGGCTTTGTAGGGTTTTCCACAAACTCAAAATGTCTTCTGTTGTGGAGGGATTCTAGTCCTGATTCAGTGGCTGAAATTTACTTGGTGTGTATACCAATACATTGGTAGGTACTCTTGGTAACTCTAATCGTCGGATCATGGCTAGATGAACAGGACAATATGAGACGATTTTTTTGTTCCCCACCATGACTGAGGGGCTACAAGATAAAATAGGAGAAATAAAATATTAGTACGAGAAATACATGGTCGGGATGTGAAAATATGTGAGAAAGACGAAAATAAAGACAATTACCTCCCCTAAACAAACTATTAAAATCCAAATAGCCCCAATTTTTAACGATGTTAAAGTTAAAATTTTTATGGATAACTCTACCCTCAACGTTTTATCCCTACTTTAAATCGTGTCACTGTTAAAAGACCAATAAAACCTTTTTATACCCAACTAAAATAAACCCTAATCTCATCTTCTTCTCATTCTCTCTCACGTTCTTTCCTATGGGGCGGAGATGATATGTTGGACTTAGCTGTAAGCGGAGGTATTTCAGGCTACCAATGAGGCAAAACTCCTCCATGAGTAAGAAATTTTTTCGTAGCAATGGTTTGCACAAATATTTTGAACAAACTGCACTCCCAGTCTCCCTTGTTTTTGTCTTCGATTAAACATTGTTTTGATTGAAAAGGGAGAAGTTTGTTTCGACTGTCAGAGGGAGAAGTCTTCTATTAAGTACTCGCTTTCCTCTCATTTTCTTTCTCTTCTGTCATTGACCTACTTTGCTCTTGAGGAATAGAAAATGTAAATTATTAGTAGGGTTTATTAAATGGTTCCTCTTTATATGAACAATGTCGGATTTTGCTCTTGTAACTACAATGCAAAAATTGGAAAGCCATTTGGTAGTACTTGCTTAGCTTATTCTTTCTATTTCTTAGCTAATCGAGTATGCAATATACTAGTTTCTCTCAAGCTCTGTAGATATTCAAGAATGCAAAATCCAGTTGAAATGATGCAACTGGTACAGTTAGAAAGAAAAGATTCAAATCCTCTCCTCCTTGAGAATATGGAGGAGAGGATTTGAACCCTTACAACTGTAGTTTAGGGTTCCCTGTTAATCCTGCTTGAATCCACAAGTCTGTCGTCGATTGTTGAAAGTCATAATTTAATTTGATTTTCTGGATTCTCATTCATAATATGAAATTCATATAAATTCATATTCTGGTATTCTGATTTGTGTTTAATCATATAATTTCTAATTATTTCTGATACTATTATAGTTTCTCAGTTTGTATCCCTTTATTTTTCTTCAATCTCATTTTGGAACTTTTTTTACAAGATGGAACCAAAATGTGAGACCTGTGGTGATACATGTGTGGTACGGATAGTAAGAAAGGGGAAAAATATTGGTAGGAATATCTATAGCTGTGAAAGATGTCAGAACTTTGTTATGTGGGTGTAGAATAACAAGGAATGTAGATGTGGAGTAGGTCAATGTAAAGTGAGAATGGCCAAAACAGTAACAAACAAAGGGCGAAAGTTTTGGTGTTGCCCACAATCTACTGGAGTATGTTTCTTGCATTATCCTCTGTTTTCCCCTTTTAATTATGGTGTCATTTGATTGGAAGTTGTAGTATGAGAATATATTTGCAACCTTTTATAATTGCCTTGCAGGTAGATAATGCTGGATGCGGTATGTTTGAATGGATGGATAACAATGGAGAGATCATTTCCAGTAAAGAGACATGAACCAATATGGTAATTGACCAGACAGGAGAATGCTCTTGGGGTACGGTGACCAGTACGGAAACACAGAAGATAGATCCAGTCACCAGTATGGCAACATAGGAGATTGGTCAAAGCTCATAGACCCAGGCGTTGAATACGACAACCGCTAGTACTACTTCCCTGGATTATTTGAGAGGGTACTTAAGGGGAGTAATTAGGGGTCATGTGCATAATACTAGGGTGTTTGAAGAGCTTCTTAGTGCTATCGAGACACTAGATCTGAAGAATCCTGACGAAAGAGCTCCTTGATAATATTAGATGTGTTCTTTGTTTCTAAATATGTAAAGGATATGTAATTTATATAAGGGATATTGAGCTATTGTATCTCCTTGAATGTTCTTTTGCTGTTCTCAATTTATTTAAATGTTTAGGCACTTGTTTGGAGGCAATATAATTGCTGATTTTGAACTTCTCCACTTCCCTTACACTAATAGATAGTGGTTTTGTATCCTTGAATTAATTTGGATTATGGTTCATGTGATTGCGTGGATCTTTCTGTACATGGAGTTAAAAAACAAATAATTGGACATGGAATGGAGATTCTAGATCCAACTATCATCTATGCAAGCTTTCAGACTAGTTTCATTTGGTCCAAGCTGTTTCTTATATTTGTTGTAGAGTATACATTTTTGGAGGCAATATATTACTCTAGAGACATCGCATTCTCTTATGTATTCAGCCTTACTTGTCTCAAAGAATGAAAAGAATATAATGCCATCTGGTACTTCCCAATTTTCATCTTGTCTAATAAATTATGATGTACTGCAAGAGATTATAATATTGAGAAGGACCCTATTGAGAATGTTAATTTTTGTTGCCTAGTAAAAACCAACTCATGACATATGGCTTGATAGCAGTTTATTTTAGAAAGTTGTAAGCCTCACTGAAGTAAGTGAAGCCTGTAGTAACACTTTATGTTCTATAATTTGGATGCAATAAAAGTGTGCCCTCTCATAGCCGTGCAACCTGCAAAGGAAATCACAACAAAAAAGCCTTCCATGTGGGACTAAAGTGTGCCCTCTAATTCTGGAGTCTCTTGAGTCTCTTGACCCACACCTGCACTTCAAACCGTTTCATCTTAATACCACTTCCCATGTGGGATTAAAGAAATAGATAGATCTTACCATGCTGTAAATTCGTATATATCAAATAGCAATAAAAATAACATCCATTGCCAACCAGAGAAGTCATCAAAACTGAAGTTTCTAACTGCTCTGTAACCAAAATGAGTGGTTTATAATACATATTAGTTCTACTGTAATTGTTTCTTTCAAAAGTAGAAATTTATAATACAGACAAATTGCATTATAATTGATCCTTCCAAGAATATAAATATTTAATACAGATAAGTTCCAATTTAATAGACAACCTCCCGCACTATCCCCATCCCATTTAAAAATCTACCACAAAAGCTCTGCTGTAACTGTAGTATTCACTAGATCATAATTGTATCTGCACAACAAAAAATAAATCAATGTCAATGGAAATTGAAGCAAGCTGATGTCATAAAAAAGACCTACATAAATAGACATTCATGTAGAAACATATGCAATCAATCAAGGAAACTGATGAATTCAAATCTCATTAGTCATGTTAGGAAGATTAGAGAACTGGTAGGACCCAAAAAGAGGGCCTGCTACTTATAAACCTATAGTTTGAAGGCAGGTTACCTTAGCATCAAGATTAGAGAAAGGAGAAACAACAGTGGAGGAGCACGCATGAGGACAGTTTCCTTACAGTAAAAACTGTTCCGCTAGTGAACAAATAGTTTCTCACAAGTGTCCTTGACATAACCAGTCAATCCCCCAATGGTTTCTGGAACAGATTCTCTGGTAAACAGAGACTCATGAACTCTAAACACCGTTGGCAGTTCACTGTTCTATCACAGATCTGACATCAGCTCTTACTTTGGTTAGTTTTCTCGAATTGTAATCTGTGAGCTCTGTGGGGTAGTGGGATATGAAGCTCAAGATTTAAATCTGAATGAAACAGAAACACAAAAACTCACATAGAAAAGTAGGGCTCCCAAGTGTCTCATTTTAATTTCGTCTTTTCTTCATATTCATAGGTTTTTCTACTTTGACTGTAAAATAACAACAAAATCACTACTACTCCATACACACAGTTGTACACTAGGTAACAAATTGTCTGACCTGCTAACGAGTAATTCACAAGCTCTGCAAGAAAAAATTGACCCAATGTTAGTACCCAAAATGGGGAAGACCACTCTCCTATAAACAAATAGGAATATGAAGACTTACCGATACATAACTATAAAAAACCAAAAGCGTAAGTAAGCATAACAGGATTGTTAACATGCATCTGCAATGTTCACAAGCACCAGGATGCCTGCTGTAAGGACGGGAAAAGAAAAGAAAATAACCTTCGCCCAACACTAGATGATCCAAAAATATAACCCAGCATAGAATTAATCTCTGACAAAATTTACATCACTTCAACAAACTAAACTAGGTGTTCCTATCTCATCTTCAATATCTTTGTTACTATCATCAATATCTTTGTTACTGTCAACACATTTTAGTATAACCTGATCCTCATCCCCTTCATTCCCTGACATACATCCACCACTCTGACCTCCATCAGAGACTTCATCTTCTTCCCCATCACTCTGACATCCTTTTGATTCACTATGACTCTGATTATCATTACCTCCACCATGTTGTTGCCAATGTACATCATCATTGTCTAATGACTCAGCCTCACTTGAGCTGCTGAGATTATGTACTTCCTTACTACTTGCAATACTTGTTCCTGTTGCTTTGCTACCAAGACCACCACTCTTGCTCCTGTTGGCAAAGTCTTCTGCACATGCCTTTTGATTGGAGTTCTTTGTCTACTTGGACTGTTTACAGCACTAGTTTTGGGTCTTTGCATCACATTACCCTCAAAAGTATTTACCCAGTAAATATTTATTACTTCTTCATTCACTTCTAGTCCAAACGCATAGCAGTGTATTGGATCACATGCATCTGCAGATTTCTCAAACATTCTCACCACATCCTTGTCTTCTTTAAGCATTGATTCATCACCATTAGGTAATACTGCTTTAACACTGAATTTGATGGTTTGCCCACTTGGGATGTCCTTCAGTACACTGCAATATGCATCATATATGACATCCACTTAACTATAGCATTCGGGATCAACATTCTTAACTTCAGTATATTCGCTATAATGGTACACAATACTGATTTGGTCTCCCAATAGGTTAGCCTGTACACATGGGAAGCAAAAGAATTCCATTTTAAATACAGAAATACAGCAAACAAAATGTAAACATATAAAAAATAGTAAAAGATATTATACATAAAAATTTATGTTAAAATACATGAAACTTATAAAACAAATAAAGAGTTTTTGTTCTTTTCTCATGCAAGTAATTCACCAAGAAACTAATTAGTTGTTGGTTTTTTTTTTTTTTTTTTGATTAAAAGTTGTTGGGATTCAGGTAGAAACAATAAGTCCAATAATGAATACATATCCTATAGCATGGCTAAGAAGACTACCATCTATATAAGCCTTCATCTAATGGTTCAATAAAATCCCTAAAATTAATGGGGGTGATCATTCAGACAGGCCATAGGCCACATGTAAAAACTAGTAAAATAATTGGGCTGGTCACTCAGATAGGCCACATGTAAAAACTAGTAAAATAATGGGGGTGACCACATTTAAAAAAGTGTAGGGAAAATCATGGATGTTCCCCACCAAACAAAATACCAGAATTTTGAGTACTTTGTTTACAACAGATAATGACATAAAGACAAAAAAAGATAGAACACTTCGCCATTTTCACCATCAACTATCATATCATATTTACTTCATACAGCCACAAGTACATGAAACAGAAACTTAATGGAAGCAAAGACAACAAAATACAAACATAGAAACAATAAAATAGAAACATAAAGACACCAGACAAGAAAATAGAAACATAAAGAATGACACGAAGGGAGAAAGACAAGAAATACATGCCATTGTGCCTTAAGAGACGCAGAATGGTACCCAGACAACAAAATATCACAAATCTTACAATGCTGTGTTTAAATAATCCCCAATCGCAGGTCAGATTACTACAAACAATAAAAAATGGTGGTGGGATGGGTTAAACTGTCAACCTTAAAATCGACATTAAACAATCCCAAAATTTGGGGGTTTCGAAGGTGAAGCATCCTACTGCTGTCACTACTTATTAAAAGCTAATTAAAAGACAATCCTTACAGTGCTTCAATGTTTGCAGTAGTAGGTAGGGTTCGAATGACGTTCAATGCTTAAGGATTTGCAGCGGTCAGTGCTTCATGGTTTGTAGCGGTTTGTGCTTCAAGATTTGAAGTGATCAAATCTCCCAAGGATTTGCAACGGTTTGTGCTTTAAGATTTTGAAAGAACGTGGAAACTTCAAGGTCCTTGCAGTGACAGGATAGAACTGCTTCAAGATTTCAGTCGAAACATTTCGAAGGCTCCTTACTGCTTCAAGATTTCAGCAGAAATATTTCAAATGATGAACTGCTTCGATGTTCAAGGATTTGGAGCGGCGGAGAGCTCAGAAGACGTAGGCGATTCAAGGGTTTCGAAAACGAATAACAGTGAGTTCGACTGTGGTGAGCAAACAGGGAATCATGGAATTGTTTGACTGACAAATAGTAACCTTATTAAATAGTAAGGGTAAAATAGGTAGTTCATATCTCCAAAAATGTAATTTGGTCTTTAAGAAAATATTAGACTCCCACCGTTACCATTTAATAGAATATTCTTAGCGCATGGGGTTATTTCGATTTTAATAATTTGTTAGGGGAGATAATTGTCTTTTTTGAAACTTTTAGGGTCAACTATCAATAAGGTAAGTTACATGGGAGATAACTCTCTTTTTCCATATATATATATATATATATATATATATATATAAAAGATTTGAGAAACATCCTATTCGACTAAATGATATCCTCAAAAAGGTATTGAGGATTTAATTGAAGAATATAGAGATTCTGACATTGAACAGATGCAGGTGAGGAGATTCAAAGCAAAAAAACAAAGGTAGGGTTGCTCGCCCACTAAAGCAAAGAAGGGTTACTACGTTGCTGATGCTTGACCGATCTGAATTGTGGTCAGGTGTGACTCAAGCAGCAATGATGAAAACTCTAAGTCGTCGAGTGATGAGTCGTGCATGAGGAACAAAAAGCCACAGAAGACCCAAGAAATCAGAAATAAACTTTAATAGAGTAGTAGGTACCCAGTTTTAAGAGTTTTAAGCTTGGGACACAAATTGTTCAAACTTCCATCCCAAGTTTGGAAAAGAGAGAAAAACAAATTTTATTTTCTCTTTGACGATTTCAGGATTCTTTGGTCTTGAAATTTGAACCGGTTACATATAGGCTTACCTCAATTTGTTAGCTTAATTGGATCATCATTTTACAAATTAGCATTGGATCGGTAGATTTGTACTTGTTCTTTTTTATTTTTTATTCAATTTTGACCGGAACCACATGTCAACAAGCTATTGGAACCGTATCGGATTCAGATCACGATGCAGTCATGACATTTGGTATTCAAATTGTTTTTCAACTTGGATTCTTTTACCATCCTATATGTATATTTGTATTTTGGTTTAGATGGATGATAGATAATTAATATTTTTGGCTATAGCAGATACTTGGCACTAAATCCTTGGTTTGGATTGCACTATAACAGAAAGCTTAACAATGAAACTTGAATCTTTCTTACTACATACAACTTCAACTTCCTTTGCCATTAAGAATCTAGATTTTCATAATCTTTTTTCTTGGATTACAAGAATAATGTGGACTTTGGAATGTTTCTCTGAGTCAAACTAGTTGAACTTTAATTTCTTAACATAAGATATAGTGAATGAAGAAGATTGGAAAGAGAGATCGACCCATCATTTATTAAGAAGCACAGGGTCAAAGACGTTACTTATTAAATATTCAAAAGGTTTAGAATTAATATTTGCCAGTTTCTCTCATTTAAATTTTTGAATCTTCTTTGTTTGGAATGTTTCTCTGAGTCAAACCACCTGATGAATAACTAAGATTGCTTAACATAAGATAGTGAATATTGAAGAAGATTGAAAAGACAAATTTGAAGTTATATTAATCCTCTTTTAGGTCGGTAGAGAAGACAATGAAACAACATTAACAACCTTAACAAGCTGCCACCCTATGAGCTGTAACCCTAATAGGAGACAGACATCTAAGAGCTGAGGTCAACATTCGAATAAGCCACATCAGTGCCAGTAAAGTTCAGCTAGTGACGAATTCCAGATTACCAAACCGTCCTAGTAGGGACCATCTAATTATCTAAGTTTAGGTGGAATTATTTGGCGGTGGAAGTTATATATAAAATCATCTTTGACTACTTTAATTTCTGCCACTTCTTGGTCCGGTCAAACCCAATCTGTTTAGGCCCAACTTGATTATTGGCCAGCCTAGAGTGGTTTAGTGTTTGAGCCAGTCCAACATGACATGTGAGGGGGGAAGAGGATCAATGGATTAGATAAAACTAGAGATGAAAATTGATAATCGAAAATTTGAATCTGATTCTCATTCTTATTCGTTTAAGGTAATCCGAATCCAAACATTCGGATTCGAATATCATCCAAATGATCTAATATAAGCTGACCTGTTTAGATATTAGCTTTAGATAACAGTGTACAAACTTGAGTTTTCACATAGAAGCTCATTCCATATAGAGATATAAATTGTTAAATGACAATTAAATTACGAGAAATAAAGAATAAAATAGTAATTTTATGTTTTTGGATGGTTATATTATACATATATTTCAAAAATAATGTGGTCTATACTGAATTATTTCTTTTCAGATTCAAATCAGATTTTAACCTTGATTAAGGACAGAAAGAGGTAAAAAGAGATAGAGTGTAGGAAGGCAAGAAGAATAAGCTTTTAAAAAAGATATAGAAAACGACTACGTATATATATGACGGATAATTTATGGTTCCTGAGCTTTCTTCTACGGCTGCAAGAATGAATAGCATTAGAACTGGGAGATTCAAAAAAAGGAATAGCAACGCCAGTGAATCAGATATCCCCCTCCCCCACAATTTTCCTAATTATAGGTTAAATATAAGGAAATATTAAAAATTTACCCTTTCTTAAGTATACAATCAAGATAGAGTGGATACACAAATGTCGGTAACAAAAGGTTGACTTAGGCTCTCTTTAGTATATATTATAGAATTAATTATATAATACTTTATGATATATGTAACTGTTTGGTATGATTTATGGTATTTATTTATATTTAAATAAATTAATATAATCTAAAATCTTAAAAAGATTAGAAGGTGTTTATCATTATTGTAATAATCTATTATTACTTCTTTATGTCTAGCGGTATCAAATGATTGTTATTTATAACTCATAATTGATTTATTATAAATAATTTATAAACATTAATATAAATTATACCAAAGAGAACATTAGATGAAAGATAAGTCCAATAACCCATACATCCAGTTACTTCAAATGCACCCCATTTCAAGACCTCAACCTTCACTTCTTGCACTAGTGGAATGCTGATGACAAAAACAATATTTAGGGGAGATTCAATATTCTTTTCATTGATCTACTATGACACTAGTGGAGAACATTTTTATTGGGTAAATTATAAGGCTATGTTTAGATGTTTATCCCTGGTTTATTCAGGCCCAAATTTTGTTAAATTCGGATTCAGGAATTATTCAAGAGGCATAAAATTCATAATAATTCATTATATATATTTAAAAATTCAGCTAAGGAATGGATTTACAAGAAAATAGCACTAAAGATTAATAGAGGAGTTATTCTACCAAAAAAAAAAAAAAAAAAGAAAGAAAAAAAAGAAAAAAGAAATGAAATTAAGGTGTTGATTTTTAATATTTGTTATACATATTTTGTTAATCAACTATCTTACACATACATAACATACACATTAGATTAATAAGGTGAGCATTACAATTCATTTTATAATTTATATTTGATCGAATACTTTGGAGAATTAAACAACTATGGTTACGATGGAGTTGAGACAATGGTCACCATGGGTTTGGTAAACAACTTGGGATGCCAACTGTGTGTTTGTCTATATTAGCGGTCAATTCCTTGGCTTTGCTTTTATACAATTCTATATTCGCGGTCAAAACCTTGGCTTTGCTTTTATACAATATCTTCACATTTGACTTGTTCATTCACCAACCTTGCCAGACTTCTCTGGGCATTTTCTCTTAACGGGCAGTTTTGCTCGCCATGAACCCATCCACTAAGTGCAGGTAAACCTCCAGGTCATGACAACATGCCACATCAACATTCTGTTTCAGATACGGTGACATCTTGCTATCCACAAGTAGTTCTGTTCCCACGTGAGAGTAAGCCCATGGCATGTTATCCAACACGTTCAAAACCTCGGCCGCCTCGGGGTTATCCCTTGCTTCTGGTCTAGTTTTTCGCTCACGAGCATACCTGGAACTCTCTTGATTACATCTTGTGAGTTCACGATTCATAACACCTTCACCCCCTTCTTCATGATCAGCTCGGCAAAAGCCCGGTTCCCAACTCGAGGACCACCAAATGAGAGGACCGCGATATCGGGCGCAGCGGTACTCAGTTCGGCGGCGGCTAGCAGGGCTAGAGCTGCACCCAAGCTGTGACCCATCACTGTGATGCTTAACGTCTCCCCCTTGTACAGCTCCCTTAACCTACGAACTTCTTCGAACACTGACTCGGCCAGACTCGGCATGTTTGAACTGGGAGTCCTGTACAAGCTCAATAATCCGCACTCAACCTTGGCTGGCTGGTTCGATTCAGAGTTTTCCCCTCCCGGGACCCGTACAAAGTCGTCCCTCATGTTCTCGGCCCATTCTAGACACGTGGGAGTTCCATGTAGCACGATGATTATGACTCTTCACACCTACCATATCATAGGCCCATCATTTTATTTCAATCAAACTCACCTCCAAAAATTTCATGTTCTCACGTGCTCAAATCTTGGCTATCATTCATGGTTAGTGTTGTCGTCTCAAACTGAATTGGTCCTTAAGTTGATCGGATTTCCTATACAAGGAAGGAAAGACACCGTAGTGATGGTCGGGTGGAGACACCCCTTGACCACTCCGATATCTAAGTTAGTTTGATGGACAAACAATATGGGACATGCAAAGAGAACTATCCCTTTGAATTAAGGGGATTCGGGTAACTCACTTGCTTTGAGTCTGGATGTTTGAGATTGTCTGTGTTTTTACCCGTATATGCTTTGTCCATTTATAGGTTGGAAGTGACCTGAATATGGGAGCTGGATGTGTCTTCTGTTGTGGCGGAATGTCCTTCCTTGGAACGTGATTCACGCCCATTGATTTGGAGATCAGATGATCTTACGCTGAGTCATCAGATGGTGGGATCTCTATTTCAAGATTCCATTGATTACTCTATGGTGGATATCTGGGAGATCTTGATATCTGCACTCATTGAAGTGGGTCCCACTCATACGTTACTATACAGCTAGCATGTTGCACATGAACTTGTATGATAGGGTCTATTTTTGGAGGGATGCTAAGATTACTACATTGGAGAGGCGTCGAGGCCTCCACATTGGTATGGTGTCGAAACTTCCATTTTGGTGAGGCTCCGAGGCCTTTATGACCACGAGGCTCCGAGGTCCTTATGATCGCGAGGATTTGAGGCCCTCATGATAGCGAAACTCCAAGACTCTTATGATCGCAAGGCTCCGAGGCCCTTATGATAGCGAGACTTCGAGACTCTTATGACGGCTAGGCTCCGAAGCTCTTCACTATTCTCATTGGTGGTTCCGATTCATTAGGAGCTGTTTTTTTCTCTTTCTTATAAGGTTGGTTATGGGAACGAGGGCCTTCGCCCTAATGTACATGTGTTGAAACTTGATTGGGGGAGACACATTCCCCTGTATCAGATGCCCCTTGCTCTCCTCTGCTTCTTGAATGTGGGGAGAGCAATATATCCTTCCATTCTTCGTCTGAGGCCTATGAGGCTGCCCCTTGAGAAACCGCAATTATTTCTTTTTTAGTAGGATTTTCAAATTTTAAACCGAGGTATTGTGGGTCCCGCCACTTACCTTGTTTTCCGCCCATCGTACTGTTACGTCATAAACGTGTCCGATGGAGAGAAAGTAGGGTGCGACCATGTGTATTTTTGCCTTTTGACTTGACGGTTACAGTAGTTCCGTAGGTTAGTAGACCATTATGACCTACGTTTGAATTTTTATCTGAACGAGTGGTCTTTATATAATGTTCACCTCCAAACCCTTCTTCTTTCTATTTTCTTCTCTGATTTCTCTGGTTTTTCGTTGTTCTTTCTTCATGTTATTTGCACAGCTCTTCGTCGATCTTCATCACATTCAAATAAGTATGGCTAGGTCTAAGAAACCCAGCGATAGGGTAGAAACTAACCCTGAAGAGGAAGCCTCGAGCTCGGGGGCCGCCAAGTGACGTGGCCAGGTTTCCACTTCTGCTTCCATTCCTCTCGTTATTCATGAAATAGGGATAGGTTGGAAGAATGAGGTCCGAAGGGCCAGGGCCATCCAAGCTGCTTTTATACAGGCAGCGAATCCTGGGCCCCCACCATCTTCGAGAGTCCCTCCCAATACTAACTTTGTTGCCAGTAAGTTCTAGAGTCGAATGACTCAATCTTGCTTAGATGCTATTAGGGAGTTTTACAGGGTCCCCGAAAGCTTTATTTTCATGTTACCGGAGTCCGAGGACAGAATGTGTATCCCCCCGCAACGATGCCATTGTCGTGTACTAGGAAATGTTCCAGCTAAACTTTCAACTCCCTCCTCCTCCTTTTTATTTTGAGCTATTGGATAGCTATGGACTAGTGCCTTCGCATATTACCCCCAATGGGTGATAAAATATTATTAGTTTCTTGGCCCATTCGAAGCTGGGTGGGTTACCCACGGAGGTCGCCCTGTTCAAGAAGTTCATCTGTTTGGTCTCTGAAGCACCGACCGTGGTGGATACTTAGTATTACTTCCAGTGTTGGAATGACTCGTCTTATGCCTCGGCCAAAGACGTCATCACCTCACATCACAACTAGAAGTACAACTTTTTTTTGTCTCTTGGACCCCATTTCCCAAGGACACCTGGCCTCGCAACCGCTGGTTTAAGGTCATCATCTTGTCTTAACTTTCTTTTCTTTGCTCAGATGTTAACCGTGCCTAGGACCCAGCTGGGGGGGTTCACCCATCCTGAGAACATAAAGGATGACGTGACACCCTTTGTGCCTGAGGTCAACCTCTTGACTCGCCAGTCGGCTCTGCGAGCCCTTGCTGTAGTGGAAGAGCTTATCTTAGCTATGAGGCTCCCAGTTGATGAGCTCAACTATGGTAGGAATTCACTCGACCAGGTTTTCCAGCGTGAGGCTTGCCATCATATTGAGGTAACATTTTTTTTATTGCTTTCTGTGCTTAGTAATTTTCTGTGTTGTGACTTACTTTCTGGTTATAGATTTTTCACTTTCTGACCTGAGCTCGAGAGGCTGTGGTGGATCTCGAGGATAAGCTTGGCGTGGCTCTTCAGCCAACATCTGGCGCAAAGACCCATCGGGACGAGGCTGATGCCTTTGCCAAAGAATGCCAAGAGGAGATGCTGAAGTCTTAAGGCCAAGCTAAGGACCTTGAGGAGGAGATAAAGAAGCTCAATTAGGACCTTGAAGAGGCTAAGGTCGAGAAGACCATACTTCGGCAGGAGCGGGATGATGCTGAGGAGAAAGCGGTCGAAGACAGGAGATCGTACAAGGGCCTTGAAGAAGCTCGAGTACGTCTTGAGGAGGAGGTCCGAAGTACCAAGACCACTGTTGCAGCCATGGAAAAGATTGTTGAAGATGAGTGACCTGCTCATTGTGCTACCTTGGCGAAGCTCGAGGCTGCCTCCAAAGTTCAGATACAGGAGGCGAGGAAGAAAGCTGTGAAGGATTTCAAGTGTGGGGTTGAGTACAAGAAGACCGTGATAGAGTCCCTACTAAAGTTGGTGATGCAGATGCTAACAGAGATCTGGGACTTTGTTTGGGCTAGCTATCCTCAGCTTGACCTCTCACCAGTGGGTGCCTTTAAGAAGCTCCTTGGATCTGCTGCATCTCCGAGGGTGTCCCCTCTTCTAGCTCTGCCTTTGCCTTCTGGCCAGCCCTCTTCTGTGCCTCTGGAGGTTGCCCCCAGAGAAGAGTCTGCTTCACTCACTCCTGTGTCAACCTCTAGCCAAATTGAAGACGCTCTTCAAACTGATGTGCAAGTTCCTCCCCCAGCTGAGCCGTGATTAGAAAATAATGTTTGAAAGATGGTTTTTTTATTTTTTTTATTTTTATGAATGTAAAGATGTAACTGTTTGTACATCTCCCCTTATTTGTACATATTTTTTCTTTTTTAATGAATGAGTAAAAGATTCAACTCTTTATATGTGATCTTTTGGTGTAGCTTTCTATGCCCTTCGAACTAGTTTACTATCCCTTTGGATAATTATCCACCCTATGAGCTTCAAGGCCCTTGGGGTAGCCGAGGGTGTCGAAGATAATCCTTCGTAACTAAGGTTCTTGTTGACGGAGTTGACCCTCCATGTTTCGGTGCCTCGTCTGGTGCTGAAGCCAATTTTCTATCCTTTAAGATAATTATCCACCCTCCAAGCTTTGAGGCCCTCGGGTAACCGAGGGCGTTGAAGATAATTCTTTGTAACTGAGGTTCTTGTTGACGGAGTTGACCCTCCATGCTTCGGCGCCTCGTCTGGTGCTGAAGCCAATTTTATATCCTTTAGGATAATTATCCACCCTCCGAGCTTTGAGGCATTTGGGGTAGCCGAGGGTGTCTAAGATAATCCTTCGTAACTAAAGTTTTTGTCGATGGAGTCGACCCTCCATGCTTCGGCGCCTCGTCTGGTGCAGAAGCCAATTTTCTATCCTTTATGTTAATTATTCACCCTCTGAGCTTCGAGGCCCTTGGGGTAGCTGAGGGTGTCGAAGATAATCTTTCGTAACTGAGGTTCTTGTTGACAAAGTCGACCCTCTATGTTTTAGTGCCTCGTCTGGTTCTGAAGCCAATTTTCTATCCTTTAGGATAATTATCCATCCTTCGAGCTTTGAGGCCCTTGGGGTAGCGGAGGGTGTTGAAGATAATCCTTCGTAACAGAGGTTTTTGTCAATGAAGTCGACCTTCTATGCTTCAGCGCCTCGTCTGGTGCTGAAGCCAATTTTCTATCCTTTAGGATAATTATCCACCCTCTGAGCTTCGAGGCCCTTGAGGTAGCTGAGGGTGTTGAAGATAATCCTTCGTAACTGAGGTTCTTATCGACAGAGTCGACCCTCTATGCTTCGGCACCTCGTCTGGTGTTGAACCCAATTTTCTATCCTTTAGGATAATTATCGACCCTTTGAGCTTCGAGGCCCTTGGGGTAGCCAAGGGTGTCGAAGATAATCCTTCATAACTGAGGTTCTTGTCGACGGAGTCAACCCTCCATGCTTTGACACCTCGTTTGGTGCTAAAGCCAATTTTCTATCCTTTAGGATAATTATCCACCCTCCGAGCTTCGAGGCCCTTGGGGTACCCGAGGGTGTCGAAGATAATCCTTCGTAACTGAGGTTCTTATCGACGGAGTTGACCCTCCATGCTTTGATGCTTCGTTTGGTGCTAAAGCCAACTTGTGGTATCCCGTATCGATATACTACAGCGCGTTTGAGGAATTCAGTCACTTTCGAGGCTATAATCTTGGGCATCGGTTCCACTTTTATCTAGTTTGTAAAGTAGTCGATGGCTACATTAAAAATTTATTCTGTCTCAGCCTTGTTGGGAATGACCCTAAGATATCCATCCCCCATATTGCAAAGGGGCTTGGGCACGCTATAGGTTGCAGTGGTGCAACTAGTTGTCACTGGACCTTGGCATGTCTTTGGTACTGTATGTATTTTCTCAAAAATTTATTGCATTGCTTTACAATGTTGGGGAAGTAGTACCCTGCCTAATTAGTTTATGTGCTAGTGTCCGACTCGCTTGGTAGCTGCCACAGAATCCTTCATGCACGTCCTCGACAGCTCCCTCGACCTCTAACGGTTGCAGGCATCTTAGCAGGGGCAGAGAGAATGCTCTCTTGTACAGGGCATCTTCATATACGATGTATCGTTTTGATCTTGTTTGTATCTTTTTCGCCTCTTTGCGGTCATCTAGGAGTATTCCATTTTCAAGAAGTCTAGGATTGGATCCATCTAGCAAGGTTCATTTGTGAGTATATTGATTTTGAATTTTGACCCGATGCTCGGTTTGTCCAGCTTACTCAGGTATATTGAGCTATCAACCAACGACAAATCCTTATTCAGGAGTTTGGATAGTTCATCCGCTTCAGTGTTATCCTCTCTGTCGATGTTTCTGATTTTAAAGCTTCAGAAGGTCACTGTTAGTTCCCTAACATTTTTGAGGTATGCTTACATCTTTGCGACCTTCACCTCATAGTCTCCCGTCACTTGTTTGACTACAACTTAGGAGTCACTGTGAGCAGAGATGCGAGTGACCATAAGGTATTTTGCTAATTGAAGCCCCGCAATTAGTGCATTGTATTCAGCCTCGTTGTTGGTGATAGTAAAATCAAATTTTATCGAGCTTCTGATTTTGAAACCTTCTGGGCTGATTAACACTACTCTTGCCCTTGCCTGATGGTTGCTAGATGCTCCATTAACAAACAGCGCCCAAGGTGGAGAGGCTGTTCTGGAGCAGGGGTCAGTGGTTGTATTTTTATTGCCTTATTAGGGTTGTCTAGATCATCTACCAGTTTGCTTTCAATCAAGATATCCGCCAAGGCCTGGGCCTTGATAGCTGTTCTTGGCTTGTAGTGGAGGTTGAATTCTCTAATCTCTACGGCCCAGTTGATCATCCTCCCTAACATATCGTTCCTTGCCAGGATCTTCTTCAAGGGCTTCGTTGTCAGAACCTGGATAGTATGGGCCTAAAAATAGGGTCTTAGATTCCTCGCAGCGGTTACCAATGCTAGAACATTATTCTCTATGGCTTGGTATCTGGTCTCTGCGTCTAGCAACATCTTACTCACATAGTATATTGGCCGTTGCATCTTCTCGACCTCTTTGACCAATACTGTGCTTACTGTCACTGATGAGACAACCAAGTAAAGTTGGAGCTCATCTCATATCTTTGGTTTGACTTGCATCGGTGGGGTTGACAGCTATTTTCTCAGCTCCCTGAACACATGTTGGCATTCTGGAGTCCATTCGAACTTTTTGTTCCCTTTAAGTGTTTGAAAGAATGGCATGCACTGATCTGCTGACTTCAACATGAAGCGCCTGAGGGCTGCTATCCTTCCTGTTAATTTCTGTACTTGTTTTATATTTTTGGGGGGCTTCATGTCTTGTATAGCCTTTATCTTTGCTGTATTGGCCTCTATCCCTCGTTGAGATACCATGAATTCAAGAAAATTTTCAGATTACTCCCCAAAGGCACATTTGATTGGATTTAGCTTCATATTGTGCTTCCGGAGTACTTCAAAGGCGTCGCGGAGGTTGTCAATATGCGTCCTTGCCTTCAGGCTCTTCACTAGGAAGTCATCGATATACACTTCCATATTTCTTCCTATTTAATCTTTGAAGACCTTATTCATCAAACGCTGGTAAGTGGCTCCTGTATTTTTCAGGCCGAAGGGCATAACTTTGTAACAGTAAGTCCCTTGGCTAGTGATGAAGCTTGTGTTTTCTTCATCTTCTTTACTCATGGGGATTTGATTATATCCAAAGTAAGCATCCATGAATGAAAGTAATTTATGTCCCGAGGTGGCATCTATCAATTGGTCTATCCGAGGCAAGGGGTAGCTATCTTTCGGGCATGCTTTATAGAGGTCAGTATAATCAATACATATCCTCCATCTATCCCCTAATTTTAGTACCATTACAACATTAGATAGCCATTCATGATATTTTACTTCCCTAATAAACCCAGGTTGAAGGAGTTTTTCAACCTCCTTGTTTATTATTTCTTATCTGTCTGGCGCCGCTCCTCTTTTTCTGCCTCATTGGACGATGCTAAGGGTCTATGGTCAGGTGATGCTCCATGAGGCTTTGGTCCACTCCGGGCAATCTGCTGCCAACCATGCAAACACATCCGCATTCTCCCTGATGAAGAAAATGAGTTCGTCTCGTATTTCTCCTTGCATAGTGATACAATCTAGAAAGTGTTCAGGTTGATCCTCCTAAAGGGGAATCTAGATCAGCCCTTTTGCCGGGGTTCCTCGATGGGGTGCTCCTTTTTCAGGATATGGGTCATCCCTTAGATCATCCAAAATGATGGACTGGATCGAGGCCTTCCCTTTCTTCTTGGTGGTTTCTTCCCCCTCTTTGGGATCTGAAGTTCCTAGCACTCTTCCTAATTCAATGTCATAGCATTGTCTTGAGATTCTCTAGTCCCCTCGACTTTCTCTAGTCCCGTGATTAGTGGGGAACTCGATGACCTGGTAGTAAGTTGATAGACAGCTTCTAAGGCAGTGTAGAAAAGGACATCCGAGGACCACGTTGTAACTGGCTCGGAGATTAACTACAAGAAATTCCACGTTTATGACCCTCTAAGCTGACTTTTTTTCAATCATAAAGGGCAGGCAAATCCCTCCTTTCACAGAGACAGAGTCCTTAGTGAAGCCTCTCAAAGTGTGGACCATAGGTCCTAGTATTTCATCAGTAAAATTCATCCTCTAAAATGTGTGATAGTAGAGGATATCGGCTGCGCTTCTAGAGTCCACCATAATTGGACTAACGTCGAAATCTATTATGACCGCAGTAATTACCAGGGCATCTTCATGTGGTGATACGAAATTTATCAAGTCATCATCATTGAAGATAAGGAGATCTTTGATCCTCAACTTTTTAGGAGTGAATGTTACATTATCTAGCTCCCTGGCATAAGCTTTTGTTGACTTTGTCGAGGTGTTGCCTGCTGCTGACCCCCCAGTAATTACGTGTGACTCTGGTATGACTAGTTGCACCTTTTGAGCTGGTCGAGCGAGGTCCGACACAGTGACATGGTCGGGGAGTCCGATCTCAACCCGAGAGAGGTCTATTGGTACCGCTTCTCCCAAAATTCCAGCAGTGCGTTGGCCTTGGGTCCTCCTCATCCATAAGTAAGCTCGACAAGCATCTGTTCATCATAGCGCTAGACCCATAGGCTCTTATTGAAGCCTTCATCTATCGTGGGTGAAGATTTTTTTTGCCCTCCATCGCGTTGTCCCTCTCTTCTAGGTTTTATTGAGATAGCTTTTATCATGTATGTAGCCCTGATGGTGGGCCTGACTGGGGAGGGAGTATTCCCTGTGCCACCATTGTTACACCCCAGTTCTGGACTAACCAGTAGTGTGATGAATTTCTATAAGAACCAATGGTTCAAGCCAGGATCTCGTAAGACTATGCCAATAATCTAAACCAACCACATTCCACATCATAATCAGAGATAACAAAATAAATAATGAAAGTTTTTATTAATAATGAACTAAGTGTCTACAATGATAAGTAATTAAATAATCCAGTTATCTCTAAGTAACCAAGACGTAATTATAACAAACTATTACAAATATAAAAATATGATAGTTAAATACTAAGCGTAAACATAGTTGAAACACTTACTTGACGAGTCATATTCATCCTTCATAGCTTGCTCGTCCACAGCCACCACATGTCCATACGTGACGCGTTCATGTAGTCTTCAATGCTACTACCTGCATCATTAGAAACTAAAAAGAATTGCGTACGCGAGGGTCAGCTCTCCAACATGAGCTTAGTGAGTAAATAAAATAATACACAAATATATGCATGCATTCAATTCATATCTTTGGTCTGGTTTTAGGTTTGCAATTGTGTTATAGAAAGTATTGGAGCCACTGCACCTTTATACATGAGTGTGTGAATCTGTCCAATAGATCAAACACCATTCCTATCCCACATGCACCTATTATGGAATGAAGATAGAGCTAAAGTGCATGGATTACACACTGACAACACTTCCCCTGATGCCCTACGCATACCAGCACGTATGCCCCTACTAGCGAGGGCTTACAAACTAGGCTCGTAACTAACCAATCCTAATGCCATCCAAATGTATCCAAGGCCTCACCCCAGCATCCCTCAATACGTCCATAGAGATAGAGTTAAGGCCCCCCGACAGAGTCAAAGACCACAAGGTCCGAGACCACCTCCCTTGATGCCCTACAACTTAATAGTTCTGCTAAGGTAATGGCGATAAGATGATATCAGTGGGTAGGACTTGAGTAGAGATAGAGCTAGAGTCTGGTGATCAGACTGAACCATAATGCCACGTCCTCCCCCTGATGCTTCACTTGCATCCAACACCAACCACATACACAATTACATGCTTATTCCTAGCATCAAGATCATGTTATAAATAAACGAAAATAAATGTGCATGAGTAGATATATAACAAGTATTAGATGACATGTGAGATGCATAAACAATCATACAAGGCATGGCATCATATTACATAGCAGAAAATAAAAAGGAAAAGATAGCTTGCTATTAGTCAGTTAGTTTAGGTCTTGTTCCCTCACCTTTGATTGATGTTTGTTTCTCTTCCAAGCTTTAAAAATTACTTTGAATCTATTAGGAACCTAAGAAATTTATAGATTTAAGTTAGGCTTCAATTGTATCAAGTTACAGTAGTCGAAAACCTAGTTCGGTCTCAAAATATGCTTACTGAAATTGTGTGGTTCCCTATGGTCGACCCTGTGGTCTCAGTATATGTCGACCACACACTATGTAGTCTACCCCTGTGGTCACACTACATGCAACCGCAACATGCGACCACATGATTTTTGAAAACTTTTCGAATAGCTATAGTTGACCCTGTAGTCACATATCATGCGACCATAACATGTGACCATACGATTTTTGGTAAGTTTTTCTCTTTCAATTTGAATTCTTCCTGAATTGATTTCTCAGCTCATCAGTGTAAGACCCGCACTCCACTAACCCGGTCTAACGATGTTGTGCCAGGTCTTCCCATCATTGCTGGATCAATTGGACCAATCGGATTACGAGACCATGTATGAGAGTAGACTTAAGAACACTAAAAATCAAGTGTCGACTACCTGGGTAGGTATGGTCGACCATACTATGAGAAAGAAAGACCACTGATTTTGAACTGTACGGTCGATGTTTTCAAGGGTATGGTCGACGGATTCTACGACCGTACGTCCGACCGTAAGACCCCAAATTAGACTCCGAGTTTGGAAACTTTCCAAATAAAAGGAGGATCTCTTTCCTATTGTTGGAGAGCCTTATATGGAGAGTTTCTCTCTATATAAAGTATGTTCTTCAATCCTTTTTCACTCTTTTGAAACATTATCAAACCCTAAAGGAAGAGAAAGAAGAGGAGGAGAAGGAGAAAAGACTAAGGAAAAGGCTGAGAGAAGAGTTCTACAGACTCTCTGCAACAAGTAAGGTATGAACCTTGTCTATGTAGCCTTAGAACATTAAGAGTAGGAATTTTTAGTGTAAATTACAATACCAAACCCAATGTAAGGATTCAACCGTGGGATTCTCTGAGCAAATCTCAAGAAGGGATTATGGAGAATGGGTTAGAGTAATTAGTTGGTAAAACTAAGAAATTTAGTCTTAGAATGATCATTAGGAAGGACCTTATTGGGGAGCCAAGAGGAAGAACTCGGATTGAAAGTACATTTTGATCAGACACTGTATGGTCGCAGCTACGGTTGACCATAACATGACCAGAGTATCGACCACAGCCATTCGGGGAGAATTAAGGAACCGTATGGTCGTAGGTATGGTCTCATATAGTGTGACTGTAGGGTATCGACCATGTGTGGTAAGGTCGACACAGCATGAGACCATAGGATCAATCAGACACTTATCAGTGATCTGTTTTGATTTTTGACTACTATAACATATGACACATGAAGTCTAACTTAAATTCATGTAACTTCTAGGTTACTAAATTGATTCAAAGAGAGTTATAAGGCTTGGAAGGAGATCGAGCTTTGCTAACAGGTGAGGGAACAAGACCTAAATTAATTGGATAATAATAAACTATTATTTTATTGAGTCCAATGCCATGATTGATTCTATGCTTATATGCTTGTAATGTACATGTCATCCAATATTACTGTTATTACTACTTATGTATATTTATTTTTGTTTATTTGCTACCATGTTGATTGATGATGATAGGAATAGACATGTGATTGTGTGTGTGTGGTTAGTGTGTTGGACGCGAGTAGGGCATCAAGGGGAGGATGTGGCATTGTGGTCTCTGACCTGGTCACAGACTTTAACTCTATCTCTACTCATGTCTTGTCCATTGACATTGTTGTATCGCCATTAACTAAGCAGAACTATTACGTCGTAGAGCATCAAGGGATGTGGTCTCGGACCGTGTGGTCTTTGACTTTGTCGGGAGGCCTTAACTCTATCTCTATGGATGTATTGAGGGATGTTGGGGTGAGGCCTTAGATACACTGGGTGACATTTAGGATTGGTTAATTGCGAGTCTAGTTTGCAAGCCCTCGCCAATAGGGGCTTACGTGTTGGTATGGGTAGGGCATCAAGGGAAGTGTTGGTGGTGTGTGATCTAGACATTTTAGCACTATCTCTATTCCATGGTGGGGTGGATGTGGATGACAATGGTGTTTGATCCATTGGGTGGGCTTACACACCAGTGTATAGAGGTGCGGTGGCCGCCAATCCTTTCTATAGCACATTGCAAACATAAAAACTAGACCAAAGATATGAATTGAATGCATGCATATGTTTGTTGCATTATTTTGTTTTGCTCACTGCACAGTGATGTGTGCTCACCCTTTCGACGTCGAATATTTTTAGTTGATAATGCAGGTCCTACTATTGAAGATTATGTGAATGCATCGACGTATGGACATGTAGTGACGATGGATGGGGAACTAATGGAGGAGGCGCATGATCTTTCATGTGAGTGCAATCAATGTGTCTTTGACTAGTTTAGTTATATTTTGATTATCGGACATGTAATTGATTATTTTATTTTTATGTCTTGAGTTACTTGTAGACAACTGAATTAAAATATTTAATTATCATTGTTAGATAGTCAGTTCATTAATTATAAAGACTTTCACTTATTTGTTTATTATCTCTGATTATTACCATAGAATGTGTGTGTGGTTGATACGGTGGGTACTACCTAAACAAGATCCTGGTTAAACCATTGGTTTAATGATGGTTCATCACACTAATCTGGTTAGTCCAGAATTGGGGTGTGACAATCAGTAAGGTTCATCCTATGGTCAACCTATGGCCATTAAATCACAGTTTTACATAATTATATACCCTAATCTATTCTCCATGACCCCTTTTGAGATTTGCTTAAGAAACCCCATAGTTGAGACCTTACATTGGATTTGATGTCTCAATTTACAATGGAAACTCCTTTTCTATGTGTACTACGGCTACAGAGACGAGTTCCATAGCTTAAAACTGTTGTAGAGAGTCTGAAGCTTTTCTGCAAAAACCCTTCTCCTAGCCTTTCTCTCCAAGCCTCCTTTTCATTCTCTTCCTCTCTCATCCTCTCTTAGGTTTAGGGTTTGAGGTTGCTCTAAAAGAGTGAGAGAGGGTAGAGGGACTTCCTCTATATAAAGAGAAACTCTCAATATAGAGCCCTCCAATAATTAGGATTGTGTTTGTGTGAAGCTCGAGAGTCAACAAATGCAGGCTGCTTTTCAATCTGATGACTCAAGAAGAGTTGGTTTCTGATTCCCCTACTAGACGTCATAAGGGGGTCAGGGTGCTTTCTCTTTCGATAGAGGCCCCAATGGGACTGTTCGAGTCGTAATAGCTCCTGTCCTGGGCTTTTTAGATAGTTTACTCTGCTTCGGGCCAGTCCGACTTTCGAGTTAAAACTCCGCTCCTCAGCATAAGAGTCGTGTAACGACTCTTAAGCTGAGTTTTCTGGCTGAAGAGTTTGACGGTTTTGAGGTGACTTCGAAACGAACCCTCGCATAAGGCTTTCGAGTTTCCCTGTTCGAGAGAGCTCCTTGGCCTGGGCTCTTGATGCTTATAGGCGAAAGGTATAGTTCGTACTCGCATGTTGCTGTGGTCTCCGTCTCAGTCTCGTGCCTTCGTCCTGTCAGTATAGGTATACAATAAAATACCTGCCTCGAAGTCCCGTCAGTTGAGTGCCGTCAGTCAGTGTTCTCAAATCCCAGATCCCCATAGTCTCCGACGAGCGTAGGATACACAGTATCAGCTTTTCTGCCAAAAGAGCTCGTGTAGTTCTCAGAATACACCTACTTGCAGGCGTTTTTGCTAAGTAGTTCTTTTACCAACAGCGCTCGCGACCGATCTCGAGGGACCGGACACCAATACCGCCTACGAGCGGCGGCCTGCGGCTTGTGGCTTGCTTGATAAGGGAAACAGAAGACGTCCCTCAAAGCCCCCATAAGCTATAAGGGTGATCCCTACGTTTTTAAATTACCATAAGCTCTTAGCTACTCTACTATAAGGCTAAGGGGCTGAAAGCGCTTGACTGAAAGAGTACTCATATGTTGGGGAGCTTCCCCTTCCAACATCTGAATTATATACAGGCTCGTAGAGTCGACTTAAGGAGCACGAATACAAATAGTAGCTACCTCACGAGAGGGATGAGAGTAGTGTAAAAAAGTTCCATGAGGGTAGTTGCCTATTGCAGGAGTTCCCGACTGAAGGGACACCAAACAAGCTGCTACTGAATGTGAACAAAGTCAAGGAGATGGAATCGATAGAATTAGGTATTTTATTTGACTTCTGAAGTGACTGAATGAAGTGTTGGATTGATTCAATACCGAATCCCAGATCCCTATAGACGACTAATGGTAGGGGCCCCATAACCCATCGTGAACTACGTTCACTGCTAAGGTAAGGGATATACGACAATACCGACTGAACGAAGCGGGAGTGTTTCAGGCAGGAGGGAGATTTTTTAGCCTGGACAAGCCGCCTCTAGGAAGGCCCCTACTGAACGGCTACAACATAGGAAAGATATTAAGTATGGTTTACTTTCTGCTCTTCTGCTGTCTTCGATGTTGAACTTACCTTTCGTCCTTTTACTACCGGGAGCAGAACTACCCACCGAGCCATTCAGTGTTTGTGCGCTTAGTTCAGCTTCGTAATTTGGGTGAAAGATAGGTATATTACATCATAGCGAGCCAAAATGTTACTCGGATCCTCCATTTACGGAGAATGAAAAAGCAAACGCAAAAGTAATTGCTTAAGTAAGGGTCTGTTAAGAGCTTGAGTTGATTAAAAAAAGTATGAGGAAGAACGAAGTAAGCACTTGCCCCGGCGTGTTGGGTTTCCTTTCCTTCAGCCTCCCCCCACACATTCCCAAACCGATCAAATTCCTTATTAATTCAGCGAGATGAGGGTAATGAAGCGCGAGGTCCATCATATGAGATTGGGTTAGTGGTCCGTGGAGGGAAAGACGATGTTGGGATGCGATAAGACGAAGCGGCAGCCTAGCTCTCTCGGAACTCCTTTTCGTAATTCTGTACGCCCCTACCCCACGTCCTACTACACCTACTCTATGACCCTCCATCCTAAGGGATCAACATCGAAGGCTCAGTGTGCCTATATCTCGGAAGGGGCAGATGACCGATGGCCTTCTCTCTCTCTCTCTCTCTTGATGGTACGGAGCTAGCGAAGGGTGATTAACTTCCATCCGACTATATGGCCGGGTATAGAACTTCCCCTGGATCTTAAGGAAAGGTTCTCCAAAACAAGCTTTGTTTATTGGTTATTGGTGACGCCTCTCATGTTTCATCTATTGACTTTCATTACTCCATTCCCCGATCAGCGCACGGGTGGGCAGACGGGCACTGGGAGACCACCACGTCTGCTACCCACCCGAGCCAATTAGAATAAAAAAGGACAAAAGAATGAAGCTCCGGCCATATATTGGTTCTGAGGATGGGAGGTATACCCGTATGCTTAGCGAGGTAAGACAACAATTCATTTCCACCCCGCACTCTTTAAGGCTCCTATAGGAGTGGCATCTTGTGGTCAGTTATCGATGTGCTTCGGATGTTATCGCCTGCCTTGTCTCTCCAAATACCAATATCTGCCTGCCGTCAAACACCTATTGATAGGCCAGTGGACTCAAGTCATTTGTAGTCCCAAAGAATAGGATGATGAAGGCCCCTATTGTCATGATCAAAGAAGTTTCTATGCACTCTGCATCTCCTGGAGTAGCATATCACCCCTTGTTAGCATTCCATTACCTGCTCTCCGAAGATGATTTAAGTTATCACTCCATTTCTCCGTTAGAGTCCCGAAGTTTGGGAGATGGCGAGCAACGAAAGAAAGGAAAATGGTTGGCCTTCTTCGATCAATAGAAAATGACGCAAGGCAGTCAACTCTCATTGAAGATGGGATGAGCCAACAACAAAATGAGCGCTCCTCTATCGGTGGGAGTTATGGCTGGTTACGATTGAAAAAAGAAACTATTTAAGCTTGCATTTAGATTCATAAGAAAGAAGAGAAGGAGAAGAGGAAGTACGATGAGAAGGGTATGAAATAGGTTGCTTGTAGTGATTGCGATTGCTTATTCGGTTGGGATTACCAGCTGACTTTCCTGACCAAAGGAGAAGAGAAAAAGAAGGTGACTAACCACCCCGAGCTACTAGTCGCCAATACCTAACTGCTAACAACAACAAACAAGCCGTTGCACTCAGGTTCCTTTCCCGACGGTCCCCTTCGCTTAACTTCCTTGATGGTTCTTTCAGTGGTCTGGCCTAAGTTCCATTTATCGAAAGACAAGTAAACTACCGTGCAATCTTTTAGGCTTCCCCAGGTCTATTTGGAGTCTCAATCCAGTTTCGTAGAATTGAGTAACTCGGGATGCATTCGGGCAGCTGAGGGCCAGTGCCCAATGGATGCATAACGTGGTTGCAAAATTCGTCGACCACACAATCTAAAATAGTCAACTACACATGTACGATCTCATGTGGTCGACTACACGTATCGACCACACAAACCAAATTTGTTGGTTTTTGATTTTTGACTAGTTTGCTTACTTGGCTTTGTGGTTTTTTCATATGGTTGGTCCGTTGGAGCCGGTTATAATGGGAAAACCTGTCACGACACGAGAACGTAAGGTTAGATTGGGTTCGTGGCGTGTGGGTCTTACAACTCCACCACTCTTAAAAGAAATTTTGTCTTTGAAATTTACACATACAGATCTTACAACTCCCCCACCCTCAAAAGAAATTTCGTCCTCAAAATTTGAATATACTTTGGAGTCAAATAGGTGGGATTACTATTTCCGCATGGCATTTAGAGCCGTCAACAGTCAAGTGAAATCCAATCTACAAAATAATTTGATCTATGGACAGCATCGTTGTGGTAAAGGTCGTAATGCCAGAGGAATCATTACCGCAAGGCATAGAGGGGGAGGTCATAAGCGTTCTTCTTTGCATGTAATCTCTTTCACATCTTGGCTTCGCCAGGTTCTCTTCACATAATAAATATCCTAGCTTCGGAGATGATGCACCTTCCAACTGGTGATCTAGGCTAGTACCACTTCAAAAGTTAAGTCTTCTATCAAATCCGGTATATCCACGGTCAATACCCGTGATGGATCTCTAACGTACTTCTTCAATAAAGATATGCGAAATACGTCGTGCACACTAGATATGGATGGCGGTAAAGCTAACTGATATACAATTTTTCCACGTCTCTCTAAAAGATTTATAACTCTGACACAACTTCTTATTCTTACCATACCGTTTCAAACCACGCATAAGTGACATCATCTAGAACACTTTGCTACTTATGGTGAATTCGAGGTCTTGGTGCCTCTTTTAACAACCTTGAGTTGTCTTGGCCCTTTCTTTGATCTTGTCTACCACTCGATAGGTTTCTTCGACAAACTTAGGTCTTATGATTCTTCGTCCTCTGACTTCATTCCAAAACATAGGAGTTCGACATTTCCTACCGTACCATGCTTCATAGGGAAACATATGTATAGTGGCCTGATAACTTTTGTTGTACGCAACCTCTATCAATGACAACTTCTAATCTCAAGCTCCTTGAAATCCATTTCATAAGCTCGTAGAATACCTCCTAGGATCTGTATAGTTCGCTTCGACTGTCTGTCGGTTTGAGGTTGAAATGTGGTACTAAACTTCAACTTTGTTTCTATCGCTTTCTGTAGTCCCTCTCAAAACTTTGAGGTAAAGCGTGAGCCTCTATCCAATACTATGCTCTCAGGCATACCATTCAATTTGGCCATATTATCCACATATAACTTAGCTAATTGCTCCAAGGCACACTGATGTCATATAGCAATGAAACCAGTTGTCTCAGTAAGATGATCGATAATCACCCAGACTGCGTCAACTGATTTAAGAGTCAGTGGTAAATCGATGACGAAGTCCATAGTGATACAATCTCATTTCCAAATGGACTTTGGCAAAGGTTGTAGTAAACCCGCTTGTCACTTTCTCTCGACCTTTACTTATTGACAATCCAGACACTGAAACACATACTAAACTAAATTTGTTTTCATTCTTCTCTACCAGTACAATCTCTTCAGGTCATGATACATATTGAAACTCTAGGATGTCTTGAATATAAAGTGCAATGGACTCTTATCATTATCCTATTCATGATGTCAAAGTTTTCACCTTCAGGTATTTAAAATCTTCCTCTATATCTGAGTACCTTTTCCACATCCAAAGTAAGTTAGGATTAGGTTTTCTTTTCTCTAAATCTTCTTGCACCGCTCTTAGATACGGATCTAATAGAATTACTGTCTTTACTTCATCTATCAAATTTGAGACGATCCTTAACGCTACGAATGCAAGCGAGGAAATATTGCTCCATAAGTTCATCCTTAAGTTCTCGCTACATTAGATCATCATGAATTTTTATTATATGTTGCTCTTCCTCCAAATCTTTTGTTGCTGCAGAATGCAAGGTGACATTTGTACTAGGTTCTCCTTTTGGCTTCATTATTCCTTTTTTTGCTCAAAGCCTTAGCTACCACCTTAGTCTTGCTCGGATGGTACTGAATATCATAGTAATAATCCTTCATGTGTTCCAACCATCTCCTTATCCTCATCTTTAACTCTTTCTAGGTGAGGAGATAAATAAGACTCTTGTGATCCCATTTAATCTGAAATTCTTCTCCATATAGATAATGTCTCCAAGTCTCGATTGCATGATTTATCGCCACTAACTCCAAGTCATGAGTAAGGTAACTCTTTTCATGCTCTTTCAGTTGTCTTAAAGCATAGGTAATTACTTGTTCACCTTGCTCGCATCCTAGACCCAATCCAAAAGCATCGGTTTGTCGGGTAAAAAGTTCCCCTGGTGCCAGAACGATCAATATGGGAGCTGATATCAGCCTTGCTTTTAAAGTCTGGAAACATTCTTCACACTTGTTGGTCCAAATAAACTTTTCTCACTTCCTGGTTAGCTTGGTAAGAGATACTATGATTCCAGAGTAGTCCTCCACGAATCGTCTGTATTAACTAGTTTAACCCAAGAACTTCTGATCTGTACAATGTTCTTAGGCGCTTCCACCATATGATTGCTTCAATCTTGCTGAGATCTACTTTAATTCCTTCTAAGGATACTATGTGACCTAAGAACTACACTTCATTCAACCATAACTCGTATTTTTTAAATTTGGCATAAAGCTTCTCTCCTTTTCAGTCATTGTAAAGCTGTTCTAAGATCCGTCGCATGAGTCGCTTCATCCTTAGAATAGATCAATATGTCATCTATGAAAACTATGATCGAAGTATCTAGCATGACATGGAATACTCGGTTCATGAGTTTCATAAAAGATGCTGGTGCGTTGGTTAGTCTAAAAGACATGATAGAAACTCATAGTGTCCATATCTAGTTCTGAAAACCATCTTCGGAATGTCACTATCCTTAATATTCAATTGATGGTATCCTAACCGTATATTGATTTTGGAGAACACCTTCGCTTCTTGCAACTGATCAAATAAATCATCAATCCGAGGTAGGGGATATCGATTCTTGATCGTGAGCTTATTCAATTCCCCTATACATAGTCTAACACTAAATTTCTTCTTCTTGACAAATAACACTAGCGTTCCCCAAGGGGATATACTTGGCCAGATAAATCCCTTATCTAATAACTCTTGTAGTTGAACCATTAATTCCTTCAGTTTAGTCAGAGCCATAAGGTATGGTGCTTTGGATACAGGTACCGACCCTGACATTAGGTCTATAATGAACTCTGTTGCATGATCAGGTGGCAACTCGGTTAAGTCTTTTGGAAATACATTAGGGAATTTATACATCCCATCAAAAATTTTCATCTGTGGTGCCTCTTTAGTGTCATTTTCCACAGATACCAGATATCTAATTTCTTCATTTTCAGGGCATCCCTTCTCCTTAAGTTCAGAGAGGATTAGCTTTCGCTTCCTAGGCAATTTCCAATAAAAATTAAATTCTGTGTCGTCTTAGCTCTTGAATGACAACCTCTTCTATGCACATAACAATTTTGTAGAATGCTGAGACAACCAATCCATTCCCAAGATGATGTCAAGGTTTACCTTCTCAAGTTGATTTAAGTTGCATCTAAATTTTGTCCATCCATATGATTCAAACATTATTCAAAACACTCATCTAATACAACCTCTAGTCTAAAAGGGCTTAAACTAGCAAACTCTAGTTTAAAGGTTTTAATGGCATGTCTAACCTCCTTTTACCTCTTAGTTTTTCAAAAACTATCACCAATAATCTCATATTGTACTCATTAGCTTACATCTCTTTTATCACTGTTGTTCTACCCTGATCTTTCTATCATACATCCCGAAAGGCATCTTTTGATTGGTTACTCTCTACATATCCTACATGTCTACTTATAAGCATTAAGGTATATGCTTATATCTTTATTAATTCTGCCAAACTCTCTTTTGGTCTTTACTCAATCATCTGATTTGACCTTGGGAGTTACTCAATAGTAATTGTACTAAACCGAGTACTATCAATGCCACTACTCTTGATTCCATCCTTGCATCTACTCTTTGATATGCTTATAGAAATCTTTTGCCTTGTCAAGATTTATACTGATATAGCCATCTTTAACTTTGTTTGAGCGCTATCTACTCTGTACTGGCTACTCTTGGTAGTTCTCACTTTTTGCTCATGCACTCTTGTATAGACCATAATCCATATCCCTCTATCTAGCAATCTCAAAACTAGATTCTCCACTACTTCATCTGAGGTTTTTTGATTATAGAATCTAATTTGAATTCAATCGTCTTTCCTTTAATAATTCCCTTATTAACTAAGTATCTTATTAACGGAGATCAAGGAATGTAAGAATCAGAATGTTTATCCAAAAGTAATTCATTTTTTTCTTTTAAATTCAGTATGATGACGAATACTTGTTTTATCTAGTAAACTTAGGTTTAAAGGGTCAGGAGTAAATCTATGGTAACCAATCCAACTACGAATTGAATTAGACCTATGGTTGTCGGCTACAAGGTGGTTCGAATACATGAAAATAAAGGTTCCACAGCTCTTAGCCTCATGGTTACAGGTTCTATCGAGTATATAATGTCATTGGTCAAGGCACTATATGAGTAAATCTGGAAAAATTTTGATACATCAATAACTCAAGTATAAATCGAAAAATATACGTTCAAAATGATTAAACCTTTAACTGTTCATTTAATTCATATCTATATTCATGTTGTCGATCATGAAAGTAGCTTAGATTGGTTTAATCAGGACTAATTCTAAGGAAACAACATCTATAACTTCAATTGCTAGGTTGAATCGAGAGGGTATCCTGTCAAGGCATGATAATTTAGAATCAGGTATGTGCATCCTCTATAATCATAAGGGTAAGTCAATGATGCACCACATCCTATATATACCTGTCTAGGTATATGGCTACAATAGATTTGATCCCTTGCTGAAAACGTCCAAGGCTTCATCTTCAGAAAATGTTTCTCAACCCTTGTTGGATTATTCTACCATGGTGCAGCATCCCATACATTGGTGGCTCATGAGGGTAACCACCATGATATACTATTTCTTGTGTACCAAGATTCTACATTGGGGTGTGTGTTACTGGGACCTGCTGTACGTCACACCCTAATTTCGGCTGAACCAGAAGTATGAGTGAATCGTCACTAAACCAACGGTTCACACTAGGATCTCAATAAGACCGTGTCCACTCATACAAACCATTGCACATAACCATAATCAGAATACAATAAAATACAATGAAAGTCTTAAATTAAATGAAATGAGTACTTCTATTGATAAATAAATTATCCAGTTATTCAAAATACCAAAACATAAATAATTATCCTTACATCCCAATTATAAATCCAACTGAAAATAAATAAAGAAACAAAACCAACATCCTAGAGGTATACGCAGAAAGGGCACTCGCATGAAGCGTCATGCTCGTCCTCACCTGCTTGCACTTCTAAAGCAGCAACACCTCTATACGTCGAAACATCCATGTAGTCCTCCACAGTATAACCTGCATCAACATCTAAAAACATGTATATATATATATATACAGGGTGAGCTCACAACTTAGCTCAGTAAGACAATCAGACAATGCAACAAATATATGCATGAATAACATTCACATTATGGTCTGGTTTTAAGTTTGCAATGTGCTATAGAAAGGATTGGAGCCACCTCACCTCTATACACGATTGTGTGAAGCCGTCCAATGGATTAAACACCACTATCATCCCACATGCACGCACCATGGAATAGAGATAGAGCTAAAGCGTCCGAATCAAACACCGCCAACACCTCTCCTGATACCCTACCCATACCAACACGTAAGCCCCTATTGACGAGGGCTTACAAACTGGGCTATCAACTAACCAATCCTATATGTCATCACAATAGGTCCTATCCCAGCACAGCTCCCTATGGCTTAGAGATAGAGCTAGAGTCTAGTGGCCAGGCCGGAGACCACAGTGCCACTTCCTCCCCCTGATACCCTACCAGCACCAAGCATGCTAAGACAGAACGATACGAAAAGGTGCTAGTGTGAGGAATGATCCCAGACCCTCGGCCCTACCCATTCCAGACAACAAAAAAAAACAATCACATGTCTAACAGTCACATCCTAGCATAGCGAGTATGCATGAACAATAATAATAACTGAAAGTAAGGGATGACATGCGAGTAGGCACAAACATCAATCCATAGAATCGTAATTATTAACAACGTTTTACAGTTATTAAATTATTAGGGTTTAGGTCCGATTCCCTTACCTGACGCTTGTTTGATAGCTTGCTTTACGTCACAGAATGCAAACTTGCCATCACAAGGTCCTACACGATGTAGGGTTGAATTAAAATAGTTTTCTTAGGATTTACGTTAGTCAAAAAATAGACTGGGTAAAAAACATTCCTCACAAAGCAGACCGGTATCGGGTACCGATCGTAGGTACCGGTCCCAGCATTGTGGGGAAAGGTGCGACCGGTATGGTTGATCGGTCCCCACAGACCAGCCTTCGGGAGATATCGATCGTAGTACTGGTCTCATATGGTGCGACCGGTGTGGTCGATCGGTATGTCTCCGGAAGACCATACATTCGGTTCTCACCTTCTGTTGGTCACCCCCTATTGATTCTAGGGTTTCTCCTACACATTCTAGGTCTGAGCACTGAGTTAGAGTTGTTTTCAACTCCATTCAAGCCCTAGTTTCGATGGTCTTCAACTTAGAACTTAAATCTAGGGTTTACCGACTAGATTAGGGTTTGACGACAAAACATGGTTTAGATCAATACCTCGCTTTGCATGGTATTGATCCAATCATGACTAACCATTTTAGAATGCTTAACGTAGAGGAAGGTTTAAGCGCTTACCTTTGGTTCATGGTAGAGTGTTCTTCGTCCAACGACAATGGCAGCTCGTTTCTCTCCTTCCTAGCTTCTTCTCGTTCTTCAATCTCTTTCTCCTCTCTAGGGTTTGTGAGGATCAATTAAAGGGATTTTAGGAGGTTTAGGGGTCCTTATATAGGCTAGGGTTGAGTTTAGGATGTAAAACCCGTATCGAACTAACCGGTCTTACCACCTTGTACCAGGTCAACCTGTCATGGTCGAGCCAAATGGACCAAGTGCGTAAAGAAAATAGCGAAACCAGGTATTAAACTGACCAAAAAATAATAAAATAGAGGGCAGGGTCGCATACCCAAATAGGCAGGGTCGGACCCCCCATTAGGAAGTTAGACCCCTGATATTTTAACTGGGGGTCGAAAAATTTAGACTTGAGGGTCGACGGGATCATCGACCCCCTCTTTGCCGACAGAAACCGTAAATAGGAAACTTTCTAAATTTCAAGGGGATTATTTCCTAATCTCAATGAGACTTATTTTGGGAGGTTCTCCTCTATAAATAGGACGCCCCTTATCCTATTTCACTCCTTTTGAAACCCTAATTGAAAGTGAGAGAAAGAGAAGAGAAGGAGAGGAAAAGGAAAGTTGGAGAAGAAGAATAAAGTGAAGAATTTAGAGAAATCTCTGAATCTCAGCAAACCTAAGGTAAGGGTATGTTTCCATTAATGATTTAAGACCTTAGAATAGTTCATGAAGAGGGTATGGTCTAGGAGAAACCCAAATCATCCATCCATGGGAGGATTTCAATGAAATCCATGGAGGAAACCATGGTAGGCAAAGTAAGGAAGAAACCTAGAGTTTTAAGCCATAGAACAAGCGAATGGATTGTGGAAGTAAGCCATAGGACCCAAACATGAAAGAATGGACTGTAGAATGAAATTCTCGACTCAAATCATGGGGGGTCGCACGTGGGGTCGATTGGGAATCGACCCTACCATACCACAGGATCGACCCCCAGCATTCGGGAAGTCCAGGGATGGGGTGGTCGCACCAGGGTCGATGGAAAATCCGACCCTGCCATCGACCCTACCCTGGGGGTCGCAGTAAACTGCTACCCTACCTGCGACCCACCCTGCGACCCTCGCTTAACAGTATGCCTAAAATTGTCGGAATGACTTCTAACTAAAATCTATCGACTTGTTAGGTTTTCCTATTGATATAAAAGTGATTCTTAAAGCTTGAAAGAGGATTTACACTTAAGCAAAGGTGAGGGAACAAGACATAAACTAATTGGCTAATAATAAACTGTTTTATTTCTTGAGTCCAATGCCATGACTGATTCTATGCGTGTATGCTTGTAATGTGCATTCAACATGTCATCCAATATTTCTATTATTACTGTTCATGCATATTTAATTTCATTGTTTATAACATGATGATGATGGTGATGATGATAGGAATAGACATGTGAATGTTTGTGTTTGGTTAGTATACTTGATGCGGATATGAGATGGTATCAACCGGTACTTCAATGCCGTTTTCATTGGATATATTGTGCCATAGCACTATACAAGTCTTGTCCACTAACATCATCGTATCGCCATTACCTTTGCAGTACTATTATGTCGTAGGGTATCAGGGGAGGTGGTCTCGGACCGTGTAGTTTTCGACTCTGCCGGGGGGCCTTAGCTCTATCTCTATGGATGTATTGAGGGATGCTGGGGTGAAGCCTTGGATACACTGATTGACATTAGGATTGGTTAGTTGCGAGTCCAATCTGCAAGCCCTCGCCAGCAGGGGCTTACGTGTTGGTATGAGGCAACCGGTACTACCATGCCGTTTTCATGGGGGTATATTGTGTCAAAGTGGGTACATGTGGGGTCGACAGTGCCGTTTTCATTGGGCGGTTTCACACACTCGTGTATAGAGGTGAGGCGGCCACCAAACATTTCTATAGCACATTGCAAACTTATATACCAGATTACAGATATGAATTGAATGCATGCATATGTTTGTTGCATTGTTTTGTTTGCTCACTGATCCGTGATGTGTGCTCACCCTTTCGACGTCGAATATTTTTAGTTGATGATGCAGGTGCCACTGAGGAAGATTATATGAATGCTTCTGTGTATGGGCACGTTGCTACGATGGAGGCTGAAGACATAGTGGAGACGCATGACTCCTCATGTAAGTGCAACTCATGCATTTTCGATTAGATTTTATTTGAACTATTAAGGAAATGTAATTCGATATTTTATTTACTTATGTCTCGGTTGATACAACATAATTTGATACTTTATTTATGATTATCACAGTTAGATTCCTCAGTTCATTTAATATTAAGACTTCCGCTATTGTGTATTTATTCTGATTATGATTGTGGAGGTGTATGGTTTAGTTTACCAGGACACAGCCTATTAGAGATCCTGGTTGAACCGTTGGTTTATTAGCGGTTCATCACACCGTTCTGAATAGTGCAGAATTGGGGTGTGGCATAGGAAACCTCCTAACATTAGGAAAGTCCTTCGATTAGAAATTTGGAAAGTGAGACCCGCAGAGATCCGTTTCCAGATCTAAGTGGTCTACTGTGCAAGCCATACAGGTCGACCTATACCATAGACCAGTACCATCGACCGGTATGAAAAATATCATTCCTAATTCTGGTCCGTTTTCATACCTGGTTGTCATCCGCTCATCCCGTTTGGCCCGGTGAAGATTGGAAGACCTGTTACGACATGAATGAATGGTTTAGATCGGGTTTATGGAGTGCGGGTCTTATAACTCCCCCACCTTTAAAAAAAATTTCATCCCTAAAATTTGAACGTAGGTTTCATAACTCCCCCACCCTTAAAATAAATTTCGACCTCGAAATTTGAATGTACCTTGGTCGTCAAAAAGATTAGGGTATTCCTTTCGCATCGTGTTCTCTTCCTCCCAAGTGATTTTTTCTACATTTTGGCTTTTCCAATGCACTTTCACATAATGGATATCCTTGCTTTGGAGATATTGTACCTTTCAACTTGTGAGCATCACAGATACTACTTCAAATGTCAAGTCCTCTGTCAAGTCTGGTGGGTCTGCTGTCAAGATATGCGATGGATCCCTGACATACTTCTTCAATAAAGAAACATGGAACACATCATGAACGCTTGACATGGATGGTGGTAGAGCTAGTTGATATGCCACATTGCCACGTCTGGTCAAAATCTCGTATGGTCCCATATACCTGGGGCATAGCTTTTCCTTCTTATCAAACCATTTTAGACCTCGCACAAGTGATATCTTTAAGAATACCTTGTCACCCACTGCAAACTCCAGATCTCGACGTCGGTTATCTGCATAGTGCTTTTGTCGAACTTGAGCTGTCTTCACTCATTCCTTAATTTGATCAATCACTCGATAAGTTTATTTAACAAACTCTGGTCCTACAATCCTTCTCTCTCCCACCTCATTCCATAACAGAGGTGTACGATATTTCTTCCCATAGAGTGCCTCATATGGAGCCATTTGTTTCGTAGCCTGGTAACTGTTATTATAAGCAAACTCGATAAGCGATAGCTTCTCATCCCAAGCTCCATTGAAATCTAGGGCACACGCTCTAAGCATATCCTCCAAGATTTGAATAGTTCTTTCTAACTGCTCGTCTATCTGAGGATGAAAAGTTGTGCTAAACTTCAACTTGGTTCCCATAGCTTTTTTGTAATCTTTCCCAGAACTTTGATGTAAAATGGGGATCTCTGTCAGATACTATACTTTCTGGGACGCCATGAAGTCTGACTATATTATCCACATATAGCTTGGCTAGCTTCTCCACGGTATATTGAGGTCTGACAGTGATGAATTGAGCTTCCTTGGTAAGTCAATCAATTAGAACCCATACTGCATCCACTGACCTTGGTGTTAAGGGTAGGCCAGTGACAAAATCCATTGTGATACAATCCCACTTCCATGCTGGTTCTAGCAGTGATTGTAGCAAACCTGAGGGTCTCTACCTTTCTACTTTAACTTGCTGGTAATTCAGACATTGGAATATGAATCGAGCTACATCCGCTTTCATACTCCTTTACCAATATAGTCTTCTTAAATCATGGTACATTTTGGTGCTTCCTGGATATACCGAATATGGGGTGTAATGAGCTTCTGTCATAACTCTATCTCTAAAATTTGAGTTCTCACTCTCAGGTATACATAATCGTCCATGATACCTGAGTACCTTGCCTGAATCCAAGGTAAAGTCAGGATTGCTTTTACCCTTCTCTAGATCTTCTTGCACAGTCTTGAGGTGTGGATCCTGTAGGATTGCTACTTTGACCTCATCTATTAGATCCGATGAGATTTTTAAGTCTACGAACATCAATGTGAACTTATGAATTAAGCCATGTTCCACTGGATCTCCTGCAGTCTCTAATATATACTCTTTATCATTCTCTATTGAGCCTGAGGCTGCAGCACACAGTGCAGCATTTGTACTAGGTCCTGTCTCAGGTTTTAATGCCCACTTTCTGCTTAAGTCATCAGCCACAACGTTTGCCTTACCCGGATGGTACTGGATGTCACAATCATAATCTTTTAATAGCTCCAGCCATCTCCTCTGTCTCATATTCAGGTCCTTCTGAGTGAAAAGGTAAGTTAAACTATTGTGATCCGACTTAATCTGAAACTTTTCACCATAAAGGTAGTGCCTCCAAGTTTTGATTGCGTGAATGACCACTGCTAACTCCAGATCATGCATAGGATAGTTTTTTTCATGCTCTTTCAACTGTCTTGATGCGTAGGCAATCACCTGTTCTCCTTGCATCAGCACACATCCAAGACCCAACCCTGAGGCATCCGTATATAGGGTAAATAGCAAGCCTGGTGCTGGGATGGTCAAGATAGGTGCAGAGGCTAGTCTTGACTTTAGAGTCTGAAAGCACTTCTCACACTCATCTGTACATATGAACTTTTCTCCGTTCTTGATTAGTCTAGTAAGTGGAACGGCGATCCTTGAGTAGTCTTCCACGAATCTTCTATAGTAACCAGCCAATCCAAGGAAACTACGAATCTTCGCAACTGATTTCGGTTCATTCCATCCTACTATAGCTGTGATCTTGCTTAGATCTACCTTGATACTGTCTGCAGATACTACGTGACCCAAGAAGGCCACTTCTTTTAGCCAAAATTCATACTTCTTGAACTTGGCGTAAAGCTTCTCCCTTCTCAACCGTTGTAGGGCTGCTCTCAAATATGTTACATGAGCCTCCCTGTCCTTTGAGTAGACGAAGATGTCGTCAATGAATACGATGACCGAAGTGTCCAACATGTCATGAAACACTCGGTTCATCAATTCAATGAACGACACTGGGGCATTGGTCAATCCGAATGACATTACCAGGAACTCATAATGCCCATACGTTGTCCTGAAAGCAGTCTTTGGAATATCTCTTGCCTTGATCTTCAATTGGTGATACCCTGATCTAAGATTAAACTTCGAGAAAACCTTTGCACCCTACAACTGATCGAACAGATCATCGATCCGAGGCAAAGGGTATCGGTTCTTGATGGTTAACTTGTTCAACTCTCGGTAGTCGATACATAGTTGTACGCTACCATCCTTCTTCTTGACGAACAGTACAGGTGCTCCCCATGGCGATATGCTTGGTCGTATGAAACCCTTATCTAGTAATTCTTGTAATTGGGTCTTCAACTCCTTTAATTCTGTAGGGGCCATCCTGTATAGTGCTTTAGACACCGGCGTCGACCTTAAAATGAGGTCTATCACGAACTCTGTAGCCCTGTCTGGAGGTAAACTTGGTAGATCTTTTGAAAATACATTTGGAAACTCTCGTACCACATCTAGATCTTTCATCTTTGGCACCTCTGCAGTGATGTCGACCACAGACACTAAGTACCCCACTCCTCCCTTCTCTAAGCATCTCTTAGCTTTTAGGGCAGAGAGGATCAGCTTCCGCTTCCTAGGTAACTTGGTTCCAATGAAGCTAAACTCTTTTCCCTTCTCATCTTTAAAAATAAGTTTTCTTTCGCCACATAATAAGCTAGCTGAATAATGGCCTAGCCAATCGATTTCCAAGATGATGTCAAAGTCTGCCATCTCAAGTTGAACCAGATTCAAGTTTCAGCCCTCAATCTATTTGAGGTTCCACCGTATAGTTTTTCTAAAAATCAAATTTTTAGCTTTTTGACCTAGGTTTTGGTAAAAATCAATTTTTTTCTTGTAATTTCTAAATTTCTTGTTTGTTTAATGGATGCTTGGTTTCCATATGGTGTTAGATGGTTACGTAAGTCCTCCTCCCCAGATTTTGGGTGAATTCGAGGCTTTTGCTTCCATTACTGTCGTTATGCTGCCGAAATTTCAGAAATTCTAACCAAATTCTCATTATTTGTTTTTGTTTTGTAGTTCAAAATGTCTCAACGTCGTAGTGCTGGTAAACATGCATTCGGTCTTGGCATGAACCTTTCGCATCCGTCGGTTCCACAGTTCGATGAGCGGTGGTTTCGTTCTGTAGCGGCACAAGCCCGTTTTTCCTAGTTTAAAGAGAAAAACATCGAGTCAGGGCGATGTGTAAACTTAGAGCAGCTACAACGTTTCGACGTTGAAGCGGCCTTTGGTGATCTTGGGTGGTTACCCGTCATTACTTACACTGTGACCACCCGCCCCAACCTAGTCAAACATTTTTACGCCAACCTGGAGGTCGAGGGAAATGTTAACGACTTCAGCCGTGGCAGGGACCTCCACATCACTAGCTCTGTCAAAGGCGTTCCCATATCCTTTGACACTCACTAGCTTGCTGATCTTTTGGGGATACCAAATGATGGTGACTTGGTGTATTGCGCCCCCAAGATGAAGGACTTTCTTACTGATGATCTGCGCCAGGAGGTTTCAGAGCAGATCCTTAACCCAGGAGCGCCCATGAAAGCTGCTAGCTTGAGACCTGTTCCTCGAGTATATTGCCGCATCATCTAGCACGATATTGTTCCTCAGAGCGGCCACTACAGTGAGTTATCTCAGCTCACCCAGTACTTGACTTACTGCGTCTGTACTAGGGAGCGGGTCTATCTCCCTTACATTATTATCAGGACCATGCGTCAGGCTACTCTGCCCGATCAGATCAGTAACCTTCCTTATGGTTGGCTTATCACTACTCTTCTACGGCACTTACAGGTGGACATGAGGGACGAGATTGCGGTTGAGGACACTATGACCTCAGACATTGACTGGGATGCCATTGTCCGGATGAGGATGGACAATCTGCCCGTCAGTGATGAGGAGTTTGAGGCTCCCCCTCGTCCGCTCAGGAGGGTAGTAGCAGCGGTAGCAGCCAATGTGGCTCATGCAGAAGAGGCAGGGATGATGGTGATGATGATGATGATCAGATGGAGGACATTCCAGCATCAGCACCACAGCCCACACCTGCAGCGGGACCATCCCAGCCTCCTCCCGATACCGTGATGGGTATGTTTACGAAGATTCAGGATGCCCAGTGTGAGATGAGCCGTGACCTATGGCACCTTTCTCGCAGCCTCAGAGTCATGCAGGAGTAGGTACACTGGCTCAGGGTAGCTTATGAGCGTGACTATGACATCACCGACCCTATTCCTCCTATGCCCCCATCCCCATGACAAATCTTTTATTTTCTCTCTCTCACAGCATGGTTTTTATTATAACAGGGTAACCGTTCGGCTTGTGGACTGTACCCTGTAGCACCATTAACTCTTGATACTCTACAGATATTTTATATTTATAAAATTTTTCTTTTTGCTTGTTATGGTAATTCATGATCATTCTGCTTATCACTATGGTTTCTTCACTAGAGCATGTGTATTTATTCATTCTACATTTAATATAGTATATTATGCTCTTTCATATTTAGTCTCAGGCATCAAACAAGTGCTTAGGGTGTGTTTTTATTAAAAATTTTAAATTCTTCCTATCTCAGTTCATCGACTTAGTTAAGTGCAAATATGGTCTGTTGGATAGAGCCTAAGAGCTCTGATACCAAGTTGTCACACCCAAATTCTGACTGAACCAGAAGTGTGAGTAAACCATCACTGAACCAACGGTTCACACCAAGATCTCAATAAGACCATGTCCACTCATACAAATCATTGCACATAACCATAATCAGAATACAATAAAATACAGCAAAAGTCTTAAATTAAATGAACTGAGTACTTCTATTGATAAATAAATTATCCAGTTATTCAAAATACCAAAACATAAATAATTATCCTTACATCCCAATTATAAATCCAACTGAAAATAAATAAAGAAACAAAACCAACATCCTAGTGGTACACGCAGAAAGGGCACTCGCATGAAGCGTCATGCTCGTCCTCTCCTGCTTGCACTTCTAAAGTAGCAACACCTCCATACGCCGGAGCATCCATGTAGTCCTCCACAGTATAACCCGCATCAACATCTAAAAACATGTATATATATACAAGGTGAGCTCACAACTTAGCTCAGTAAGACAATCAGACAATGCAACAAACATATGCATGAATAACATTCACATATGGTCTGGTTTTAAGTTTGCAATGTGCTATAGAAAGGATTGACTGCCACCGCACCTCTATACACGAGTGTATGAAGCTGCCCAATGGATCAAACACCACTGTCGTCCCACATGCACCCACCATGGAATAGAGATAGAGCTAAAGCGTCCGGATCAAACACCGCCAATACCTCTCTTGATACCCTACCCATACCAACACGTAAGCCCCTATTGGCGAGGGCTTGCAAACTGGGCTCGCAACTAACCAATCTTATATGTCAACACAGTAGGTCCTATCCCAGCACAGCTCCCTACAGCATAGAGATAGAGCTAGAGTCCAGTGGTTAGGCCGGAGACCACAATGCCACTTCCTCCCCCTGATACCCTACCCGCACCAAGCATGTTAAGACAAAACGATACGAAAAGGTGCTAGTGTGAGGAATGATCCCAGACCCCCGGCCCTTCTCATTTCACACACCAACAAAAATAATCACATGCCTAACAGTCACATCTTAGCATAGCGAGTATGCATGAATAATAATAATAACTGAAAGTAAAGGATGACATGCGAGTATGCACAAACATCAATCCATAGAATCGTAATTATTAACAATATTTTACTGTTATTAAATTATTAGGGTTTAGGTTCGATTCCCGTACCTGATGCTTGTTTGATAGCTTGCTCTGCGTCACAGAATGCAAACTTTCCATCACAAGGTCCTACACGATGTTAAGGTTGAATTAGAATAATTTTCTTAGGATTTACGTTGGTCGAAAAACTAACTGGGTCAAAAACATTCCTCACAGAGCAGACCGATCGTGGGTACTGGTCGCGGGTACTAGTCGGCACTGTGGGGAAAGGTGCAACCGATATGGTTTACCGGTCCCCACAGACCAGCCTCTGGGAGATATCGGTTGCAGTACCGGTCGCATATGGTGCGACCGGTATGATCGACAGGTATGTCTCCGAAAGACCATACATTCGGTTCTCGCCTTCCGTCGGTCACCCCCTTTTGATTCTAGGGTTTCTCCTACACATTCTAGGTCTGAGCACTGAGTTAGAGTTGTTTTTAACTCCATTCAAGTCCTAGTTTCGATGGTCTTCAACTTAGAACTTGAATCTAGGGTTTACCGACTAGATTAAGGTTTGACGGCAAAACATGGTTTAGATCAATACCTCTTTTTGCATGGTATTGATCCAATCTTGATTAACCATTCTAGAACGCTTAACGTAGAGGAAGGTTTAAGCACTTACCATTGGTTCATGGTAGAGTGTTCTTCGTCTAATGGCAATGGCAGCTCTTCCCTCTCCTTCCTAGCTTCTTCTCCTTCTTCAATGTCTTTCTCCTCTCTAGGGTTTGTGAGGATCAATGAAAGGGATTTTAGGAGGTTTACGAGTCCTTATATAGGCTAAGGTTGAATTTAGGAAGCCTCCTAACATTAGGAAAGTTTTTCGATTCGAAATTTGGAAAGTGGGATCCGTAGAGATCCGTTTCTGGATCTAAATGGTCTACTGCGCTGGCCATACCGGTCGACTAGTACCATAGACCGGTACCATTGACCGGTATGAAAAATATCATTCCTAATTCTGGTCCGTTTTCATACCTGATTGTCATCTGCTTGTCCCATCTGGCTCGGTGATGATTGAAAGACCTATTACGACATGAAAGAAAGGTTTAGATTGGGTTTATGGAGTGCGGGTCTTACACTATACGGTAGGCACTGTGTTAGGGCTAACAGGTGCTAGAGGTACAGTGTTGTTACCAACTCGCACCGTACTTGGTCTGACCTGAAGGTATTGGTGTAGCATTGGTAACTTGGGTAGTGATTCCCATGGCAACTTGCATAGCCGGTATCATCTGTTGTTGCTTTTGTATTTTGTCAAGCCAAGTTCATTACAACCATGGCCAAGGCACTTGGTAGTTTAGGTAGATTGACTAAAAAGGCCTGGTTGTTCTCTTCTTTGATTTATTTCTGTCTGATTCTCATTATTTGGCATCTGCTTAGATGAGTTTTCATTATTCGTTCTTGACCCAGATAGTGGTGGGGTCTGGTTGTGGCCTCTTCTTAATGCTTAGCGGTGAAGGATCAACTTGTGGCAGATCTTTCTCTGAGTTTCCACATCAGGTAGGAGTATAGCTTTATCTTCCTTTATAGTTACTCTTATTTTTGATGTATGGCCATTGTTCTCCTACCTCTATTGGATTTGGCCCGTGATCTTTCCATTTACCTCTGTAGAGATTAGGCATTATTAGTCATTTTTCTTCTTCGTTTGTCATACATTGAGTTCCATAGCTTGTAAGTACCAGCTCGGTATTCCAATTTTCTAATTTTATGCTTTACATATACTTTCTTCTTGTTACTATACTATATCCTTTGTATACTCAGACAACTGTCCGACTTGTAGACCGTACCATATGTTTTTTTTTTCAGGATACATTTAGATCTTCTTTTTCTTTTGTATGTATATACATATGGTTCCACATTTTATATGTACATTATTGTCTTGTTTAAGTTCTGTTTCAACCAATACATGTACTTATGGTGTGTTTGAATTAAGGCTTTTAATTTTAACCTAACTTAGTTCATGACTCTTGTGGAAGTATTCAGGTTTGATCGGCAGAGCCTTAGAGCTCTGATACCAAGTTGTCACACCCCAATTCGGGAGTAACCAGTAGTGTGATAAACCACTATAAGAACCAATGGTTCAAGCCAGGATCTCGTAAGACAGTGCCAACAATCTAAACCAACCATATTCCACATCATAATCAGAGATAATAAAATAAATAGCAGAAGTCTTTATTAATAATGAACTAAGTGTCTACAATGATAAATAATTAAATAATCCAGTTATCTCTAAGTAACCAAGACATAATTATAACAAACTATTACAAATATTAAAATACGAAAGTAAAATACTAAGCGTAAACATAGTTGAAACACTCGCTTGACGAGTCATATTCGTCCTCTACAGCTTGCTCATCTATAACCACCACATGTCCATACGTGTCGCGTTCATGTAGTCATCAAAGGTACTACTTGCATCATTAGAAACTAAAATGAATTACGTACGCGAGGGTCAGCTCTCCAACATAAGCTCAGTGAGTAAATAAAATAATGCACAAACATATGCATGCATTTAATTCATATCTTTGGTCTAGTTTTAATTTTACAACTGTGCTATAGAAAGGATTGGCGACCACAACACCTCTATACACGAGAGTGTGAATCCACCCAATGGATCAAACACCATTGCCATCCCACATGCACCCACCATGGAATAATGATAGAGCTAAAGTGTCTGGATCATACACCACCAATAGTTCCCTTGATGCCCTACCCATACCAGCACGTATGCCTTTACTGGCGAGGACTTGCAAACTGGACTCGCAGCTAACCAATCCTAATGCCATCTAAAGGTATCCAAGGCCTCACCCCAGCATCCTTGAATATGTCCATAGAGATAGAGCTAAGGCCCCTCGATAGAGTCAAAGACCACACGGTTCGAGACCACCTCCCCTGATGCCCTACAACGTAATAGTTCCATTAAGGTTATGACGATATGACAATGTTAATGGGTAGGACTTGAGTAGAGATAGAGCTAGAGTTTGGTGACCAGGTTGTACCATAATGCCACGCCCTCCCCTCTGATGCTCCACTCGCATCTAACACACCAATCACATACACAATCACAAGCCTATTCCTAGCATCAACATCATGTTATAAATAAATAGAAATAAATATACATGAGCAGATATATAACAAGTATTGGATGACATATGAGATGCATAAACAATCATACAAGGCATGACATCATATTACATAGCAAAAAATAAAAAAAAGATACCTTGTTATTAGCCAATTAGTTTAAGTCTTGTTCCCTCACATTTAATTGATGTTTGTTCCTCTTTCAAGCTTTGGAAATTACTTTGAGTTTATAGGAAACTTAAAAAATTTATGGATTTAAGTTAGGGTTTGATTGTACCAAGTTACAGTAGTCAAAAACATTGTTTGGTCTCAAAATATGCTTACTGAAATTATGTGGTTGACCCCTGTGGTCGCACTACATGCGACCTCAGCATACGACCACACGATTTCTAAAAACATCTCGAATAGATGTGGTCTTCCCTGTGGTGGCATATCATGCGACCACAGCATGCGATCACATGATTTTTGATAAATTTTTCTCTTTTAATTCGAGTTCTTCTTGAGTCGATTTCTCAGCTCATCAGTATGGTTCATCCTATGGTCAACCTATGGCCATTAAATCACAGTTTTATATAATTATATACCCTAATCTATTCTCCATGACCCCTTTTGAGATTTGCTTAAGAAACCCCATAGTTGAGAGCTTACATTGGATTTGATGTCTCAATTTACAATGGAAACTCCTTTTCTATGTTTTCTATGGCTACAGAGACGAGTTCCATAGCTTAAGCCTATTGTAGAGAGTTTGAAGCTTCTCTACAAAAACCCTTCTCCCAGCCTTTTTCTCCAAGCCTCTTTTTCATTCTCTTCCTCTCTCATCCTCTCTTAGGTTTAGGGTTTGAAGTTGCTCTAAAATAGTAAGAGAGGGTAGAGGGACGTCCTCTATACAGAGAGAAACTCTTCATATAGAGCCCTCTAACAATTAAGAAAGAGATCCCCTTTGATTTGGAAAGTTTTCAAAATCACGTAGTCTAATCTGGCAACATATAGTCGACTCGTATGGTCATAAAATCCATCAACCACATAATCCAAAATAGTTGACCGCACATGTGCATTTTCATATGTGGTCGACTACACGTATCGACCACATAAACCAAATTTACTTGTTATTGATTTTTAACAGGTTTGCTCACCTGGCTTTGTGGTTTATTCATATGGTTGGTATGTTGGAGCTGATTATAATGGGAAGACCTGTCACGACACGAGAACATAAGGTTAGACCGGATTTGTGGCGTGTGGGTCTTACAATCATCTTCTCTATCATTATTATCCGTTCTTCCTTTGTTCTTTCTAGCCTCGGTCTAGCAGTTGTTAGACTCGATCACATTCGAGGTTGATCCTAAAGGAGCCGACCTTTTGTTGTCCACGTACTTTCTGAGCTTATTGTTTTGGATTAGCTCCTTGATGGCATCTCGCCTGTGTCGGTACTTATTTGTGGTGTGTAAGCCCCGCATGCCACGAACTAGGTATAACCTTACATTCTCATGTCATGATCAGTCTTCCTGTCATAGTCGAATCTAGTGGATCAACTGTGTGAAGAAGCCACAAGGCTAGGTAAGCAAATCGGCCCAAAAACAATGAAGTTTGAGTGTATGGTCGACTACCTGACTGGTATGGTCGATCACACCATAAAAGAAGTGAAACCAGTAAATTTTGGTCGTGTGGTCACATTTTTGAGGGGTGTGGTCGACCACATGAGACCGCACACATGAGACTGCATACGTGTGATCGCATATTTGGGACGTGTGGTTGACGGATTCTGTGACCACACGAGCGACCGTACGATGTTGAGATTGACTCTGAGTTTTTAAAAACTTTCCTAAACTAAGGGATCTCTTTCTTAGTTGAGGGAGAACTCTATATGAAGGTTTTTCCTCTATATAAAGGGCATCCCTTAGCCTCTCTCACTCTTTTAGAACTCGAATTGAAACTCTAAACCTAAGAGAAAAAGAGAGAAAGAGAGAAAGGAAGAGAAGGAGAAGGAGATTTGGAGAAGAAGCTTGGAGAAGGATTTTGGAGAAAAGAATTTTGTCTCTTTTACGACAAGCTTAAGGTATGAACTTGTCTTTGTAAAGCTAGATCAGGTAGGATATGTTCCTTTTCATCAAGTTGATGTGTTGAATCTAATGTAACGATTTTGGTTATGGAATTTCTAAGGAAAACCATGAGAGAATAGGTTAGGGATAATTGATAAGGATAAACTATGATTAAAGGCCATATCTTAGGGTGAATCTTGTTAATGAACCATAAGAAGAACTCGTATGAGAAATAAAAATTAACCAAACTTCGTATGGTCGCAGCTATGGTCGACCATAGGGTGACCAGAGGATCGACCACAGCTATTCGGGTGGTTTCCAAGAATCATGTGGTCGCAAGTTGTGGTCGCATGAAGTGCGACTACAGGGTTCGACCACACAGTGTGTGGTCGCATATATTGAGACCATAGGGTCGACTAGACGATAATAACAAGTATATTTTGAGACCAGACAAGGTTTTTGACTACTGTAACTTGAGAAAATTAATCCCTAACTTAAATACATTAATTATTTAGGTTCCCAATAGATTCAAAGTGGCTTTCAAAGCTAAAGAAAGGAACAAACATCAATCAAAGGTGACAGAGCAAGACCTAAACTAATTGGATAATTATAAATTATTTTATTTTATTTGTCCAATGCAATGAATGATTCTATGCTTATATGCTTGTAATGTGCATTTCACATGTCATCTAATATTACTTCTATTTCTGCTCATGTATATTTATTTCTTTCTAATTATAACATGATGATGATGCTAGGCATGTGATTGTGTGTGGTTAGTGTGTTGGATGCAAGTGGAGCATCAGGGGGAGGATGTGGCACTGTGGTCTCTGGCCTGGTCACCAGACTCTAGCTCTATCTTTACTCAAGTTTTTCCCACTGACATCGTCATATCGTCATTATCTTAGCGGAACTATTACGTCTTAGGGCATCAGAGGAGGTCGTCTTGGACAGTGTGGTCTCTAACTTTGTCGGGGGGCCTTAGCTTTATCTCTATGGACATATTGAGGGATGCTGGGGTGAGGCCTTAGATACATTAGATGGCATTAGGATTGGTTAGTTGCGAGTCCAATTTGCATGCCCTCGCCAATAGGGACTTACGTATTGGTATGGGTAGGGCATCAAGGAAAGTGTTGGCGGTGTGTGATCTAGACACTTTAGCTCTATCTCTATTCTATGGTAGGATAAATGTGGATGATAATGGTGTTTAATCGATTGGGTGAGCTTACATACCCGTGTATAGAGGTGCGGTGGCCACCAATCCTTTCTATAGCACAGTTGCAAACTTATACTAGACCAAAGATATGAATTGAATGCATGCATATGTTTGTTGCATTATTTTATTTTCTCACTGAACTAGGTTGTGAGCTCACCCCAATGTACCATTTTCTTTTTAGTTTCTAATGATGCATGTAATGCCGTTGAAACTACATGAATGTGCCAACGTATATACATGGCGGTTATGGATGTATAACCTGTGGAGGATGAATATGACTCATCAAGTGAATGTTTCCACCGTAGTTATGCTTAGTATTTTATTCCTATATTTAGATACCTGTAATATGTATTAATTATGTTTTTGTTACTTGGAGATAACTGGATTATTTAATTAGTTATCATGTAGATTGTCAGTTCATTATTAATAAGACTTTCACTATTTACTTTATCATCTCTAATTGATGTGGAATGTGTATTTGGTTTGGATTGTTGGCACAGTCTGACGAGATTCTAGCTTGAACCGTTGGTTCTTATGATGGTTCATCATACTTCTAGTTCGTCATAATTGGGGTGTGACAATTTAGTATCAGAGCACTAAGACTTTGCCAATCAAACCCGAATACATTTACGATTGTGTCTATGAACTGAGTTAGGATAAACTTAAAAAGCTTTAATACAAACACACTATAAGCACCTGTGTTGGTTGAGACCGAACTTAAACAAGACAATAATATACATATAAAAGGCAGAACCATATGTATATATAGACATAAGAAAAAGAAAATCTAAATGTATCCTAATAAACAAATAACATAGGTACGATCTATAAGTCGGATAGTTGCCTGAGTATACAAAGAATATAGCACAATAGCAAGAAGGGAGCATCTATAAAGTAAAAAATTAGAATACCGAGTGGATACTCACAAGATATGAAACTTGATGTATAACAGAGGAGGAATGAAAATGGCTAGTAATGCCTAAATCCTTGCAGAGGTAAAGGGAAAAATCTCGGGCCAAATCCAACAGAGATAGGAGAACAATAACCATACATAAAAAAATAAGAGTAACTATAAAAGAAAATAAAGCTGGAGACTTGGAGTGAGATCCGTCACACACTGATCCATAGCCCGCTGAGCATTAATAAGAGGTTGTAACCCAACCTCACCACTATCTTGGTCGAGGAAGGGTAATAAGAACCCATCTGAGCAGATGTCAAATAATGATAATCAGACTGGCGCAAGTCAAAGGGGTGAACATCTAAGCCACTCCAACCAATGTACCTGGGCTATGAAATGCCTTGGCCATGGTTGTAAAAAATTTAGTCTGACAAAATACAAGAGCAACCACAGATGATACCAGCTATGCAAGTTACCATGGGAATCGCTACCCAAGTTGCGAATGCTTCACCAACACCTCTGGGTCAGACCAAGTACAGTACCTGTTGGTTGCAACATTGTACCTTTAGCACATGTTAACTGTAACACAGTGCCTATCATACAGCAGGTCCCAGTAACGCACACCCCAGTACAGAAGCTTGGTGTACAACAAGCAGTCTCAAGGTGGTTACCCTTATCAGCTACCAATGTATGGGATAGCTGCATCATGGTAGAATGATCCAACAAGGATTGAGGAATGTTTTTTAACGATGAAGCCTCAGATGTTTTTAGCAAGGGATCAAATCTATTGTGGCTATATGTCTAGACAGGTGTATATAGGATGCAGTGCATCGTTGACTTACCCTTATGATTATAGAGGATGTACATACCTGATTTTAAATTCTCGTGCCTTGACAGAATACCTTTTTTATTCAACCTATCAATTGGGGTTATAGATATTGTTTTCACAGAATTAGTCCTGACTATACCAATTTAAGCTACTCTCATGATCGACCACATGATTAGAGATATGAACTGAAAGAATAGTTAAAGGTTTAATCATTTTGAATGTACATCTTTTCGATTTTATACCTAATTTATTGATGTACCAAAACTTTTTTCAAATTTATACCTGTAGTGCCTTGGCTAATGGCATTATATACTCGATAGAACCTATAAACCATGAGGCTAAGAGCTATGAAACCTCTATTTCTATGTATTTGGACCACCTTGAAATCGATAACCATAGGCCTAATTCATTTTGTATTTGGATTGGTTATCATATATTTACTCCTGATCCGTTAAACCTAAGTTTACTAAATAAAACAAATGTTGGTCATCATATTGAATTTGAATTAAGGAAATGAATCATTTTTGGATAAACATCCTGATTCCTACATTTTTTGACATCTATGGATAAGATGTTTAGTTAATAAGGGAATTATTGGAGGGAAAACGATTGAATTCAGAATAATCTCTATAGCCAAGGAATCTTAGATGAAGTAATGGAGAATCTATTTTGAGATTACTGAATGGATGGATAGGTGTCGTGGTCTGTAAAAGAGTGCATGAGTAGAAGTGAGAACTACCAAGAGCAGTTAGTAAATAGCAGATAACACTCGAACAGAGTTAAAGATGGCTATATCCATATGAATTTTGATAAGGCAAAACTTTTCTAAAATCATATCTAAAAGTGGATACAAGGATGAAGTTAAAAATTGTGGCATTGATAGTACTCAGATTAGTACAATTACTATTGAGTTATTACCAATGACAAATAAGAGGATTGAGTAAAAACCAAGGGAGTTTAGTGGATTTGATAAGAATATAAACATATACCCTAATGCTTATAGGTAAACTTGGGATATGTAATAAGTAAACAATTAAAAGATACTTTTCGGGATATACGGAAGAGAGATCAGGGTAGAACAGTAGTGATAAAAGAGATGTGAGCTAATGAGTGCAATATGAGATTATTGGTGACAGTCTTTGAAAAAAAAAACTAAGAGGTAAAAGGGGTTAGACATGCCATTAAAATCTTTATACCAGATTTTGCTAGTTCAAGTCATTTTAGACTAGATGTTGTATTAGGTGAGTGTTATGAACAATGTCCAAATCATATGGAAGGATAGAATTTAGATGCAACCTAATTCGACTTGAGATGGCAGACTTTGACGTCGTCTTGGGGATAAACTGATTGTCTCAATACTCTACAAAACTATTATTTACATAGAAAAGGTTGTCATTCAAGAGCAAAGATAGCACAAAATTTAGTTTTGTTGAAAGCACATTGCCTAGCCTCTCTGCACTAGAGGCGAGGAGATGCCTTGAAAAGAAAGGAGTTAGATATCTGGAATCTATGACAGACGTTACCGAAGTAGTACCATGGATGGAAGATATAGGAATAATGTATAAATTCCTTGATGTGTTTCCAAAAGACTTACCCGAGTTGCCACCTGATCGTACGATCAAGTTTGTTATCAATTTGTTACTAGGGATGACACTTGCGTTTAAGGCACCCTATAGAATAGCACGTATAGAGTTGAAGGAATTGAAGACTCAACTACGGGAGTTATTAGACAAAGGTTCTAATCAGTCAAGTATTTCATCACAGGGAGCACCGGTGGGGTTTGTAGTGTTTGACTGTGTATAGACTATCGAGAATTGAACAAGCTCACGATCAAGAACCTATGTCAACTACCTTAGATCGATGACTTATTTAATCAATTGCAAGGAGCAAAGGTATTTTCTAAGATTGATCTTCGATCAGGGTATCATCAGTTGAAGATCAAGAATGTGACATGCTGAGGATGACTTTTAGAACCAAGTATGGGCACTATGAGTTCCTAGGTATATCCTTGGGATTAACCAATGCCCTGCATCTTTTATGGAGCATATAAATCGGGTGTTCCATGACATGTTGGACACATCGATCATAGTTTTCGTAGATGATATATTGGTCTATTTCAAAGATGAAGAATGTCCTGTAACGGACCTTAAAGCAGCCTTACAACGGCTAAGAAAGAAGAAGCTTTATGCCAAGTTCAAGAAATATGCGTTTTGGCTAAACTAGGTGTAGTTCTTAGGTCACATAGTGTCATAAGAAGGAATAAAGGTGGACCCCAGCTAAATAGAAGCTATTATGGGGTGAGAAGCACCTAAGAACATTGCAGAGATCAGAAGTTTCTTGGATTTAGTTGGTTATTATAGGCAATTCAGGGAAGACTACTCTAGAATCGCCGCACCTCTTACCAAACTGACCAAAAAATGAGAGAAGTTTATTTGGACTGACAAGTATGAAGAATGTTTCAAACTCTGAAAGCAAGGTTGATATGAGCTCCGATCTTGATCGTTTCGGCAAGGGAACCTTTTACCCTACATACCGAGGCTTCCAGACTAGGTTTAGGATGCGTGTTGATACAAGGAAAACAAGCGATTGCATATGCTTTAAGATAACTAAAGCAGCATGAGAAGAGTTACCCTACTCATGACTTGGTGTTAGCAGCTATGATTCATGCAATCAAGACTTGGAGACATGATCTATATGGAGAAGAATTTCAGATTAAATTGGATCACAAGAGTTTTACTTATCTCCTCACCCAGAAAGAGTTGAACATGAGTCTAAGGAGATGGTTGGAACTCTTGAAAGATTAAGACTGTGATATTCAGTTTTACCTGGGCAAGGCTAATGTGGTAGTTGAGGAATTGAGAAAAAAAGAGAATAATGAAGCCTGAAGAAGGACCGAAGCCTAAAGAAGGACCTAGTACCAATGCTGCCTTATGTTTCACAGTAACAGTTTCAGATTTAGAGGAAGAATAACATATAATAGAAACTCGTGATGATCAAATTGAGTAAAAACTTATGGAGCAATAGTTCCTCGGTTACATTCATAGCATTAAAGATCATCTCTGATTTGATGGACAAAGTAAAAACAGTAATTTTGTTAGATTCGTATCTAAGAACGGTGCAAAAAGATTTAGAGAAAGAAAAACCTAACCCTAACTTACTTGGGATGCAGAGAAGGTCCTGAGATACAGAGGATGATTATGCATAGCTGAAAGTGAAAAACTCAGATCTTAGATACAAAATAATGCTAAAAGCCCATTCCATTCCATATTGGGTACATTCTGGAAGTACAAAAATGTATCAAAACATGAAGAGATTATTTTGGTGGAAGGGAATGGAAGTAGTTATGGCTAGATACATGTTCCAGTGCTTGAACTACTGGCATGTAAAGGCTGAAAGACAAAAGACCAGTAGGCTTACTACAACCACTAGCGGAGCTAGCTTGGAAGTGGAACAACATTACAATGGACTATGTCATCGGTTTACCACTAATTCCTAGATCGATTGATGCAGTTTTAGTGATTGTTGATCGCCTTATAAAGACGGCTCGTTTCATTGCTATACGACCTCGGTGTGCTTTGGAGTGGTTAGATAAGCTATATGTGGATAATATTACTAGATTGAATGGTATTCCTGAGAGCATGATTTTGGTTAGAGGCTCAAGCTTTACCTTAAACTTTATGGAGGGACTACATAAAGCGATGGGAACAAAGTTAAAGTTTAGTACCGTATTTCACCCTCGAACAGAAGGACGGTCAGAATGGACTATACAGATTCTAGGAGGTATTCTCCGGGCCTATAAAATTGTTTTTAAAGGAGCTAGAGTTGAGAAGTTACCACCGATCGACGTTGCTACCATAGATGTCACCTATGAAGCATGGTATGGTTGAAATGTCGAACTCCTCTGTTTTCGAATAAAGTTGAAAAATAAAGATTTGTAAGACCTGAGTTTGTCAAAGAATCCTATGAAGTAGCAGACGAGATCAAGAAAGGACCAAGACAGCTCAAGGTTGTCATAAGAGACCAATACCACAAGTTTACCATAAGTGACAAAGTATTCTTGATGATGTCATTTATGCGTGGTTTGAAACGGTTTATCAACAAGGAAAGTTATGTCCTATATATGTTTTGGATCTTATAAAATTTTGAAAAAATATAGAAGAATAGTATATCAACTTGCGTTATTACCGTCCACTTCTAGTGTGCACGACATATTTTTGTGTTTTTGTTGAAGAAGTACGTTAGAGATCCATTACAAGTATTGACTGGGGATCCATCAGATGTGATAATAGACTTAACTCTCGAAGTAGTGCCAACTGAACTTATTAGTCGGAGGGTACATCATCTTTGAAACTAGGATATCTACTTTGTTAAAATGATTTGAAGAAGCTAAGACATGGAAGAGATTACATGGGAAGAAGAAGATGCAATGCGGAAATAGTATTCCCATCTATTCGACTCCGAAGTACATCTAAATTTTGAGGACAAAATTTCTTCTGAGGATGGGGGAGTTGTAAGATCCGTGCTTGTAAATTTTGAGGACAAGATTTCTTTAAGGGTGGTGGAGTTGTAAGACACGTACGCCATGAACCCGGTCTAACCTTACATTCTTGTATCATGACTGGTCTTCCTATCATAGCCGGATCAAGTGGACCAACCCTGTGAAAAAATCACAAGGCTAGGTAAGCAAATCAACCAAAAAATAGTGATGTTTAAGTGTGTGGTCGACTACATGTGTAAGACCTGTATCAAACTAACCGGTTTTACCACCTTGTACCAGGTCTACCTATCATGGTCGAGCCAAATGGATCAAGTGCATGAAGGAAATAGCAAGACCAGGTATTAAACTAACCCAAAAATAGTGAAATAGGGGGTAGGGTCGCATACCAAAACAGGTAGGGTCAATCCCACCTCATTAGAAAGTCAGACCTCTGATTTTTAGACCAAGGGTCGGACAATTGAGACTCTAGGGTCGACGGGATCTCCGACCCCCTCATCGACCCTAGGATTACCGATAGAAATCGTAAAGAGGTAACTTTCTAAATTTCAAGGGGATTCTTTCCTAATCTCAAAGGTACTTATTTTGGAAGGTTTTTCTCTATAAATAGGACATCCCTTAGCCTCTTTCACTCCTTTTGAAACCCTAAAAGAAAGTGAGAGAAAGAGAAGAGAAGGAGAAGAGAAGGAAAATTGGAGAAGAAGGCTAAAGAGAAGAAATTTAGAGAACCCTCTGAATCTCAGCAAACATAAGGTATGAATATGCTTTTCATGAATTGTTTAAGACCTTAGAATAGTTCATGAAGAGGGTATGATCTTGGAGAAACCCAAATCATCCATCCATGGGAAGATTTTAATGAAATCTATGGAGGGAATTATGGTAGACAAAGTAAGGAAGTAACCTGGAGTTTTAAGCCATAGAACAAGCATAGAAGGGACTGTGGAAGTAAGCCAAAGGACCCAAACTTGAAAGATTAGGTTGTAGAATGAAAAGGTCGACTCAAACCATGTGCGGTCGCACGTAGGTCGATTGAGAATCGACCCTACCAGACCCCTAGCTCTCGGGAAGTCCAGGGAAGCTACGGTCACACCTAGGGTCAATGGAACATCCGACCCTAGCATCTACCCTATACCCTGGTGTTGCATATACCTGCGACCCTACCTGCGACCTTAGCTTTACGGTAAGCTTAAAACTGTCGGAATGAATTCTAATTAAAATCTATCGACTTGTTAGGTTTTTCTATTGATATAAAGGTGATTCTTAGAGCTTGAAAGAGGATTTACACTCAAGCAAAGGTGAGTGAACAAGACCTAAACTAATTGGCTAATAATAAACTATTTTTATTTCTTGAGTCCAATGCCATGACTGATTCTATGCGTGTATGCTTGTAATGTGCATTCAATATGTCATCTAATATTCTTGCTATTAATGTTCATGCATATTTAATTTTATTTTATTTATAACATGATGATGAAGATGATGCTAGGAATAGGCATGTGTATGTATGTGTGTGGTTAGTGTGCTTGATGCGAGTGGAGCATCAGGGGGAGGACATGATATTGTGGAGTGTCCTGGTCACCAGACTCTAGCTCTATCTCTACTCAAGTTTTGTCCACTGACATCGTCGTATTGCCATTACCTTAGCAGAACTATTACGTCGTAGGGTATCAGGGGAGGTGGTCTCGGACCGTGTAGTCTTCGACTCTATCGGGGGGCCTTAGCTTTATCTCTATGGACGTATTGAGGGATGCTGGGGTGAGGCCTTAGATACACTGTTTAACATTAGGATTGGTTAGTTGCGAGCCCAGTTTGCAATCCGTCGTCAGCAGCAGCTTACGTATTGGTATGGATAGAGTATCAGGGGAAGTGTGATGTGGTGTGGTCCAAAGCACTTTAGCTCTATCTCTATTCCATGGTGGGGGCATGTGGGACGGCAATAAACAAGATCTTTGGGTAGCTTCACATACTCGTGTATAGAGGTGAGGCGGCCACCGAACCTTTCTATAGTACATTGCAAACTTATATACCAGACCACAGATATGAATTGAATGCATGCATATGTTTGTTACGTTGTTTTATTTGCTCACTGAGCCGTGATGTGTGCTCACCCTTTCCGAATTCAAATATTTTTAGTTGATGATGTAGGTACCACTGTGGAAGAATATATGAATGCTTCTGTGTACGGGCACGTAGCTGCGATGGAGGCTAAAGATATAGTAGAGATGCATGAGTCCTCATGATAGTACAACTCATGCGTTTTTGATTGGATTTTTATTTAAACTATTAAGAAAATATAATTTGATATTTTATTTACTTATGTCTCGGTTCATACAACATAATTTGATATTTTATTTATGATTATCACAGTTAGATTCTCAGTTCATTTAATATTAAGACTTCCGCTATTGTGTATTTATTCTGATTATGGTTGTGGATGTGTATGGTTTAATTTAAAGGACACAACCTATTTGAGATCCTGGTTGAACCATTGGTTTATTAGGGGTTCATCACACCGTTCTGAAAGGTACGGAATTGGGATGTGACAACTTGGTATCAGAGCTCTTAGGCCCTGTCTCTTAAACCAAAATACTACCACAAAAGTTGTGAACTGAGATAGGATAAAATTTGAAAGCTGTAATAATAACACATTATAAGCATCTGTGTTGTTTGAGATAAAATTTGAAAGACAATAATGCATCTATTAAATGAGAAACAAGTTCGTATACACTCGAATGAAAAACAAACGTATATACACATATCTATAGCAGAGTACAGTCCACAATCCGGACAGTTACTCTGTATTATGGACTATACTCTATAGTACAAAAGAAAAATAAAAGAAAATACATCAGGAAGCTAGAGGTGATGGGGGAGGCGGTGCCTCGCGGTCTCTGTCATAGTCCACAACATAGACTCTAGTCAACCAACCTACCTGAGTCTGGGTCGTCTGAAGACTAGCTGTGAGATCAGTAACCCGCTGATCAGTCACACATTGAGCGTCTAGAAGCTCTCCCACCCTCAGACCAGACATGCACTGAGCCTCTCTAATCTCACGCAGTATCCCCATCATGTCATCAGAAGGTGGGTGTGAAGGACCAGCTGCATGTGATGGATCAGCTCCCGTAGTATGTGTAGGTGATGGAGGAGGTATGGAGTCTACATCCATGTACAAACGATCATCATCCCCAGCATCACCCCCATGAACCCCTGCTCCGGCGACTGCTGCTGCTGCCTCAGCGTCAGCCATCTCCACCCGAGTACGAGGACGCACCAGAGCGTTCCTTTCATCGTCGCTGACCTGAGCATCCCGTATGCCCATCTTACAGATGGCCTCCCAATCCAGAGGTGATGAGAAGGATTTCTCCTGAATCCTCTCATCTACCAAATCAACACCCAGGCGGGTAAGCAATGTAGTGATCAGGCATCCATAAGGCAGGTTGCCTACCTGACCAGGCAGTGTGGCACTGATCATCATTCACATAATAATATAAGGGAGGCAGACAGGCTGCCTAGTGCAGATACAGTAGAGTAAATACTGGGTCAACTGGGAGATCCTCTCGTAGTGCCCACTCTGAGGTATCAAGTTGTGCTGAATGATCTTACAGTACACCCGAGGCTCTGGACGTAGGTAGATCGCTTTCATCTCCCAGCGATCCTCTCTGATAAGCTAACGGTCTATCTCAGCCCTCATCTCCAAGGAAAAGAACTGGGGCTCTCTGGGAGCACAATACACCAAGGGGCCATCGTATGAAATGCCCAAAAGGTCCGCTAAATGCCGATAGTCAAAGGAAACCTCTACTCCCTTGACGTAGCTCATAATCCTGAGCTCTCGACCCCTCTCAGTATCATTGTGATCTCCCACCACCTGGAGATTACAATAAAACTGTCTCACCAAATCTGGATGGGTATAGGCGTCTTAGGTGATCACAGGAAGCCAGCCCATGTCACCGAAGGCTCTCTCTACATCGAACAAGGCTAGGCTAGCCAAGTCCACACGACGACCTCCCTCTACCTTCTTACGAGCGTAGTGGGCATACTAAGCCTTGGCTTTGTTAGAACGGAAGCAAACTAGGTTGTGAACCCTAGGTATTTTGGTACGAGCCATATTATCTGCAAAAACAAAGAAAAACAGATAATAGCTTAGTAAAGATGAAAAACCCAAAAATTTTGGCATTATAACGACATAATTTGGTCAAAAGCCTCACTTTTCACTCATACCCATGGGCAGGAGGACTTATATAGATTCTAATCTATCCTGTAAGATTCATACAGTTGGAAATTTTATCTAAGGAGATTGAATTTGAAAAAATTTCAAGAAATTCAAATATCTCGACAAATTAGGGCAAAAAGGGGAAATTTCAAGTTTCTCGATAACCAACCGATGAAACTCAAATATTTTCGAGGGCTTTCGTCCATTGAGTCACCAACAACAAAAGCTCCCAATTAAAATCAAATTTTTATGGTTGGAAAAAATTTAATTTGAAGAAAACGATATAAACGAGCAAAAACCTAGTTAAGAAACCCTAAAAACATGAAACCGTAGATAACATACCTGTAGAGGAGGAGTAGACCTCGAAAAGAGAAGCAAAAATCACCAACGGGTCGGAGTTGTCACTGTAGCAACTCGGAGGAACGAGCCGAGTCGGAAAGGAGGAGAAGGAATGAGAAATGAATCCAAAAATTGGGATTAAAAACCTGATTTTTAGTCCTAGGGTCGGATATTTCGACCAAAACATTCGACCCTACCTCCGACCCCCTCATCGACCCTAGCCTCTCGGTGATCTGACAGAGAACTAGGGGTCGATCCTAGGGTCGAACACCCATCGACCCTACCATCGACCCTAGGCTCTTGGTAAGTAACAGTGGTTCTCAGGGTCGCATACCCTAGGGTCGGACATTTATCGACCCTACCATCGACCCTACGATGGAAAATATAGTATTTTTGACAGAGTGATCTGAAAAATTTGAAAATATCATTGACTAGTGGATTTAAATATGAGAATGAAGTATATGATGATTGCCTCACGTATTCTATGATTTTAGGCATTACCACTACCAGAACAGATAATGGCTGGACGCAGAGTGACCAGCCAAAGCCGTAACTCTATTCCACCACTACCACCTATGGAGGAAGACAGCCATATACATCCTGAAACACAGGAGAATCCGAACACGGCACCGTCCGTAGTTAATGGGCAAACAAATCCTACAAATCTGCCAGCTTCACCTACAGACTTGGCTACAGCCGTAATGAATTTGGCACAACAGCTGCAGAAAATACAACATGTACAAGCTACTATGCAAGCTGCCATAGGCATGGCTTTTCCAGCCGCACAGATGACATCGATGCTAGCAGGACAGGCAAGCACAGTACCAGGGGGAAGTAACATAGTACCCCATGCACCTCAAACACCAGTCATGCAGGCTCAAGTGCAGAACCCTGAGGTATCTCAATGTGGTTATTAGTATCAACCACCTATGTATGGGGCCTATGCTCCGTATCAGCTGGACCACTCTAGACTGGTCGAGCGTTTTCTGAAGATGAAGCCCAAAGAATTTAATGGCAAGCCAGCAGATCCTTTGGGGCCGGCACACTGGATCGATGTGATGGAGAGAAATTTTACGATGATGACAGTGAACGAAGAAGAGAAAGTATTGTGTGCAACGTTCATGCTGAAAGGTGATGCACACCACTGGTGGAAGTCCACACGGACGTATCTGTTGACAAAGCACACCCAACTGACCTGGGATATATATAAGGAGGCATTCTTTGAGAAGTATTTTCCTAGGAGTTTCAGAGATTCCTTGGAGAAGGAGTTCCTGAGTTTGTATCAGGGACAGATGACTGTCGATGCATATAAACAGCGTTATGAGGAGCTGTTCTTCTTTGCACCAGTCAGTATGCAAGCGGAAGATACAAAGACCCGAAGGTTCATCATCGGACTTAGGGGAAGCATACGTGAACATGTTCTGGGACTTGAGAAGAAAATCTACAATGAAGCTGTACAAATTGCTCGAGTGATAGAGTCGAGCCAGAAAGAGAGCTACTTTGCTCAAAATAGAGGAATAAAAAGGCCTAATGGGAATTCTTATAACGGAGGAAACAACAAGACATTCAAACCCTTCCGTACTCAAGGCTTCAATGCTGCAGCCAAGACCACTTCTGTCACACCCCAATTTTGCACTATTCAGAATGGTGTGATGAACCGGTAGCAAACCAACGGTTCAACTAGGATCTCGGACAGACATTATCCGTCTTATCTAACCCTCATACATCTACATTCATAATCAGAATAAATACAAAATAGCGGAAGTCTAATAGTAAAATGAACTGAGAAATCTACTGTGATATAAATATTTAAATAGCAAATTATTCAGTATCAACTAAGACATAAATAAATATCAAATACATGTCTTTACTAATCCAAATAATGAAAATAAAATCTAATCGAATACGCATGAGTTGCACTCGCAAGAGGAGTCATGCGTATCAACTTCGTCTTCAACTTCCATCGCCGCCATGTGCCCGTACACTGGAGAATTGACATAATCTTCGACGGTAGTACCTGCATCAGCAACTAAAAATATTTCACGTCGAGAGGGTGAGCACACATCATGGCTCAGTGAGCAAACAAAACAATGCAACAATACATATGCATGCAGTCAATTCATATCTTTGGTCTGGTTTAAAGTTTGCAATGCACAATAGAAAGGTTCGGTGGTCAAAGGTCAACGTTTATTGACCCCTCCTCTATACACAGGGTGTAGAAGTCCGGCCAAAGGTTAACATTTATTGTCGTCCCCATCCACCCTACCATAACATTGTACAACAAAGGTTAACGTTTATTGCTGTACAGTGTCATACCAACACGTAAGCCCCCTACTGGCGAGGGCTTGCAAACTGGGCTCGCAATTAACCAATCCTAATGCCAAACAGTGTATCCAAAGCCTCACCCCAACATCCCTTAGAACGTCCATAGAGATAGAGCTAAGGCTCCCCGGCAGAGTCAGAGACTACAAAGACCGAGACCACCTCCCCTGATACTCTACAACGTAATAGTTCTGCTAAAGTAATGGCGATATGACGATGCTAATGCACAAAACTTGAGTTAGAGATAGAGCTAAAGTGCTGAGACCCACCAAAGGTTAACGTTTATTGACGTTCCCATCACACCTCCCCTGATACGCGCTCGCATCAAGTACACCAACCACACACATACATTCACATGCCTGTTCCTTTCATCATCATCATCATCATCATGTTATAAACAATAAAGTAAATATGCATGAACAAATAATAGATATATTAGATGACATGTTGAATGCACATACAAGCATACACGCATAGAATCAATATGGCATTGGACTAAAGAAATAAAAATAGTTTGTTATTAATCAATTAATTTAGAGTCCTGTTTCCTCACCTTAGCTTGCTAATAGATCCTCTTTGAAGCTTTAAAATCACCTTTATATTGTTGTTATATTGCTAGAAGACCTAACAAAGTCGATAGAATTTAATTAGAATTAATTCCGAATTTAAAAACCATGCTGTTAACTGGGGGTTGGAGCTAGGGTCTGAGTTTGATCGACCCTGGGTGCGACCACCCCTCTTCTGGGCTTCCCGAGCACTGGGGGTCGATGCTCAGGGTCTGGTAGGGTCGATTGGCCATTGACCCCCATGCGACCCCCTGTGGGTTTTATCGATTTTTCTTCCTTCAGCCCATTGTTCGTGTTTGGGGTCCTATGGCTTGCTCTTACAGTCCATTCCACACATGTTCTATGGCCTAGAATCATGATTCATTCACCTATATGGCTTTCATGATTTCCCCCATGGTTTTCCATGAAAACCAAACCATGAGTTGATGGTTTGGGTTTCTCCGAGATCATACTCTCTTCATTATCTACCCTAAGGTCTTTAGAAACTCAGGGAAATAGTATCCATACCTGAGAAGAATACTCCTTCTCTGCAACTCTTCTCCTTTTTGCCTTCTTCTCTTCTTTCCTTCTCTTCTTCTTTTCTTCCTTCTCCTCTTCTTTTCTTCCTTCTCCTCTCTTTCTCTCAATTCAATTAGGGTTCTAAAAGGAGTGAAAGAGGCTTAGGGACGTCCTATTTATAGAGTAGAAACTCCTAAAATAAGTCCCATTGAGATTAGGAAGGAATCCCATTGAAATTAGGAAAGTTTCCTAATTTCAGTTTTTACCGAGTATCGGGGGTCGATAGGGGGGTCGGAGATCCCGTCGACCCCTGGTCCTTAACATGTTTGACCCCCATGTAAAAATGGGGGTCAGACTTCTATACTGGGGGGTCCGACCCTCCCGTGCTGGGTATGCGACCCTCCCCTTATATTAAGTGTTTTTGGGTCAATTTAATACCTGGGATCGTGATCTCCTTCACGCACTTGGTCCATTTGGCTCAACCATGATGGTAGATCTGGTTCAAGGTGGTAAGACTGGGTTAGTTTGATACGGGGCTTACAACTCTCCCCTACTTATAAAAATTTTGTCCTCGAAATTGTTCATACCTTCTGAGTCAAATAAATGAGGGTATTGCTTTCGCATAGCATTCTCTTCTTCCCATGTAATTTCTTTCATGTCTCTACTTCTGCAAGTGACCTTAACATAATAGATATCTCAATTGCGTAGTCGTTGAACCTTTCTGCTGGTGATCTCAGTTGGTGTTACTTCAAAGGTCAAATCATCAGTCAAATCAGGTAGATCTCTTGTCGA